>CM036313.1:15599018-16180647 GCA_020567845.1 Rhododendron henanense subsp. lingbaoense | reverse complement strand
GTTAGTAGTCTTACTCATTCCTTAAATTGCTCTGTGACGTTCTTTCCTACACATTTTGTTTTTCAGGAACTGGATACAGGGAAGGTGATTGGCAGTGGTAAAGCACATGGTGGCCTCTATTTTTTGGAGTCTGCAGCTCGTCCCTCTCCTTCACCCATGTCATGTGGTCTAGCTCAGCAAACAGATACGAGTTCAGCTCTTTCAATGTTACATCAGTGGCATTGTAGATTGGGTCATCCCTCTTTTGGGATTTTAGAGAAACTGTTTCCTCATTTAATTAAACATTGTTCTCGGAGTCGGTTTTTTTTAAAGCTTGTGAGCTTGGGAAACATAAACGTTCCTTTTATGCACCTATTAATAAACGGAGTGCTTCTCCTTTTATGGTTATTCATTCTGATGTTTGGGGTCCTTCCCCAGTTACCTCTCTTAAGGGTTATCGGTGGTTTGTCACTTTTATTGATTTTTATTCTCGCATTACTTTGGTGCATTTACTTAAGTCAAAAAGTGAAGTCTTTTCTTGTTTTAAATCTTTTCATGCGATGGTGCGCACCCAATTTGATGCGAATATCAAAATTCTTCGTAGTGACAATGGCACTGAGTATATCGATAGGAATTTTAAGGCCTTTCTGGATGAAAATGGCATTCTTTTCCAGACGACTTGTGTTGACATTCCACAACAAAATGGAGTCGCTGAACGCAAAAATCGTCATCTTGCTGAGATTGCTCGCTCTCTTTTGTTCACCATGAACATTCCCAAATATTTATGGGGAGAAGCGATTTTGACTGCAACTTATCAACTGTATGCCATCCAGTGTCCTCCACTTCAAAACTCCGATTGAGTGTCTCCCTGTAGTTTTCGCGTCACAACTCTTCCTCCGAGAGTTTTTGGTTGTGTGTGTTTTGTTCATGCCCCTCACCCTTCTGATGGCAAGTTAGATCCTAAAGCCCATAAATGTGTTTTCATTGGGTACTCTCCTACCCAGAAGGGCTATAAATGTTATGATCCTCACTCTAGGAAGTTTTTTGACTCTATGGATGTTACATTTTGGGAAAAAGAGTCTTTTTACTCAACCTCCACCCCATCTCTTCAGGGGGAGCATCGCCAGGAAGAGATGAGGGAGGAAGAGATGCTTACTTTTTATAATCATGGTGAGGGGAAGAAGGAAAAATCTGAACCAATATCTGCCGAAAGAGCTACACATGACATTGGTGATGACATCGAGGAACTACCACAACGGCTGCAAGGGTCTAACTTGAAGGTCTACATTAGAACTAGACGGAAAAATGAAAGGTCCTCATGTGTGATGTCACCTTGTCAATCACAGTCGCCTGCTCCAGTTCCGGACCCCTCAGTTGACTCATCTGGTAATGAATCTTCTCCCATTGAATCTCCCGTTATTGATTCTGATAATCTTCCTATTGCTCTTCGGAAAGGTGTTAGGTCATGTACTCAACATCCCATCTCCGAGTTTGTCTCTTATGATCGTTTATCTCCTTCATACCATGCCTTTTTTGTCTTCTCTTTCTTCTATATCTATTCCACAGAATTGGCAGGATGCTTTCAGGATACCTAAGTGGAAAGAAGCTATGGTAGAGGAGATGACAGCTTTGAAAAAAAAAGGCACCTGGGAGCTAGTATCACTTCCAGGAGGAAAGAAGTCAGTGGGCTGCAAGTGGGTGTTTACTGTTATGCAACATGCTGATGGTACAGTTGAGAGATACAAGGCAATACTTGTTGCTAGGGGTTTTACTCAAACCTATGGTATTAACTATGAGGAGACATTTGCTCCAGTAGCGAAGATGAACTATGTGCGAGCTCTCCTTTCTTGTGCTACCAATTTGAATTGGCCTCTTCAACAGTTTGATGTGAAAAATGCATTTCTCCATGGTGATTTAGAGGAGGAAGTGTATATGGATATACCACCGGGTTTTTCTTCCCCTGTGAGTGAGGGAAAGGTGTGTAGATTGAGGAAGGCGCTTTATGGATTGAAGCAATCACCTAGAGCTTGGTTTGGCAAATTTTCAAAGGCTATGTTGAGTTTTGGATACAAGCAGAGCCATGCAGATCATACTATGTTCATCAAGAGAGGTGATGGTAAGATTGTTGTCCTTATTGTTTATGTTGATGATATAATAATGACAGGCAATGATGTGAATGAGATTCATAACCTTAAGTCTCGTCTAGCCCAAGAATTTGAGATTAAGGATTTGGGATCAATGCGATACTTTCTTGGAATGGAAGTGGCAAGGTCTAATAGGGGTATTTTTATTTCCAAACGGAAGTATATATTTGATCTTTTGGAAGAAACAAGTATGTTGGGTTGTAGACCTGCAAATTCTCCTATTGAGGCAAATCATCATCTTAGTGGAGATATGGGGGAGCGTACTGATAAGGAGAGGTATTAGCGACTTGTGGGTCGATTGATATACTTAGCGGAGCGTACTGATAAGGAGAGGTATTAGCGACTTGTGGGTCGATTGATATACTTAGCTCACACCAGACCTGATGTTACATATGCAGTGGGCGTTGTTAGTCAGTTTATGCATGATCCTCGTACCTAACATCTTGATGCAGTTTATCGTATTTTGAGGTATCTCAAATCTGCTCCAGGGAAAAGAATTCTGTTGTTCTCCAATCATGGTCACCTGCGATTGGAGGCATTCACTGATGCTGACTGGGCCGGCTCTGTGGATGATAGACGTTCTACTTCTGGCTACTGCACTTTTATTGGGGGAAATTAGATTACTTGGCGAAGTAAGAAGCAATCAGTGGTCGCTAGGTCTAGCGCAGAAGCTGAATATAGAGCTATGGCTCATGGTGTTTGCGAGCTCTTGTGGCTCCAAACCTTGTTACATGATTTGGGTTTTTCTGACAATGGTCTTATGAAACTCTACTGCGACAATAAAGCTGCTATAAACATTGCTCATAATCCTGTTCAACATGACAGAACGAAGCATATTGAGATTGACAGACACTTCATCAAGGAGAAACTGAGCGAGGGTTTGATATGTATGCCTTTTGTGAGATCTGAGGATCAGTTGGCTGACATATTCACAAAAGAGCTTACTAGCAAGAGTTTTCACCCCATTGTGTTCAAGTTGGGCTTGATAGATATTTTTGCACCAACTTGAGGGGGAGTGTTAGATTATGGGTTTATTTGTAAATAGTTTATTAGTTGTTCTATCATGTAACTAGTTCATTCTCTAGGACCGTAGTGTAATTAGTTTAGTATGTTGTATATACTTCACGTCAATGAGAAATTACCCTAATTTTGAGGGTTCCCATTCTACGCCTCTCTATCCCTACAATTTCACAAGATGGATAAACATGACAAAAACGAATTCTGATTTCCATTGGGAAGAAAATAACTAATTCGGAGAAACTTCCTATAATTGAGACGTCCGTTTCTCATCGTTGCTAATCAAACCAATAGTGGAACAGGTACCTTCAATTGGATCTAATTCTCCATTCTGGATGAACTTTGCCACCTTCTCGTGCAAGGATGAATTAGTTGAAGACTCTATAGCCTTGCATCCGTTGCTATCAGAGTTAACAGCACAATCCATATTAGCTCCGTTTGCACTATTTAAATAATTTTGCTTGACAGAAACTTCACTCGACGAGAAAACTTCATCCATTTCTTCCACCTTCTTATCCAGACCTTCAATTGGTGTGCAAGACCGTCAATGTACATTTACATTTACAAGTCAAATGGTATCACACTTAATTGATAAGAAATTTGAGAAACAAACCTGACCTGCTGAGTCATATTCACATTCAACACTTATATCCTGATTTCCACTTAAGCTGGGCTCTGTATGAGACTCCTTTTAGTCAGACTTTGCTGATGCTTCAAGAAGATCCTTTACAAGTTTATATCCCCTCCGTCGAACAATATTTGCAAGGTCTTGCCAATAGGATATCGGGAAGAGGTTAATAGAAAAATGAGAAATAAAAGAATTTCTTGAAAAAAATATGATACATCGATATTAAGTAGTTCTATTCCAGCACCTTCGAAAAAAACAGAAGGAAATTTCTCAAAGTAGGGAAAAGCAAGTAGATTCGAAAGCCTAACTCATGGGCGTTGTTAATAGAGTCTGAGTATGGGTACACCATTTGGTGTACACCAAATGTATACCAGGTTGTGTGTGATCCATCTCGGGTCCCACACTAATAATCAGAGCCGTTCAATTTGTTTAAAATATTTTTGAAGGGTCCTTACTGAAAATCAGCTCAGTCGGATATCAATAAGAGATTGATCAATTCATCAATTTTGGTCCTTTCAAGTCCTAGTACGAAAAATTGAACAAATTGATCAAACCTTTACCCATATCCAAATGAACTAATGTTTTACTGGGACCCATAGAAACATGTTTTAAAAAAATTTAACGGCTTCAATTATTTGTGTGGGACTCCGAAGTGGGTCCCCCACAATCCGGTGTACATTTGGTGTACACCAAATGTTGTATATATAGTTTTGTTGTTATTACTATAGGGACCAATTAAATGTTTCATGAGAACCTTCCGTTAAACAGCAAATCACTTCGTATTTTACTACCGTCATTTCAAAGGAAGGTGATGAATGCTATAGAATTTACAATCATGAACTTCTACTTCAATCTCTTTCCTGGACCAGTAACCAACATTTGAGAATCAGACTTGTCGAACTTGTTGTTGTCCTTCAAGGAAAAGCCAAAGGTGTACGAAATTGTTGTAAAAAACCCAAGAAGCCTTATGGGAAGAGTTTTGGTCTTCTTTTAGAGACTCTGTTTGGTTGTTTTATTCGCAAATTACATTGCACCTAAGGTTTGTTGGGATACATATTTTGGAAGATCCCCACTTTAACCCTTAATTGGTTGAAGTACTTTGTAATTTGAAGAGTCAATGCAAAGATGTTGACACTAGCAGGGTCTTCACATTCTTGGTTTGATTTAAGTGGCTTAATCGCAGTGGACCACATTTTTCTGTTTGTATGAAACAAATTTTGAACTGGTTCAGATACTTGGACTGAGGATGCAAGACATTCTGGACTAACTTGGCTCTTTCTGAATTTTTGTTTGAAGTGATATTCAAAGTTTCTCGAAGTATCCTAACATTAATAATGAATTATCAAGTGAAACATTGGGAGGGGAAGAAAGACATCAGAGAACAATTCCAAAAAGTCAACTACAGACAATGAGAAGTGTATCAGGATATTGTGCCTCAAGAAAGGAAAAATCTGTAATGCTGCTAAAAGACCTTTGCAATATGTGTAATGGAAGAGGAGTGAGGCCAACAAAGTGCCATGGATGTAGTAGGCCAAGGTGATAAGTGTTGGGGCAGTAAGAGAGTTCATGAATGCCAGACACCTATGACGCACCGACACCTCTAGAGGTCGACGTATTACAGTGTCGGACACAAGGACACGTATGGGACACGCCATGTGACGTGTCCCATAATTTAATTTAAATTTTTGAGAGGGACACGGCAGGGGTCAAAGTGTAATTTATTTTAAAAAAATTGGGGTCAAATTGTGATTTTTTTAAAATTTTGGGGGTCAAACTATAATTTTTCAATAGGGTTGTATTGAACTTATGGATGTCTTGTTTTGTCTATGGATTTTTTGTTTTGTCCACATTTTGCTACTATTTAAACTTGGAAAAAAACTTGTGCATATCGATGCTTTGGACTATCAATGAAGGAAGCATGATAATGTGCACAGAAATTAAATTGGGTCTTTAGGCCTGCCCTATCTAATGCTATTTGGCTTTGATTAGTGGGCATGGTCCGATAGCAAAACAAATATAGGGGGCACAGTTTCTGTGGTATTCTAAGAGCAGCCACTTTGTGCAATCCTCCCCCACCCATACCCTCAATGATTGGGGACAATATGGTTTCTGTTGTTGTTGTTGTGTTAAACTTGGAAAAAAAAATATATATATATATACATGTGGCGTGTCCCCCGCTGTGTCTGTGTCCCCATTTTGTTATAGCCAACTAAAGTAAACTACACCGTGTAGCTGACCGACCTCTCAAGTAGTTGCGACAAATCTGAGTTCTACTAACCTCATCGGATCCAATACACAAGATGTCTACCTCTATGATTTACGTCCTCTCTCAAAAAAGTAATGAACCTGAAATCAATTGAAAATTCAAAGTGCTAGTAGGAGAAATCGAGACCCCCAAAATTTCAGGGTTCCTCTTGTGCGCCGATGCCTTGCAGTGAGATTTTTTTTTTCAAAACATAAATAAAAAAAAAGTAGACCATGAACAGAAAGGATAGAGTCCCAAAACAAAAATACGATTATAGTTTTCTTTTGTATTTCGATATTCAATAACTTCATAGAAAATTCATCAATGGGATGCCAACCAACCGCCCATGTACAAAAGCAGGCCATGAACAGAAAGGATCTAAACATCAGAAAACCTAAAAACCACTAAAAAAATCCGTGTACTCCATTATACTCAACTCTATGTGCAAAAAAAAATACCATATCAAGAAATTGGTCAAGGGTAGGATTGCACTCCCCCGACTCCCAATTATGCAAACTAGAAAGGAATATACTCTTGAGCCTAAACATAAGCCTATCCACGCTATCAAAATATTTACTATTCCGCTCTCCCCAAATAAGCCACATCAAGCAAAGAGGATCAAAATCTAAAACTACCATTTCATCCACCCACTCTAACCCCAAAGTTCCAAACCATTCCTAAATCAGCTTTACCACCAAACAAGGGCCCATGACAAGCCCCACTAAACAAGAACCATAGCCCAAAGCTCCCTTGCAACCAGACCATTAATAAACAAGAGTGCCCCTGATTCTCCTTCACTCAAAGATATGCATGCAACACCGATTAACAATAACATTTCTACGCCCAATAAGATTATCGACGGTCAGAATCTTGTCCTTAACATTACTATAATAGTAATACGCTCCTCATAACTCTCCTCATCATCTTTTTCCTTGATAAGGACATAAGTTCCCTCATCTAGTCATCTTTTATGCAACTCCAAAGTCATTATCTTAGGCGATTACAAGACTATACATAACATGTTTATCGGAATTTCGAAGTTATGCCTCCAAAATATTGGTCATAGCAAACTTAGACTTCCTACTCTACATTGAAACAACATAATTTCTTTTCTACTTGAATCAGTAAATTAAGCTGTAATGTGACTCAATCAAACACATGCTACTCATTTCCAAGAACATCACCAATGAAACAACTCAATCCATGTTTTCCTTAAAATTGATTTTTGGGACTCCTACAATATTTTAACTTAGTTCACATATTCACTCTGTTAACAATTCTTACATCATCTTAACAAAATTGCTACTTTGCCAACAAGAGAAAGAATAAGGAAGCCCAACAAAAAAAAAAACTTCCCAAACCTTCCATGCTGGGAAAGCTCCTTCAAAGAGGGAACGTGATCTTCCGGAAGCCCGGCTGTAGATATGAATTCCCGGATATCACGGCAGAGATCTGCATTGCTCTTCCCCTTCCAACTGGCCCTATGTATCCAAACAAAGAATTTCACAATAAAGCTTTATACAGCATACCAAATCCATAGAGAAAAACACATCCACAAAGTTCATAACCATAGTAAGGGCCTGTTTGATTGGCTGGATAAGACATGGGTTGGAGCGTATAAATGCAACTATTGCATTAAGGGATGCCCTAGAATCCCCTTACTGATAACCCAATCAATACACCGAGGCCTAAAATAACTGGACTAAAACATCAAATATAGGTACACACTGTAAGCATACAGTTACGCAAACAACCCATTTGAGTGATTAAAAAAACCTGGGTTTCTTGATTGGAGAAGCTAAAATTGCGGGGTGCCGGTGGGTGAGATGGCAGAGGTGGTGAATACTGTGACCTGTTTTGCTTGAGGGAAGAGGAGCAGCAAAGGGTTTATTGGAAACGAGGGAAAAGAAGCTTGGGAAGTGAGAGAGTACCGACATGAGAGAGCTGTATGAAGTTCCAGCATTTGAGAGAGGTGTGTTGAAAATGGTTTAGAACGGATGAGATTCGTTGAGAGAATGGAGTAATTGGTTTTGGCATGGTAAAGATTCGTGTCATTTTTACCTGTAAATAAGACGAACCCCTTAGATTATCTGACTTCTTACTCAAATCTTGACTCAAAACTCTAATTTAAATAAAAATCACTCAAAATTCTCTCCCAGTCCTTACCCAAACCTATACCAAATTTGAATTTAGACTCAAATTTAGTTAGACTCAAACTAAAGGCAAATTTCACACCTTTAAATTTAAGACTTTGCCAGTAATGAAACTTTTACTCAAATTTGTGCATATTTTTGCTTGGGTTTGAGTTTTCTCATTGGTACACCCAATAGCAAAGGAAGCTTTTACTCATATTTTTACTCAAATTTGAGTAAGGAGTGGAGATGCTCTAAACAATTGTACTATACTGTTATGAAAGAGACGGCTAACCATATGAAAGTCCCGGTGGGTTGTAGTTGAAATAGGAAACTATGTGTTCTCTTGGACTCAACTTAAATCTGAAAGTTGAGCTTATTTGAATTTTTTTCGCATTTGTTAGTTTCGCGCAAAATTTTTGTGGGTTATTGATTCGTCTCGATGAGAGGAATTGGAAAAGTAAAATTTTGGCACTTTTACCCAAGTATTTTGAGAAATAACCTCTTTTTGTGTCTTTGTGGTGGTGGTTTTTTTTTTTTTTTTTTGGGTGGGGGGGGGGGGGGGGGGGGGGGTGATAGGGAGTTATTTGAGAGAGAGAGTTGGCATGTAGTGGCAGAAAAGCATTGTGGAAGGGGAAGGATATAGTGGTTTTGGGCGGTGGAGGAAGCAAATAATGAATGGATCATTATGTACTCTTTAAATGGTTGAATTCTAAAACCCTTGATTCCATTCAATCGGAACAGCTGCTACGGATTTACTAAATCGACTCAATGTGCTAAATCTGAGGGCACTATTAGCGCAATTTGATGTACAGGAAGCAAATTGACGCTAGGAAACAAGTGTAGGGACCATCATTGTACCCTAGCCCAAGAATACATGGCGATGAGAACAACAGGAGTAAATAACAAGAACAAGAGTAACAATACGGAGTTTTAGGGAAAAAATCATAGATGCCAGATAATCAAATGTTGAAACAGTACCTGATGGACAATTGTTCGTAGCACTGTCATTGGATTGGCATGAGCTAGTTTAGCAACCATTCGACCTAGCTGCATTAGTTCCTTTACAAGCCGTTTCAAGATCCTTCTCGTGTCTAACTGTTGAAAGAACCGGGCAAAGCAACCAATACTTCTCAACCACAACGCCAAAAGAAGTGACCAGACTAATCAATTCCTAAAAACAAATAATTTACCTTTGCAGTTTGCCTTGCAGCCAAAACCATTGGAATACGCTCATCATCTTTTTCCCACTCACCATACAAGCCATAACGCGCCTAAAAAGACAAATGCCACTGAGCAATGTATACCCAATGGAGACTCAAATAGAAGTTTTAGAGCGCGATGACGGAATGCCTACCTCATACGGAAGGAAGCAGAACGTCCCATATCTCCTGCCCAACCGCCGAATTTGCAGGTGTCAATTGCAAAGAAGGAAGCAGAACTGTTCCCAGGGCCTCCTCAATCCTTAACCTGGCTTCCTTTAGATGCAGACGAGGAGTTCCGTTTACACCGGAACCACTTTCAGGATCAAAAGATCCATCACTACACCTGACACGCTCAAGTGCAGAAAGGTAATAGCCTTTCAATACTCTACATACCTGCTTATCAAAAAATCAAAGAGAGACCATTTTTAGCACACACAAAGGGCTATATCTTCTATAAACCATAATACAGCTCATGGAACTACAAAATAATGCACCTTCTGCAGCAGCAATGTATCGCAATAGAGATAAGGTCCAGCACATGAAAGCATCTCAACAAGCTCTTTCGGAAGGTCAACAAAAAATCTCTTTACATATGAATTTGTTTCCATTGAATCACTAACAGCTGCGGAAGGCAACACCAAGTTCTGAAGATGAGTTTGCCGGACAAGTTCATATGCTGAAGAGAGACTTTTCAATGAGCCTGGACAAGTGCAACACAAGGTGAAAATGAAGTACTCGCAGACTTTCAATAAGAAAAATAGACGTGGGAAGACGGAACTTTAATGAAAGATTAAGGTTGCAGACAGATAAATAAAGCAAGTCAAACATCCAAATCAGATTGAAAAACATAGACAGAAACTAATGATATTCAATCAGTCTAACTAATGATTCAAATTGAGATATACCTGAATAATTTGTTACAAATTTGAATATGTTCGGCCGGATTAAGTGGTGAAAGACGATCAAAAAGAATATGGGCATGATACCTGAAAAACCCGGAGTCAACATAAGTATGATTTTGCAGACTCAAAAGTTTAATACTTTATACAGCCAAACTGAAAGTTGGATTAATTACTCGCACACAAATCAGATGGAAAATAACATAATTCTTTGACAAAGACAAGCTTAATAATGTTACTAATGATCCATTATACAAGTATACCACACCTAAATGACAAAGACAAAAAGTCCAATTTGTTGTATGACAAATCACAAAGAGGCAGCCAACCTAATATAGTCTTGACCATTTACCATTTTGGAATTGGTGTCAGAATACCCATTTTTCAAATGAAAAATCATAAAGAGGGCCCAACCCATTCAATTTTGGTAATTTCCCAATTTTGAAACCTCATTCATGCAATGACCAAGGCACACATAATTTGTGAAGCAATATACCCAATAAAGGACAAACAGACCTACACGCGCGTGCGGAGAGAGAGAGAGAAGAAGATTTTTCTTTAAAAAATTGCGATTTTCATTTAAAAAACTAATAACAGACTTTACATGGTAAGCCTGCATTCTATTACCAAAACGACAACATTAAGTGAAGCTCAAACACACCCAAGGGAAAGAACCTTCCGTAAGGGACAATACATGCGTAGCCTACGTAGAAAACATCTCACACCCCCTGAAGCGCCTAGTCCGAAAACATCCTTCTCACAACCCAAGAGAATAAAAAGATGAAAGACTGTTGAGTCAAGAAAACCCAAAGACGTGTCACACAAACCTAGAAAAACTTTTAACCAGCAAAATGTAATATGAGAATTGTCAGACATGCAGTTTTCATCATTGCTGCTGAAACAGTATCTCGTACAAAACTAATCATGGCATCCAGAAAGATGGGTGTAATTATCAACATAATTGCAAACATAAACAAACCCCCAATGAACAAAAAGCATCGTCCATGATAACACGGGCAAAAAAATGGTTTGAGAAATAACGCACACTGGGGCAGCAGGAAAGTTTCATTTCACCAAACAATGATACATTGAACAGATAAAAGCACTAATTCAACAGTTACGAGCTTATCATGGAGATACTCATTACTCTGTCTCAAGTACACAAATCCTAACAATCATTAACGAAGTTACATAGTTAAGCCAGTACAAATGCAATCCTAAGGAATACGTTCAAGCCATTACAACTTCGTATATTTTTTCTTTGAGGAAACAGGAAGCTAGTTAATTCTAACGCTCATAAGCCAAAAAGGACAAGTAAACTTTGTAGATATTTGAGTACCAGATTTTAACACATCAAGCTGACCAGTCATTCACTGAAAGAAATCCAGTAAGCAAGCCAAAAGTTTGATTGTTTTCAAGCTCTGAAGCTCGTACAGTGACTGCCTCACTTTCCAAGTCTATATCAGTAAAAAGATCTATTGTCACATCTCCTTGCTTCTCATCTTCCATTAGATCCTTTCCAGTAGCAGCGAGGTTTATGTTACCAATTTTATTAGCCTGTAAGCCATGTCACAGAAAAACTAAATAAGAGGACAACACCAACCAGATTCAAAATTGCAAACTATCTGAGGAAGAAAACCGGATACCATCTACATTGAAAGTGTCCTAAACACTCAACCCATAGCTTCTGATAGATTATAAAATACTAAGTGATATGTGCACCAAACTGAAGTAGCACAAACACCAACACAATGATTTTCATAAATGAAGGCAACAGCATGCATAAGAAACGATTAAAGTTATAACTTATAAGTTTGTAACACGTCGTATCATGGAATATTTAAACAAAGTTAATGATAAAATAAGAAAACACAAACTAAAAAAAGGAAATCCCATATATTCAATAAACATCAAGATACTATCCACGTAACAACTGCAATCTAAAGGATGGAAAACAATTGTAAACCAATGGAATACAACTTATGTGTTCATCATAAAAGTATTTCAATGTTTCAAAGTGGGTAAAATTTTGTCCCGGAGAATGAAGAAAATTGTTTGTAAAAAAAGATTCATCATTAGGAGAATTCAAAAAGTGAAGCGGGAGTGTCAGGAAGTTTCAAGTGTCAACATCATGGATAACTTTTCAATTAGTATACGTTGAAGTCATGTCAGACACGGCTTTATTAATTTTAGAGGGTCAGATACGGGCATCCAAAACAACACACCTCCTCCTCATAAGTGTATGCGCTCCTTAGTTGTGTACGTATATGCATAATAGGAGAATACCATGTTTTACTCACATCCTCACTTAAAAACTAACTAAAGAGATTTGCTCAAATGGGCAGGGCACTGAAGGACCAAGCCAACCCATTATGTAGGGCAAGATTTAATGAAGAGATAACGAAAAAAGAGGAGAAGAAGAAAGAAAACAACAATAATACTAGTACTAGTACTAAACATAAAGAAGCTAACCAAGTCGAACAAAGAATACAACCCTATAAATTAATAAAGATTACCTCATCAAGCCGCTAAGAAGAAAAGGAATTATATAGCTCAAACACCTCGTCATCCTTGGGAAGTAGATGTGGATATCTGAAACAGATACAAAATATAAGATAACAGAACTAGCAATTAAGTGAAACAAAAAATGCGGAGGCTGGGACTTGGGAATAAACAAAACCAATCCTCCAGCATCGAGTAGTGCAGAGGTGGACACGTGAAACGACAATAAAACGCAGGCAAATATTCCAAAAAATGCAAGACACATCACACCTTGAGGTATCCAAGGGAAGAGGGGGAAGCAACCCAGCAGGACTTCTTGGGAAAGAAGGAGACAACTTACGATGAAAGATGGTTTTGGCCATCAGTTTATAGAAGGTACGTCATGTGGTCCTACTCGTGGTCTTGGATATTCCGGATTTTGTTTCGACTATTAAGGTTTTATCCAATGGTGTGAATTCAGAATTCCTTTATTAGGGTTACTAGCCTAAGGCAATTGTGCTGTCGGGACACACCGCTAGGTATCATGTCCTCCAGCCTCCAAGCCACAAATCACCAAGATCCCCCAGAGTACACCAAAATCTTTGTTGTCTCTAAGCCATGCCTCTGAGCTTAGGTGCTTCGCAGTTTAACTAAGGCAGCCCTATGATACTTGACAGGGTCATCATGCATGTGGTGTGCCCCATGTCAAGGGATGGTCAACAAAATCTCTATGCCTCAGAAGGACTTGGGCATTCATGCATAAACACCAGTTGGTTCAATCAAGGGGCGTGAGCCCTATCAGTGCTCCATTTAGGTTAGCACCAATAGCAAAAGTTATCTGATATAACCTACATGCATTGGAGCAAGCCATATAACCTAGTTAAACCATCCAAGATGCGGTACAACAAAGAGACCCACGCAGACATCACCCATCCGACACACCAGAAATCCAACCCAATTGAGAGATTACTTATTCAAAATGGACATCTGTTTTTTCTTATCAGCGTATTCAAACCTACTAAACATTCACACTTCACAGTGATGTATCATGCCAAACCATACCAAAGAATAATTTTTTCAGATAAGTTAATATACCGAAAGATAATGAGCTAAACAAAGAAAATAAACACAATCTATCCAAAATGTAACAATGAAACATCAATAACTACTTCAAAACGGGAATCTAAGTTGAAGATTGATACAATAATAAGGAAAATAAATTGAAAACACCCCATTACGAGCCAGATTATGCACAGAACAATTAACATGCTATCAAGATCAATGAATTCTTCCTTCACCAGTAAAGCGGTGAGCTTATAGAGCCCTAATGATACATGGTGACTCACTTCCATACGCTGATAGTATTGGAACTTGAAACCAAGAATCTGGGAAGCATGAGACTGCAACACAGTGGAAATAATAAGCAAAGCTGAACAGAATCAATCATAGGGAAAAAAAACCTTCCATACGCTGATAGTATTGGAACTTGAAACCAAGAATCTGGGAAGCATGAGACTGCAACACAGTGGAAATAATAAGCAAAGCTTAACAGATTCAATCATAGGGAAAAAAAGCTTAACAGTAAGACAAAACAATGGAAATGCGCACAAGTATAGTATGACTATACCTTAGGAAATATGGGAATCAGATCCAAGAACACGCAATTATCAGGCTGAAGCTCAAAACACTCCAATACCTAGGGTATCAAACACAAGTCCGAGGAAAAACTGTGCATGAGGTAGTTAATCAATATAATAGAAAAGCTCAACTTACAATATCAAAAACCCGATTTGGATCCAGATCAAAGTGTCCGATGAGCGACTGTAAAAATTATATTGCTTAGAGAGTATGTCCAAGAATTTATCTAACAGAACAAACCAGTCTCAATGTAAACCTTCATTATTCCAACTGTTGCTGCTAATGCATTCTGAGCTGATTCTTCACAACCTTGACAAAGCATGGTAACCTGCATATTCAGAACTAAATAAAATAAGCAGGTTGGGTTGGGGAAGGTTAAAGAAGATGTGCAAGGAAACAACATGACTTAACTAAAGAAGTTTACATGCCAAGACAGTTCGAACTGATACTAAAGGGAAATCATGTAAAGATTCTGGAACTCCTAGAACATATATAACATCCAGAAGATCCAAAAACTAATGGACATACCAAGTATCAATAAAGCCAAGGCAGCCCAGACCTCCTGTGGGCTAACATGCATCAAACATGGCAACCATAAGCCTTCAGGATTATCAATAATTTCCAACTTCAACCCTAACAATTGTCTTGCATGTGTTCGTGAAATACTTCAGCCTTCTCAAAGTAAGCATATTTTTTCAAATTTCACTTTTCATTGATGTAAAAAGTAAAAAGACCATTTTTTTAAACCAATTTTGACATAAGAGTTTCAATTAAATTTCTTCCAAAATCATATGGCAAACTCTAGTTTGCCATTTCTACCAAAGATAGCATAAAGAATCCAAAAACACTAATGGTTGCCCAAAATAAATTTAGTACCTACAACAGGATGAAGTACCAGTGGAGGCCAAAATGATCAGTTTTCTAGTTATTTAGGAGTCTAAGAGACCACTAGGCATTTACAACTTCCCAAAAGAAGCAAACCTAATTTACAAGCATACAAAAAACCTACATTATGAGGCAGCTCATTTACATGACTGTCAACAACCCTATTTTTTCTCTCTCAATTTATACAATTCAAAGCCAACCAGATTCATCACTGCCAGAAAAGGTTCTCCAGCATTATGTGGCTAAGAAGCACGGACACGTCTACAGGCCTCACGTATCCGTGTCCGAAACGTGTCAGTCACGCCTAAATACATGTCCAATTTTTTTTATCATATATCTCTTTTACTTAGACACATTGTGGATACTCTAGGACACTTTGGTGACACTGTTGGAACATGCTAAGGACATTTTAAAAGGTTAAAATCTAATTTTGAGAACTTGGCCCTGAGTGAAAATTTCCACAGATGTATAATTCGTGTATACTTATATGTGGACCGCTGATTTGTATCATCATAGTATCGTTCTTAATTTGCTAGAAATAATGTTACCAACTTTTATGTGAATTCATAACATACCTCTACAATACAAATAAACTTTACATTCAACGTGTCCATGTCCTAATTTTAAAGAAGTGATGTGTCATATCGTGTCTGTATCCCGTATTCGTTTCCTTGCTTCTTAGTTATGTGGCAGCATTGGTTGTCTAACATTATGTAGTAGCAATGGCAGGACAGATGATCCATCGTTAAACCCCATGCTAGTTTTCCTTCACCATAGCATATATCATTGTAACAAACAACGGCCAAAAGATGACAAGAATATAATGAATTTGTTATTCAACGCGAACAACCATGTTTTATTTGGGAGAAAAAAGACACCATAAAAGACGGCTTGCAAAGCAACCCGTAAGAGTGAAATTCTCCAACGTTAAGGAAAACAAGAAAAAATCAATAAATAGAACGTTAAACAAATTTAGTTTTCAGAAAATCAGATGGAATGATCATACCAGCTTTGCATAGCCCTCGCTCTCTTCCCGAAGAAGGTTAAATTTGGTTTGCTGATAAAGCAAACGAGTATTCACTCTAACCTGAAATAAAGAACACAACAACCTTGAGTCCAACAACAAAAAACAACTGATTTAGAACTTATTCTGCAGATCACATTAGCTATAATTATGGATGTCAATGTACAAGTTTATTTGAATAGGTTGTTTAGTGTAAGAAGGAACATGTAAAATCAAAACAACACCTGCTCTTTAAATTTTGTTTAAAGATTAAAGAGTGTTAAGTTGTTAACAACTGATTACGTGCAACTCACCTAGGACTGAATGAATCCGTGCTCACATAATCAACAAAGTCATTTGAGTACCATTGTCATATAGTTTCCTAACTGTTGCATATAATGCATTTCTTCCAATTATAAAAATAATACCCTATCAGATGTCTGCTGAGGATAGATAGAGAGTCCTAGTGTGATCCCATGGACCCTGAACTGGTAGCTGGGCGTCAATCTCTTTCCAGTCTCCTTGAATTGCATCGTGAATATAAAATAGAATATAGTATTTCTTTACAGTGAAAGAAGTTGGGAAGAAGTTGTTAATAATAGATTACCTAGAGAAATAGGTAAAAGAAATTTCCATCCAAGATTTACTAGTTGGTCCATTCATAGGTTCCACTAATAAATGACTCCTTTCAGGAATGGCTATTCGCCGGAAGTTGAATCAGTTGCACCAGGATATCTATTCACCTACGTCTTTTTGTTCGAAAGGGGAATCCTTGTCCCTGCACCAGGAAGAGGCAGTGAATCTCTTCCCGACCGGGCCAGGAATTCTTGCCTTTGTCGCAACTAACATACGATACAATTGAACTTCACGGCACGGCCCGTAAGAAAAGAGAGCGGGCACATTCATTCATTCGTCTTTGATGGAACATTGACAAAAATGGTTGTGGTATTCGCATCCTACCTTGGGATCGTATCCCCACAAGATTGGACTAGTCTTGTCTGTTTACAATGTCATATAGTTTCCTAACTGTTTCAATATAGACAAAATTGAAAATCAAAGGTCGCAATGGGAATAAATTCTTTTCAATTCAGATCGGAGAGCATTAATTGAATGGTCCCTTAACAAGTTGGAATTCCCAAAAGGAATCAACATTGCAGGACGGTGGGAGTATTTTTTATGGAATTTTCCAGAGTATCCTACTTTTTCTTGGTTTTGCCGTATCAAACATGTACCCAACCATTTACATGCTTCCTTGAATAAAACAGACTCCTTGGGCCTCGTCTAGGCTTTTTAAAAATGCTGTGAATTTCCACTAGCCATGCATGCAAGGAAATGAACACAGAACTCAATGCTCTACCATTTCTAACATACGAGGAGCACCGTAGAAATATAAATTCTTCCGACCATGTCCACGTCCAAATTTTCTCAGTTACACCCAAGCAGAATGTTATATCAAGATGTACCCCTCTCCCACCTATCTCCGATTTGTAGATTACGTTGGATCCAAAAGAATGGTTTCACAAATGTTCTGCAGAAACCCAAAACTATTTTTGCAAATGACAATATCATTTTTGGTAATGCCTCTATCAAGAATTTCACTCGATATCTAGAATTTATAAACCTTCTGCATTGTCTAGCTAAAAGATTATCCTGATTAAGTGAAACAATCCTTCTTCCAGAAAAGACAGGTTCAAACACAAAATCCAGATTGCAAATGCTTTACAAATTCCTGTGCATGAGATTTAGCTACTAACCTACTTTGTCCTATTCATCACGAGAGACTATACCTTTGACTAGATCATTTTCAAAGTTTGAAGTAGTTTGTAAAGGTGGAAGAGCAAATGCCTCTATTTCTGTTAGGAACCTTGATCAAAGCACCTATGTGATGAAATGGAATGCTCTCCCCGAATCCATGACCACCTGGATAAGATCAACAGTGATTTCTTGTAGATTACCACTCATGATCACAAGAAACTTTGATGTGGAGGGCTGGGCTAATGGAAACAAAACCTAGAAATTGATTTCCTCAGCTGATTACAGAGTGTAATGTGATTAAGGTCAACTGGAGGGTTCACCAGGAAGACAACATGTGTGCGCTTGGGTTTTGAAAGGCAAGTATGACAACTTTATTCAACTAGAAATTGATTTCCTTCTACACACTCCTCTGTTTGGAGAAGAATTACCAAGTACGCTGATCTTTGGAATAATGATATTAGGGCAAACGCGAGCCCTGACGGATGGTAGGAACAATCCCCTGGTTGGAGAATTGGACAGGTTGGACTTGGCCACTTTCCAAGTTGATTGGGGCCCTTCTACTTTGATAGAGAACAAGCTTAAGGTCATTGACGCATGGTCTAATGGTGGCTGGAATTCCACATTGCCATCTTTGGATCTCCAGTTCTCCATCGGCTGCTTGCTGCCCCTTAAATGGATAAACCAGATGTGACTGTGTGGGTTTCCTCTGTGAGTGAATTCACCAGTAGCACCGCTTATTCTCTTTCCATAGAAAGCACACAACCCCCCCACACACACACACAAAAACAAGGGGAAAAAAAAACAGTCAAACCAAAAAGTTAGCGACTGTAGGTGGGCTTGGAAAATACCTTCTAATATAAGGATTTTACACTCTTTTTAGCTAATTGTTCATACAGAATAGGCACCAAGAATAATCTCTTGACCCACCAATCACCTTGCATAACACTTGTCACCTTGAAAACACCTTTCATGTACTCAAGGGGGCTACCTTAGAGCTACAGATTTTAGGTTAGAAATCACTGTCCCAAATTCGTATAGTTTCTTTTTGTAATTAAATACATCAAATTGAAGTGTATACCTAGAACTACCCACTCCTCAGGTTGACCACATGCCCGGGCCCATCCTTTCACTTTGACTTGCTGCAGACCAAAGATAAATGGGAACAGGAAGACCTTCAGCAGGACACATACACACAGATCCTATGTCCACAAGTCTAGCATCTTTGGTGTTTATGTTAATCCTACTCCAGCAACAGAATGTCAGGTTTTGTGATAAGAGTACCCAAAACAGATCACCACGTATCATGGTTCAACCTTAACATTGGTTGGCAACATAATCACAAACATAAAGAAGCATAAACTAGCCATGAACAAGCTGAATCTGAACTGATCGTAAGAAACTCAAGACATTTGCAGCACCGCGTATTCGTCTTATCAAAACGTAAACAAAGGCAAAACCTTCCATTACATGACAAAGAGTCACAAGACACAACATTCAAAAACCCCATAACATGAGCCATCATAACACATAAAACACAAAAACATTAATAATTATAATAACTCAGAGAACCATGATCCGCATACCTCTTTAGACTTTAAATCTGCCGCCCTAATCTTGATCATTTCACTCATCGATAAAAATTCTTCCTAAAACGAATAAATCATAGATGTAAGCATCATTTCAATTTTTTCTTTTCTTTTGAATATACATAAAGAACGGTAAAATTTAGAGGTTGCGTCATTTACCTCACAACGCTCCTGAAAAAGCACCGGCAAAACCAACGCAGATTCCACCAGCCATTTTGCCTAAAAATCAGCAAATGAAGAAACAAATACAAAGCCATGTGAAAAGGATTACAACCAAAAAGGTCTGTATGGTCTAAAGCTAATACAGCAGAACATTAAGTTTTTCCTTTTATACACATTCCAGTGCATTTCCACTAAAATATTGATGCTACTTTTTCTAACTTCATTGCAAGTAAAACGGCCACTACTTTATCTCAAACCAATATGGAGAAAGAAAAAGGAAAAAAAGAAGCAGCTTGTTCTCACCAAAAAAAAACAGCTCATTCAGTCAAGACCCTAAGGCCTAAGGATATCAAAAGATCAACTTATCTTTTAGTTTGTTCCACATTCCCTTTTTTTCATTCCCCCACCCCCTCCATTTTACCCTTGTCAGACACAAAGCCGCGTTCAATTGGGTACTTATAACGACGAATTGCTGAACTGCAACTTGGCATAGGAGTAATAACTTCCTTCATTTTAATTGACGCTTTGCGCTTAGAATGCCATGAATAAGGTCACAACACATACAAAACTTTAAGGTTTAAAGCCTCAACACTACAACCAAAGTATCCTAAGGTACAAGAGTAAATGACGAGCAGAAAATACATGGAGACATCTTCGTTCACAGAACTATGTAACATAATTTCCAAGGCAATAATTTTAGTAGACAAACAATGCATATCATCGATTAAGCACAAGAGTTCTCTTCCTTTTTTCTTGGCCTTTTCACTAACCAATTTAAGGAGTCGAGCGGGATACTCTCCAGTCATCGTGAGCTACAAAAAAGGGAAAGAACACATCACAATT
The DNA here is from genome assembly GCA_020567845.1 of Rhododendron henanense subsp. lingbaoense. Taxonomy (NCBI): domain Eukaryota; kingdom Viridiplantae; phylum Streptophyta; class Magnoliopsida; order Ericales; family Ericaceae; genus Rhododendron; species Rhododendron henanense. The sequence continues at coordinate 16,160,045 of CM036313.1, read as the reverse complement.
ACAATTTGTTATTAGTAACTTGTGGGCAACAATGGAATATAATTTATATACCAAATAACAGTTGGCCACTTAACAAAAGCACCATGGTTAGGTTCACACTCCAAAGCATTCATACAAATGCTAATTATGAACTAGCAAGTCTAGCATGATCGCACACACCAAAACATGACTAGCCGACTAAAACAAATTTGAGTTCAATCAAGTCACGAAGGTGACTGAGATTCCTCCGCATTGACAGGGAAGCAAAAAAAATCCCTATGCAAAGGTGAATTAAAAAGCAAAGCACTAGAAAGCCTAATATATACCCAGTTTCATAAATAAAATCTTCGCAAAACAACAGATCAGTAACACCAAGAAGGGAGAACAAGTTCAGTATGTTTTCGATATATTTTTTTGGCATTACAAGTATTAAAGTGCTTAACAATCAAAACCAGCGTCTAATCGTTGGATTTGTTATCCTAAATTTGTGTTCAGATTTGGTTGAGTCACACTAGGGATTTAGAAAGTTTTATGGTATCAGTCCTATCTGCTTTGAGTTTTTGACACCAATGAGGGGCATAGCACAAATTAAGAGACCATCAACTTTGAAGCAAATAATGCATGGGTTCAAAAGGGGAAAATTCTTGGACACACTCGTTGGTTGACAATGGACGGGATAAACATTCTTAGTAAATACATCTCATAGGAAAATGTGGTCATAGACAACCTATTTGGAATAGAGAGAATTAGCGTTGAACTGATAAAGGGTGGGTGGGTGGGTGGGTGGGGAGGGGGAAGGGGGAAGAACATGGTCTTATCATTACCAGGTAGCAAGGGAGCTGGTCATTTATTCGAAGCATTTTGTAACATGGAATTAACCTATATTCCTTTGTAGTGATGCACCAATGCATGAAGTGAATGGTCAATTTATGATCCTATTGCACAAATGGTCGCAAAAAGAGTGCATCTTTGCTCATATTATCTGTATTTCGACAACAACTAGTTTGAAGATTTCATAATCAGGTCTACTATTTTCTTTTGTGTACTTGTATACCACGGGTCACACCTTTGGCACTCTGTTGTTCAATGATACCAAGGTATGAGTACCAGTCTAGGTGAGTGTCCGCTGTCTAGTCATTGGAATTTGGAACTCCCCAAACCCTTGATTTCAAGATATTAAGATATGCATGGCACGAAGACATATTAACAACTAACGTGATTACCCATAAGCAATTCTCGTACAGCTAGTTTTCTTAGACGCCATGATCCAATCATGACCTTCGACTCCACATGCTAAATATTAAGATATTAAGATATGCATGGCTGCTCCTCCCCCATATTGAACTGCAACAATTAGAAAATTTCTGATTTCATTTCATGAAAGGAAAAATAACATTTAAGGATGTTTCCAACAATAAGTTGAAAAAAGAAGGAATCGAATTAGATGCTCACAGTGTACATCAATTTTCTATATGGTCACCTCAAAGGACCTCCCCCAAGTTTTCAGCACTGTTCATAATTTTGGGAGGCTTACAATAGTACAACCATTCTGACACAACGAGGACCGATAGAGTGGACAAACAACCCATAAAAATGTTACACATTTAAGAAAGGATAACAGATATTGCTTGTATGGTACAATTGCCTTTTAGTTAGTCCAAAACTCATCAGCAAAACCGTCCTTCCTGAATTTTGGCATTATTCCACTTGCAACAAACATCGCAATATCACCAGTATGGAAAGCTTTAGACCCCGTTCGTTTAAGGGTTTTGGATTTTGGATTTTAATCATTATCCTATTTATCTCCAATCATTACTCTCTTTTTTCTCTCTATCTCTCTCCAATCATTACCCCTATTTTCAATCATTACTCTATTTTTCTCTACATTTATTACCTATAAATCCAAATCTAAAATACCAAAACGAACGGGGCCTTAGTTTCTAACTGATGTTAGAAGATCAACAATGACATATGCACAAAGACTCAAAGGGTATAACAATGCCTCACATATGTCCCAAAATTATTTATTACTCCTGAAGGTGATGTTTCCAATACAAAAACAGCTTACAGCATTACAATCTTAACCTCAAACTCCAGAGTTAATAGAATCATATATAAACAGGAAAAAAAATATCGTCAAAACGAGAGAAAAAAATCACAATCTACACAAAACCCATGTCAAGGTTTCGGCATCAGGAAATCAAAAGGAAGAACGAAACGCACAATATCGACAGAACCAGAATGAGATCGAAGAGGACGGCCTTGTCGACGTTGACGAACTCGGAGTCAAACGTCTTGAGTTCGTCGTAGCTGAAAAACAACGCAAATTTACCTCTCCCAAAACAGACCAAAGCAAGCGTTTCCTTTCTCATATAGCTCAAACAAACACATAAAGGAAGCAAGAAGTAATCGAGAAGTTGCCAATAGGTTACCTTCGCTTCGAGAAGTTGCATGCATAGTTTTGGCAACTTCGTAATCAAAGAAGTATCCATGATATTTTTTCCCATTCTATTTTCCTCAGCTTCAGGGATGCTTTCCAAGGTCACAAGGATGGAGGGTTGCGCATACAAGGGTCACTTGGTCCTATCCACTCCTCAACATACTTATCCGTCAGTGGGGTCCATTCGTTAACCAACAACCTATCCTCTTGTTCCACAGCCCAAACAGTAATCAGAACAAGACCACCCTTCTAAACAACTTGAATTAATTCATCTATTGCTTTTTTCCTTCTACTCTCCATACTTAGGTGACGTAACACAGCAATAGAAATTGCAGCATCACCAAGGCAACAACATTCTAACCAATTCCTAGTCCTTCAACCCAACTACCGATACTTCCTATCCAATTCAGAACTAACTTCATACAAAATTAAGTAAATTTGTATGAGAAGCTATAGAACTCCATTTTTTAAGGTGAATCCGATAGTACTGGAAAGGAGTCAGTCAGGTTGCATAACTCACCAAAAAATACTAAGAGTGCCTTGGCTGCTTGGCAAACAAAATAAGCGGACCAACCAAAAGTATTTTCCCATGCATACGTGGACAGGACCAAAAAAAACTAAAATTACTTTATCACAAAGCTAGATTTCTGATCTAAAGGAGAACTATCAGAGCGAACTTTTTTTTACGATTCCCAATTTGTGAAAACAGCAAAATAAGTGGTGGTGGTGGTGGTGGTGTTGGCCAAACCAATCGAATCCTCTTCCTATCATAACATGTGAGGGAAAATAAGAAACAACCTATATCCAAAGAAACGACAAAGACAATCAATATATTTTCAAATAATTACGCAACTTGAATACCATGGTTCTAACTATCTGCCCGTCTTTGTTATTTTTTTAAAAAAATACATCAGTACATCCCTAAAACCGAAGGGCGTGGTTTCTTTCCATCCTTTAGGCTTGTCTTTTAGGCTTGTTTAACGACATCTTAACAAGTATTAAGACATACAAAAGGGGAAAAAGTAATCAAAGCAAGTGTGAATTAGACCAAAACCCATAATAAAAAGGGAAAGATAATAGAAGTCACTCACAATTTGCACTTCCTTATTTTGTTTTACCCTTCTTCTTCACCAACCCATCGAATATATACAAAACTCACCTAAATCACAACTTGAATCCAGTCGAAATCATGAAAAAAACACTCAGAAAATTACCTATTGGGGGCTTTAATCCTCGATCTGCATCACCCAAATAACAATAGAGCTTTCATGATAGAGAGAGTCACCAACTCGCTGAAAATACACAAAACCCACCCCAATCACAACTTATTCCAAACAAAATCATGGGAAAAGAACTAAATCTCAGAGGTCAAACTGGAAATCCTCATGGAGATTCTACAAAACAGAGCAACTTGAAACTTCCTTTTACTCTCTTTTGTTTTGGGGTTGTTTGGTTGGCAATAAATGAAAACATGGAGAACATACCCTATCTTCTTCGGACGGCGAACAGACATCATGTATCATTCTAGACCCAAAAGAAGATGATGAACCAAATCAGAAAACGAAGAAGTAATCGAAGGGGAAAAAAAAACACAATGAACCAGCAGACAGAGACATCCAATCATATACATTACAAGCAAATCTTTTGAAAAAATGTAAGTGATGGATACCTGTGTTTTTACGGAGAGGAGGAAATACATTCAAAATCGATCCCTAAAAATATTGGCTGCGTCGTCGTCTCTTCTTTCTCTCCCTCTTTTCCTCCCCATCCAGATTCCTTCAGTATTTCTGAAATTTCATTGTAGAACAATGTTTACGTCAAAAGAAAACCCTAATAGAAGTAGATAAATGTATAGAAGTAGATAAATGTGAGGTTCTGGTCGAAAACCTTTATTATTCAAATTGAAACTTGACTGCAAAACCGCTCCATTAAAAACCCACACCTATCCAAACAGCTATGCCTAACCCTTCCAGTCCTTGGCCGAGGCGAGCGAACTCGCAGTGCCGGCCTCACCGCCGGTGGCGCGGACGGAGGATGCATCGCCGCCAATAGCAGAGGTGGTGGATGGAAGTTTGGAGTCTTCGTTTCCCTGGGAGAGGGAGAGAGGAGGGGGTTTCGTCTGTGAGGGGTTTCGGGTGTGGGAGTGGCCGTTGTGGGTATCCAGCCATTCAAGTAGTTCAACGACGACGAGGAAGGCGAAGAGAAACGAGTTAACGGAAACTGGCGAAGAGAGGAGCCAGAGAGGCCGTTAATGGAGGTGGCAAAAACGAGCGATCTCGAATGCGGCGGTGTAGATATGGGATTGAGCATCAATGTGGTGGTACGGTGAGAAAGCCTTGGAGGAATCGATGGAGAGAGAGAAGGAATCGATGGAGCGTCAATGCTCTGTATTTAGAGAGAGAGAGAGAGAGAGAGAGCGAGCAAGAGAGGTGGAAGAATGAGCGAAGCAGGAGCGCAACGCACAGAAATATGACACCGTTGGGATCCCCACTGTGGTCCCCACTGCACTTGTATTTCCTTATTTTTAGGGATCCGTTTGATAATTTCGTCTGCAGTAATGCTACACTTACAACATATTTCTACAACATGTTTACAACATTGTCCACGTCAACAGTGGGACCAACTATTCCACCCAGCACAAAAAAAAGAAAAAAAGAAAAAGAACGAACAAAAGGGAACGAAATCCCCAATTTTCAAAACTCCTTCTCGCGCGCGAGTTCGAAGAAAGAGAGAGCGGGGAAGACGACAGACCCATCACCACAACTGCCACCTTCGACCTCCATTACCACCTCCGGCAACCACCTCCCATCGGCGAGAGATCCCTGTGCCTCCGGCGACGACCACCACCGCATCGACGAGATTCAAAATAATGCAGAGAGAGGATTACGAACCAGATCGACGAACTTCGACCAAGGTCTCTCTCTCTCTGTATGTTTGTGGGTGTTCTATGTTTGAACTGAAATTTGTATTCTTCATGGACAACAACTTTTTGGTGACCCTAATTTTACTAGCACTATTAAGTTGGGGACTGGTTTTATGTTTTTCGGAAGAGTATCTTTCGGAATCTAGTTTGTTGTTTAGGGTGAAATTTTCTTTTTCGGATTGTATTTTGAGCCTTAATTTGCAGCAAACACATCCCAGCCTAGGTTAGTAAAATTGGATGTGCAACCATTATTGTCTATTGTATGTGTTCACTACTGCATATGTAAATTGATTCCTACAAGGTTCATTTCATATTGAAACCCTAGACTTAGGAATCCCTAATTAGTGGTCAGCCATTCATCCCAATACAACCGGTTATGGCTCTTGTTTATATTCGTACAAGAAATCTATTATAAAAGTCGCTAGGTGCTCTAATTGATTTCTGATTTTAATTAGACTCCTTCTCATGTGCTATGTATCTAATATGTTTCCTTTGTTTCTGAAAAGTAGATGATGTCGTTGGAGTCTATTCCGTCGGCAATGCCCTCTCCATCGTTGAAGCGGAGGAGAAACGAAGATGACCAAATTGATTTTGACAGGTATTTTCCCCATCCTTTAATATAATCCAATCAATTTTGATAGTACCTTAGAGTACAATCTTTATGTTAATTCCATGCATTATTAAGAGGTTTTTTTTTTTTTTCAATTTTGCAGAATCACTGGAGAAGAAGAAGAGTTATGGAGTGATTATAGTGAAAATGAAGAAAATGTAGGTCCTTCAAACAAAGAGTGTGATGGGATAGATATTATTGAGGATGGCAATGAGGCAACAGAAAATTGTGAAGATAGAGTTGAGGAACCAAAAGTGGGAATGACATTCGACTCATTAGACAAAGCTTATGTCTATTACTGTCAATTTGCTAAAGAAAAAGGGTTTGCTGTGTGCAAAAGAACATCGAGAAAGGGAAAAGATGGGAAGTTGAGTTATGTAACTCTTTCTTGTAGTCGTGGTGGAAATGCAAAAGTGACAACAAGCAACCTGGCAAAACCACGTCCGCAATCCAAAATTGAATGTCCAGCTCACGTTACTGTTGTTATACTGCCGGATGGAAAGTGGAGGTTGAACCGGATTGTTTTAGAGCACAATCATGTACAAAGCCCTTCAAAGGTAAGGTATTACAAGTGCAATAGGGTACTTGATGAGCATGTCAAAAGAAAGCTTGAACTAAATGATAAAGCCGGGATCAACCTGAACAAGACTTATGACTCACTTCAGATTGAGGCTGGGGGACCTGGTAAGCTTCCGTATGGTCAAAAAGATTGCCGAAATTATGTGGATAAAGTGCGACGGTCACTAGTTAAGGAAGGAGATGCTGAGGCAATGCACAATTACTTCATGAAGATAAAAGCCGACAATTCTGACTTCTTTTTTGCAATGGATTTGGATGATAATGGTCGACTAAGAAATGTCTTCTGGGCTGATGCAAGGAGTAGGGCAGCTTGTAAGGAGTTCGGTGATGTTGTGACCTTTGACACAACGTACTTGGTAAACAGGCATGAGATGCCTTTTGCTCCATTTGTAGGCGTGAATCATCATGGTCAATCTATTTTATTAGGATGTGGGCTAATCTCTCATGAAGATACAGAGTCATTTTCGTGGCTATTTCAGACTTGGAAGACATGCATGTGGGGTCGTGCTCCGAGAGCAATTATTACCGATCAATGTTTGGCTATGAAGAATGGTATAGAAAATATATTCCCTAACACCCGACATCGGTGGTGCATATGGCATATCATGAAAAAGTTGCCCGAAAAGTTGAATGGGTACAATGCCTACGAGAAAATTAGGTTGTGTATGCGTAGGGCAGTTTATGATTCACTGACAATAAAACAATTTGAGGATGCTTGGGATGTGTTCATCAAAAAGTATGAGCTTCAGAGTAACACATGGTTGCAGGGGTTGTATCTAGAAAGGAAACGATGGGTGCCTGCTTATTTGAAAGATATGTTTTGGGCGGGGATGTCATCCACACAAAGAAGTGAGAGTATGAATGCATATTTCGATGGTTACATTCATAAAAAGACGACCTTGAAACAGTTTGTGGGGCAGTATGAAATGCATTGGCGAATAAAGTAGAGAGTGAAAATGAACTAGATGCGAAAAGTCTCCACACTTACATCCCGTTACTAATTGAAGATGAGTTGGAGAAGCAATTCCAAAGTGCTTACACGAATTCAAAGTTTAAGGAGTTTCAAAAGCAATTTTTTGGGAAGCTTGACTGTTTGTGTTCGAAGACAAAAGAATGTGATATTGTGTCCGAATATGAGGTACAAGAGTGGGTTACATTTGGAGAAGAAGAAGAGAAAAAGAGGAAACAAGTATCATTTACTGTCGATTTTAATTCTGAAACCAATGAAACACATTGTAATTGTCGATTGTTTGAGTTCAGAGGAATGGTGTGCAAACATCAATTGATGGTGTGGTTTCAAAGGGGAATTCAAAAAGTGCCTGACAAGTATGTGTTCAGAAGATGGTGCAAAAATGTGAAAATGGTACATACAAAAGTTCGGATATGTTACGATAAGTTGTCAATGTCAATTGAAGCTCGTCGGCATGATAATATGTGCAATCTCTTTAATGAGGTTGCTGATTTAGCAGAAGAATCTCAAGAGAAGTAGGATATGGTGATGACACAGGTACGTGAACAAAAACGAGAGTTGATGAAAGTTTCGGTTCTTTGTGAAAGTAATGTGGGTTTCGAAACTCCTAATGATTCATTTTCACTTGGAGATGAGGTTATTAAAACCAAACAGAGCACGAACATACTTGATCCGGAAGGTCTTCGTCGAAAAGGGAGACCGCCGTGTAAAAGGATGCAATGCGTTATGGAAAAAGCTGTTAAGAAGAAAATAGAAAAGAAAAAGAAGACATTGCCCAATGGAAAATCTAAGGTATAAGTTCTTTATGATTTGTTAATATGGACATATAGTAATATTCGATGAATACTTAGTAATTATTTTACTTGCTAATTTCAGGAGGTTGAGGAGATTGTGGTTGACCATGTGTTTGGGACACAAGAGAGTGTTGTCAATGTAAATATAAGAAACTTTAGTTTTATTGCACAATTTTATGAATCATGTTAAAGTTATTGTTAATTCTCATTTTTATTGTTGGCCAGAGTCAGCCAAGCTCCATGGGGCAATCAATGTGGCCAAACATGATGCCCCATAATATGAGACCGAATATGGCACAAGGCGGAAGCATCTTCCAATTTTCTCCAAGTTCATGCCCAACCGGAACAGGCTTCAACCAATTTAATTATGCGTTTCCAAGTTCACAAACAAACATGTCAACTTTATTCAATAGTTATGATTGGAGAGGACACTCAAATATTACAAGTACGCAAGTTTGGGGAGGAGGGCAATCAAATTTTTTGGAGACTCAAGGCCAATGTGTTGGAGGACCACCACCAAGTTCACAAACAAACATGCCAACCTTATTCAGTACTCATGATTGGAGAGGGCAATCAAATATTACAAGTATGCAAGTTTGGGGTGGAGGGCAATCAAGTTTTTTGGAGACTCAAGGCCAATGTGTTGGAGGGCCACCGCCAAGTTTTATGGAAATGCTGAATGCATCGGATAATGCTGAAGAGTAGTTTAGTTCACTTGATTGTGGGTGTTTTAGTATTTGTATCGTGTCGTATCTGTGGTGTTTCGTGTCCATTTAATAGCTAGTGCCCAATGGGATCTCAAACTCTTTTTTTTTTTCAAGACTTGGTATTGGTGTGTAAGAAAAAGTTGTTTGAGTATTTGTTCATGTCGTGTCATATCTGGATTGTGTCGTGTCCTTATCATGTTATAACATTTGGTTGTCTATGTTAAAGGTTTGACTGAAAGTTTGCAACTTGAGTGGCATTGATGAATGGTTCCACAATTGGGCAGATTCTTATATGATTTTTTTGGAAGTTGCTGAAGAAAGCAGAAAATTCAGAAACTGAATTTGTACAAAATAGTAGAAGAAAATTCATCTAACAAAATTGATCCTAGTCATGTTCATAGAAGATGCACATGAATGATGGTTTTGAAAAAAATTTGGCAGAGTCTCCCTTGTTTTTGGTCCTAGCCCGACGTCTCGCGTCTCAATCAGTACAACAATAACATCAGGTTACGCAAAAGCCCACGCTAGGCATTTATCATTCTAAATTACCATTCATAATCAAAACCACAAAACGAAATGCTATCTCAAAAATTCTAAGCTAGTACAGGTGACCAAATGAATTGCAACACCAATTTTCATTTACAAAAATGGTACAAAGCTAAGTATCATCATTAAGCCATACATTCATATTCCAAAAATATATACAACTTGATTTTCCAAACTAATGCTGGAGTTTCTAAAATCTACTGTATACATCTTAGAAATGAGAACCCCTTTCCCCAATGAGATGTCCAGAGGTAGAGTTCCCTCCTTGACTTCCACAAGAACTAGTCTCAAAGAGATCTTGCCTGCTTCCGTTTTGCGCGTCTCCCAAAAATCCTGAATTTCCAATTCTAAGTTGCTTGGCTTGATGCATTATAGTGTTTGCTCCAGGTAGATTTTACAAAATCTACTGTATACACTTGGTTGTTGCTGAGCCGTTTCTGGCTGAGGTTGTTGGATGTGTCTAACAAGTACATTTGAGGTTGGGGCATCAGCAATTGCCGCTAAGTAGGTTAAGTTCTGCTGAAGCTGAGCTTGATACCTGAATCAATGAATTGAATTTCAGTTAGTCATACAGAGAAATGAACAGCCAGAGTTGATTACTTGGATATTGAAACATGAGGGAGAAAAAAATTGAGCACTATTCATGTAGTCATCACCAAAAAGCTTATAGTTGATGCTTTCATTATGCACTATTCCTACTCATTATCCTCCACAGTCCATAGTAAGTCAGTTGCTACACAAAACATAGTGGGCTATGTTGCACAGTCTCAAAACATGACATGGATAATGTAACCTTCAGAACTTTGATAGGAACTGAGGCTTAACTTGGCTCTGCAACCTGTCTTAACTTTCAAATACAGTTTTTTCTTGGTTTCAACTCTTGAGTTGATAATCAACAAGAAAAAAACTTTGGGCTCTCACCAAGGCTTCAAACTTGGGTTTGTACTGGGGAGTAACAGTGTCCACATACTTTGGAACCTCAACACCTGCAGAGCGGCAAACTGTCAAATATGCCGAATCAAGCCACAGATAATAAAGAGAAAGCATTAAACCAGAGCATATATTACTGTCAAACTACTGAAGATAAAACGAAAGCAGTGCCTAAATTCTGCTCCCAAGCATCAACTGGGCACATATGTGATTCAACCAGTAAAATTAAGAGCCAAACAAGGATAGATTCTACCAGATGGTCATGTAATAACACCTAAACGCTGCTAAAGCACCGCCCATAACCATGAATCCAGATATACAAGTCCAATCAAATTGGAGTCTCTCTGGTATGAATAGTAAACAAACAACAATTGGAAGATGTATACCCTTTCTCAATTTTATTCGATATATCATGAGAACACCACCAAGTACCTTACCAAAGGAACACTGGCCTTAACTGGTAGCCTACAAATAGTGTTTCCATTCCCATCTGAGAAGATAACAGCACAATAATCACATACATAAACTGACTTAAAATTAACACATACATAAACTAAGCTTTCATAAATTTTTGGCCCAGTTTCCTTTCACCAGAGTGATTCCTCTTTACATTTTCTTCTATGGGCTGTCTTCTTTGGTTTGTATCAGACGCAATGCTCCATCCAAAACTATGAATACCAACACATTATAAAAATGCAAAATATGATTTTTTTTTCCTGAACTTAGACATGTATACTATGGGTATAGCCGGCAATTTTATGAAATCAGGGAAACAAAAAAAAAACCCAATTTTTTTTTGCACATCCATACCAGCGAAGCACCAAAATTAGGGCTTCGAAATTACAGATCCATACCCAAAATTAGGGCTTCAAAATCATACAATTTGGACGTAAGCTCGTGCAAATTACAGGGTAATTTTCGAATTAGGGTTCTTTCTTTTTATAACCCAGAAATCTAAGTTTATGGCTTAAACATAGAATACCACAGAAATACAGAGAGAGAGAGAGAGAGACCTTTGTCGACGACGGAGAGAGAGACCTTTGTCGAAGTTCGTCGTCCTCTCTCTGCGAGGTTTTCAACTCTGTCAATGCGGTGGTGGTCTCTCGCCGATGGGAGGTGGTCGCCGGAGGTGGTAATGGGGGTCGGCGGTGGCGGTTGCAGGGATGGATCTGTCCTCCTCCGCTCTCTCTTTCTTCGAACTCGCGCGCGACCAGAAGGAGTTTTGAAAATTGGGGATTTCGTTCCCTTTTGTTCGTTCTTTTTCTTTTTTTTTTTTGTGCTGGGTGGAATAGTTGGTCCCACTGATGACGTGGACAATGTTGTAGACATGTTGTAGAAATATGTTGTAAGTGTAGCATTACTGTTTCGTCTGTGGCGGTGTATGGGGTTGAGACTTAAGAGAGAGAGTTTGGAACAATATCATTAATTGCGGATGGTTTTGAAATTTGAATGCCAATTACGTGTGTTTCAGTTTACCTTACTTATTTAGGTTCTCATACTAATGTGTTTAAATACTTATCTTTCTATCCTCAAATTCAATTAAATCCTAAACTACCTTTTCTTTCTCCTAATTTTTCAAATCTCTCTCTTTTTTAATCTTTTCTAATTATCTCAATTCTCTCTCTTCTTTCAAACATTTCTCTCACCTATCTTTTGAATTTTTTCTCTCTCCTAATCTTCTCTCTCATATTTTCATTCTCCTAAAATCTTAAAAGAAAACAACTCATGCAAAAACGAATGTGTAAGACGGAAAACATGGCAAAACATAATCTATTCACAAAACATCAAAACCTTATCGAGGTAGATGAACAAAGCAAGATCAATTAAAAATGACAAAATTGAAAAACATATATGGCATGTAGAGACTCGCAAATTTATAGTTAATTCGAAAGTCGTTTAATGGTTAATGGGGATCGTGTAAATTAATATATTTGTACGTACGCTTGTGGGGGTGTACGGAGATACGTATTCGGGTGTGTATCGGACTCTCGGAGAATAGTAAAATGTTAGTTTTGATGTTGTATTGTTGCTTGGAAGTGTAGGTAGCATGTGGAGTTGATTCGGTAACAGTCGCAAAAAAAATTCATTTTCTGTCCTGCTTGAACCGGTACTGGCTGTTGTCCAGTACCGGTACATGATGTCCAGAAGTTATGTTTTCTGACATTTTGTAGGCTCATGAACCGGTACTCCCAGTACCGGTACAAGCTCTGTTTTCTGCACTTTTTCAGCACGCTTTTTGGACCACTATAAATACCCCTTTATGTCATTTCTCACACCCAAAGGCCACGAAATTAGATCTCAAAACCCTCTCTCACCCACCCAACTCCAATCTCACCCAAATCTCTTGATTTCAAGTTCAAATCTTTAAGATCCAAGGGTTTTCTTCATCAAAAGCACATGAATCTCACATTTGGTGAACTAGGGATAAGTTTTATGTTCTTGCTCTCACTTTGGGGCTCTCACCCACGTTTTTCTCTCTCTCCTCTCGTACACTTGTTGATCTTTGATTGTTTATCATGTTTATGGGTCGTATCCACTCCAGGTCTTGTATCTACGCTCGGGTGGGGCTCATTTTTGGTGGTTTCAAGCCTACTACTCTTGGTAAACCTAGGGTTTTGCTCAAAACCCACTTAGGTAGGGATTTCTCTCTTTCTCTACATGTTTTGTGGTGGATTCGTGTGATATTAGTGTTTGAATGCTATGTATGATCCGGGTGGAACCCTTTATAATTCGTGGATTGTATATGCTTATGGATACCATATTTTAGTCTTGATTGTTGTGATCCACGAATCATTTGTGATGTGTTTGGTAATGCTGATAATGTAGTTGTTGTTGTGAAGTTGAATGTGGAGTTATCGTGACGCTAGGGGTGGAAACACGAAAGGAAACGCAAGGGGTGGAGTTTATTGTGACGCAAGGAGTGGAAACACAAGTCGCAAGGGGTGGAAATTTGTTGGGAGAAGCGTGTGTGCATGCTTGTGTATGAGAAAGCTTGATGTTAGTAAATTGTGTTGGCATGGGTTATTTTGGATTTGCCATTTAGCTCAATTCACTATGTCCATGCTTTTCATCTCATTTACATATAGATTTTGTAGAGATTTTCCTACTGGGCTAGTGTAACTCAATAAAATCCTTCTTTTCAGGTTCGAATGCTGGTCAATAGCGTGTTTGCATCGAGTGTTCGGATGTGAAGACATTCTTTTTGGAAGCTAACCACATTTAGTTACTCACTCATCTTTGTAATTAACTTTCTTTGATAAAGATGGGTTTGTAACTATTTATTCGAGAATTTCCTTTTGACTAAACAGTTTAACAAGTTATCAACTTGTTCGTATTCGTACTTAAGCTTATTTTTGTGGCCGGTGTGCCAATGTTGTAATTTATGAATATGGGGACTTGATTTATAAATTAAATAGGTGGGAACTCCTTTTGGGTATTATTTATCTTATGCGAGAATCTCTTATCGAATTGGTTTACTTATTATGTTGAAAATCGAGGGCGTGACATGGCAAGTTTCGAGAAGTGTAGGTTTTGATCGAGATAGATGAACAAAACATCATCAATTCACAAACATGACAAAAATTGAAAAATATAATACCTAAAACTGATATTCGGTAATGGAATCCGGTAACAGCGGCGATTAAGAGGACGGAAGCGATGTGACTCAGAAATGATGATAACTTTCGAACAACCCCAAACAAACACAAATTTCTAAAATCAACGTTACCCTTGTTTTTATTTTTATTTTTGAAACGGTAAAAAAGAAAGTTTTATTAACTCATAACACAAAGTGCATGATGAACATGATGAATTTGTGGACACGATAAATTTGCATAACGCTACTGAACATGATGAATTTGCGGACACTAGTGACAAACATGATAACTCTTATTTGCATAGCACTATTGAACATGATGAATTTGCAAACACTATGAACAAACATGATAAAAAAAAATGTATCGACTACAAACATGACAACATTTGAGATCCATATTGATTACCCAATAAAAAGGGGGAGGTCGATCTTATCGGTGGTGATGAGGAGTCACTGGGGACACGACAAATACAAAACCCCACACCACTTCCGCCTTTTGATCTTCGAAAACGATCCTCCTAAAATGATCTCGTGAATAATCCTATTTGCCGCTTCCATAGGTGAGGATGGTGACGGCCATGGCTAACAGTACAAGCTTTTCTTTTCTTTTGCTTGATGCAAAAACCAACACCAACACAACCACCGCTCTTGATCCTCCAAAACAACCTCGTGGCGACGGTGGTCATCAATCAAAAGAGAGAGATCCGAATGGATGATGGGTATGATGGTGTCGGTCATCAACTATGGGGTTGATGGTGATGGTGAGGTTGATCGGAGACAGTGGGGCGGAGACAGTGGAGGTGATCGGACATGGCGGTTGCTGCCATAACTACCGGTACAAGATTTCATTTAGAAACATGGCCACAGAGAGAGAGATGGATGGTTAACAATGATGGAGTTAATGTTGAGAAAGAGGGTTGCCGAAGTGAGTTGAAGAACGGTGGCCCAGTATCGGATTTGGACAAGTTCCTCTAAAATAGGAACATAAGTAGTAGTTATTGTTTTGAAATGGGGTTTCGGATCCTGATAAAATGGGGGTGCGGGGGGGGGGGGGGCGCATGGTAATTAAAGAAAAGGCCTAATCCCTCAATTTGTGGGAGATGGTAATATATATACACACACACACACACACACACACAAATATCGATATTAATATATAACTAGGGGTATAATGGGGCAAGAATACATTTTGAGGATGGGAACTTAAGTATTCAAACCCACATGGATGGACACCTAAATAAGTCTTCCATATAGGATACCTATTTAAGTTACTCTATAGTAAAAATAAAAATTAATTTTTTTAATTTTTTTTGTACAGTATAAAAGATCTCAATGAGATTTATCAAATAAGATCCATATTGGAAAAAAAATTATTTGTGTAACAACATGATTTTTGAGTTTGAAATTATCTTCTTTTTCAAAAAATACTTTTTGGAGAAACCGGAACACCCCCCTTGGCCAATAAATTATTTTTGTTACGTAATTGTTAGTAAATGCCAACAGCTATTTTTATTGTTCCCAACAATTTTTTTTTATCGAGTTCCCAATAGTTTTTTTTTTAAATCCGCAACAGGTCTATATTTGGCATTCAAAAAAAATCTATCTACCTAGCTAATAAAATACAAGGGTGTGGGAACCACACAAACATAAGTTAAAAGAAAGGCTGAGATTCATTTGATCCAAGGGCTGATGTGTGTTATCTAACTCTCATCCGCAACAGGTCTATATTTGGCATTCAAAAAAAATCTATCTACCTAGCTAATAAAATACAAGGGTGTGGGGACCACACAAACATAAGTTAAAAGAAAGGCTCAGATTCATTTGATCAAAGGGCTGTTGTGTGTTATCTAACTCTCATCCGAAACAGGTCTATATTTGGCATTCAAAAAAAATCTATCTACCTAATAAAATACAAGGGTGTGGGGATCACACAAGCACAAGTTGAAAGAATTGCTGAGATTCATTTGATCCAAGGGCTGATGTGTGCTCTCTAACTCTCTTAAGAAAACACCCATACTCTTACAAATATATTACAAAAAAGTCATCGGTTCTTTTCACCCACTGCTCGGCTTCTGGCGTTGGCATAAAAAATATATATATTACAAAAATGTCCGTGCCTACGGCACTACCGAGGTGCGTAGTGCCGTAGGCACGAGCAAGCACTAGTATTTGAATCAAATATAGGTCTATCTTTATTTTTTGTTCATTACTCAACTTGTATTGCACTTTACATATTGAACTAATTTCTTGGTTATTTCTTTCTATTAAACTTATTTCATTTGGATGGTCCACAAGTAAAAATGAAAATCAATTATTTGTAAAATTTTGTTGGCAAAAACAAAATTGCAATGAAAATCTTGATGATTTATTAAGAAAATATATTTAAAAAAAATCATCCATAAAGTAATTTGGATGGTCTACTTTTTGGTTGGCTAACATTTTATTATTTGCGAAATTTAACTTATAGATTGAAGAAGGTTTCCAGAATAAGTCTTGCCACAAAGCTGTTGAGCCACATCTCTCAAGTTATGTTAGTTACCGGATGTTTTTCATCATGTGTCTTTTAAATTGATGAAATATTCAGAATCAAACTCACCAGAAAGTAGTCGAGTCACTGGAGTGTGACCGTCTATCTACCACTTTTACTGATAAATGGTACTCTATATTATGAGAGAAGTCCTGATGTTAATAATGAGATGTCTTTTAGCACGTGGTTTGCACGTCTCTTCATGAATTTATAATTAATTAATTTGGAACCAGTCACACTACAAAATAATAAAGTGACGTTGTCTATCTACTACGTGCTCCTCTCGAATCATATTACAAGAGGACTCTTATCTGTGAGAAATAAACATATGCATGTAGATGTGTAATGAAAAACCTACGTGGGTGAATCAAAATAAATACGCAGCAAAAAATTAACTTACCTTCTGCCATGGTATTTAAGTCTTGAAAAACCTATGTGGGAGAATCAAAATAAATACGCAGCGAAAAATTAATTTACCTTCTGCCATGGTGTTTAAGTCTTGAGAAATCCGGAAATCTTTTCGAACTTGAACCAATATACTTCACTCAATAAAACTCCCACTAATTAATTTCGGAGAGCAATGGGTAGGATTTTCAATCTAATCTATATAAATGGTTTTCACCCATGTAACTTGATAGTAATCACATGCCTTTATATAGATAGATCATGATCCTTTCCCAATGGACACAACCCTTCATACTTCCATCAAAAAAGTAATAAGACATCTATTCACTTTTAGTTGCAACCTTACAATGGTCACCACATCTATTCACAAATAGTCACCAAACCTTTTCATGAATAGTCACCGATTATTTAGGCAATATTTTATTTAAATCTAATACCCATATTTTAGTTATGAACATAAATACTATAAAATATAAATAGGATTGATGTGGCATGTGAGCCACATAAATAAATTTCAACATGTGGGAGTTCCTGTTGAAACTTTTATACATATGATTTGCTTGAAAGAAAAAAGTTGTAAAGTAAAATATTTCGAGGATGGATGTTTCAAGAAAAGAAAATGTGAAGAGAAATAATTAACAATTTTTCTTATTAGTAGACCAAAACAGATCGATACTTTAATGCATACATACTCATTTTCTATCGTCCCATTCCAGTAAAAATTAGGGAAAAATGAATTAGCTTGTTCCAATTCATTTTTTTTTTCCAATCAACTACTTAGTTTTAATTATGTCCTCCAATTGAAGATGCAAACATAACCATTAATAATCCTAATAGAAAAGGAATTGATCGAGTTCTCTACCGTCTTCAATTTGGACTGAATCGTTCCATGTAGAAATTAATACTCCATCCGTCCCCTTTTTAAAGTCCAGTATTCTATTTTGGGCTATCCCTTAATAAGTGTTCATTTTGTAAAGTTAGTGGGTAAAAGTTGGTATATTTTCCATTTTGCCCTAAAAGTATATTCCATTTTGAAAAGTTAGTGAGTAAAAGTATAATGATGATGTCTCCATAGAGAATAAGTAGGGAAAGTAGATGTAAAAGTTGATGTGAAAGGTATAATGATGATGTTTTCTTAATAATTACGAAGCGGAACACTTAAAAATGGATGAAGGGAGTAGTTTGGATTTGTTAATGTCTTCTTATACTGGTAATATTTGTCTTGTAAGGCCTTATTCGTTTTGATACTTTACTTTGTTTTATCTTTGTTTTCCAATCATTATCCTATTTCTTCAATTATTAATTTCATTTCTCTCTCTATCTCTCTCCACTCATTACCCCTCTCCAATCATTACCACTAGAGGCCGGGGCACACGCGATGCGTGTGCAAGTCGGATTTTCACAATATTTATGAAAATTTGATCAAACAATAAGTGGGAAGCATTTTTACAAAAATGTTGTGAAAATCCGACATGCACACGCATCGCGTGTGCCCCGGCCTCTAGTCTATTCTAATAGGCATGAAGCTACAAACTGGCTCTAACTTTTCTATGCATTCAAATGCCCATAAAGCACTATAAACAATGCACTCTCGGGCAAAGTTCCAAAATCATCACCAAACCACCATTCCAACGGAACCCAACTTGCTCAAAATGAAACCCATCAAAACTTTTTTATTTCCTATGCATTCAAATGCCCATAAAGCACTATAAACAATGCACTTTCGGGCAAAGTTCCAAAATTATCACCAAACTACCATTCCAACGGAACTCAACTCGCTCAAAATGAAACCCATCAGAACTTTTTTTGTTTTGTTTTTTTTTTGTAAAAATACTTCCCACTTTTTTTTTTTTGTTACCCATCACCAAACCACCATTCCAACGACTGCTTCATACCAGTTTAATGGAAGAGAGAAAAAGAAGCATGTGTAAGAGGTAAAACAATTTTTTTATATAAAAAAGAAGCATCTATTAGAAATTGCATAATTTCTGATCTGCCTCGTGTTGGAGGAGGAAAAAAAAATTTGAAAAAAATTTGGTCTGCCTCGTGTTGGAATTGTTTCCTCCACCATTGTGGTGTCCCTTGGAAGCATTAAAAGTGTTAAAACTACAATTACAGACTTTGATTTTCAAAGTGGAAGTCAAATATTCATTTTCCTTTGAACTAAAATTATGAAGATGCCAAGTCACACCCTTAGCACCGACTGCGCAAAGAAGGAAATAAATAGAGAAATTAGACATTATCAGTTATGTATTTTTTTTGTCATCCCACACTTCTATACTTCAATTACCCATAAAGAAGGGGAAAAAAGAAGGAAATAAACAGCGACAAATCAGACATTATCATTTTATTTTAGAAAATCAAACACCGAATTGCAGAATCAATTCTTAATGTAGTAAAATGAAAGCAATGGCATCAAATAAAGTAGAAAACTAAAGTACCTGTGCAACCTGTGGTTTGAAAGTGACGTATCTATGCAAGTTAAATTTTGACAAAATATGCACAATAGCTCCCTGCTTAATATTGCTTGTTCAATCAACACGCATCGCATGTGCCCCGATGTCTCGTTTGGTCCGATGGGTAGAGGAAGAGCGTAAAGTTAAAAACTCTACATGAGGGCTTCATGTGGACAATTTGATGAAGAACACCAAACGCTTGATGCAATAGGAATCACCGAGCTTGTGCGTGGAAAGTGTCCAATGGTGCAAAGTGTACGGAGGAAGATGGGTACAGGTAATGTTCAGGGGTGAAACAAAGGGGAAAGAAGTAGATTTTGTGATGGGGGAGAAGTTGTAGTGGGAGGGAAAGTGACGTGGGTTTATTGGGTGGGTAGTTATTGAGTTGGGTGGTTATTTGGTGTTAGTTTGTCTATTATGCCCCTACAATTAAGTCATCTATAACTTCAATTGTGCGTGAATTTTTTGTCTTTTGTGGGCAATTTTGGAAATGAAAAAACATGACAGGGGAGACACCAAAGTGGTGCTCTCCCTTTATATATTAGAATAGAAGATATTTCTCTCTCCACCCACTACTAAAACTAAAATATCCAATGTTACCAAATGAACAAGGCCATTAATTTTACCATTGATTTTTGAGTTGGGCAGCTGAAATCTTGATTGTCAGATCCAGTCCCAAATAAAGAGAATATCCAGTCCAATTAAACAAAAGTCGATCATTACACTTGGGGAATAAAGAAAAAGAAAGGAGAATTTGCAAAAAGCAAACTCCTATTGTTATTTGGAAGTTGGAGGGTCAACGGAAAATTAAGTCTCCAACCACGTGAAGCAAGATTATTTTGAAGAAATTAAGCAAAAGGGTTGTGCTAGGAACAGATCTGAGCCGTTCATGTACACTTTAAGGGTTTCTTCTTTGCACTTAGCATTTCTACTATTTTCCCATAACGTTAGTTGATTTACTATTGTCAATTTCGCAATTCATTAGTCCAGGCTCTTTTTTATTTTGTTTTTTTTTATCAGCGTAGTTTTTTTTTTTTTAACCATGGAAAGAGAGAAGAATTTATTAACGAAGAAACCGGTCAAAGGACCGGACATCATCCAAAGTAAGATTAGTTAGCCAATGGGGGACAGGACCCCCCCAATTTTCTAGTCTAATCCCTAATAGGGAACGCTTAGCCAACGAATGGGCTACCCTATTATAAAAGCGATTAACATGCACGAAAGTACAAGAGGAAAATAATGGCTGAAGAACTAGCAATCCAAGAGAATAGAACTACAATCCGCAAAAGATTTTCCTACTTGAGTAAGTGCTTGAACAACTTGGAGAGAATCACCCTCCACAACAATCTTTGAAAGCAGGGACGGAGCCAGGAATTTTATCACGCAGGGGCGATCTTGCATGAGAGAAAAAAATATAAATACACATGCATAATCACATAAATACGTTAAAACTCAAATTAAAGTAAATACATAAATCAGTTTAACTAATGAGATCGATCTTGATATATGTGTCTTGTTTTTCTTTATTGTTCATCTTCTTCTTTTTCATTAATCACAACTAGACGAATTCGATACATAGGCTTTCATGTTACTTGATTTTACCATTCAAAAAACAAAGAATTAGTAGAAATCTAGAACAACAATTGGAGAAAGACATACCTACAACTTAAATTTCACCAAAATTACTTAGGGTTTCCAAAATCTCTTATCCTCCATTGCTATTTTCTCGAAATTGCCATTGAAGTCTTAACAATTGGGGGTGTTTGTGCCAAGAGAAAGAGAGAGAGGGGGTTTGGTGTGCCATTGAGATTTTAGGGCAAAAAAAAAATTGTAAAACACTAAACCCATCTAATGAAAGCTGGAAGTTTATTGCTTGAATATTCACAATATTAACCCTTTAGTTTTATGTTTTGTTATATTTTAGCCCTTAGCCTTTAGTAATTAATGTTGGTATCCTCGTATTTCAAAGGTTACTATTATATATATTTTTTTCCAAAAATTCTACACAGGGGCGAGCCTATATACTTTCATAGGAATATTTTTTTTTTTTTACATATAATAGTAGTGTTTCTTTTTATTCTTGTAGGGGCGACCGCTCCTACTAGCCCCTCCCTGTTTGAAAGGCCTCTATTAGCTGTAAAGACCAAAGCTTCCCGGAAGGCCATGGCCTCAACTGCTCTGGGGGAGAAAAACCCAATAAAAGGGATGGCCACCATGTCCACAATCAGCCCCCAATGATCTCGAGCCACAATGCCGACGCCAACATTAAGTTTTACCACATCAGTTGAGGCATACTTGCTCATCTTTTTTGTTTCTAGTAGTCATCATAAATAAATGTGTTAAGAAAGTCTCTCCAATCATTTCATTCTATAACATCCATCAATCAATGGTATAATTTTTTTTTTTTAAGATTGATATTCACACTTCTTTTTCTTTTTTTTTGTTATCCACACTTTCTTTTTTGTTTTTTTCTTGGGACCCTTGGGGCTTGGGGTGATTTGCTCCATCTTAAAGTCTTAGATTTGAAACTTCTCGGGTGCTATCAACTCTTTAGGGGCTGTCTATGAGGTGATTTTTCATGGCTTTAATTGAGCCCCTAGTTAGTGATGATGCCTCAAGATCAGTTAATGTGCGCATATGTTAGGCCGGACACTTGAGTTATAAAAAAAATTGCAATATTTATCGATGCAAATTAAATTCTTATTGAATACTGTCAGACAATATCTAAAAGTTGTGCTAATAAACTTTTGTCTGGCAATAAAAGTCTTTATGTCGTTGTGCTTTATTAGTTTACTAGGGTTTGCCCGTGCCTGAAGGCACAAAGCAACTCGCTCCTTACACAAATTAAATGAATTATTTTCCTGGCCACCTCGCCAACCAAGCGTGTTGCTTTGGCCTGAAGGCACGAAGAAAATATCCCATGTTGTTCCCGTGATTATAATCCTTAGGGTTTGCCTATGCCTGAAGGTATGAAGCAACGCACTCTTTATAACATAGATACCTATGATTATTTGTCCCCGATTTAGATGTTTATGTTTCACAAGCGTTTTGGAAAAACCTATTTCTGAGTATCTAGCCAGCAGTTTAATGTTCAGCGCCTTGACAACAATGAACCAGGTTCTGAAGTTCTTATAGAGCTGAATCTCCCCATTTCTAGCCTCCTGGGCTTCCAACCAAACTCTATTGCCTTGGACCTTTTTCTTTCATTTTTTTCGATCATGGCCTTGGACCTCCAACTGACTGTGGAAACATTTTCCATCTTTCATGTATATAATATGCAACCGTGTCCTTTTTTTTTTGCTTTTGGAGAGTAATGTGAATCCATCCCCATGTATGTATTTTTTTTTCTAACAAAAAAGAAGAGCCTACACCTATAAAATTAATTTTTTACACATAATTTCTCATTAAAAGCCCAATGACGACCCTCACAAAAGAATTAATTATGTCTGAAGTACCACCCAAGAAGCAGGAGATAAGCAAATAGCACCAAACTAAGATATCCCATTTGTTTCATCTAGACGAAGAGTAGAATGCAAATTTAGTAATGGTATGATTTTTTTTATCGGTGCAACAGTATGAGTTAAAGGTAACGAATCATAAGTCTCGAAGGGTAGTAAAAAATTGGAAAGTCACTTTTTTATTGGAGTATATAACAATGAGGTTTGGATGATGTTCTTATATTTTCCCGAAATTGTAGCCACGTATTCAAAGAGATAAGGAGTTAGAGAATTCGGACACAAACTTCATGGACAATGTCGTCACAGAGGGGATTGAGTGAGGGAGTTAGAGAATTCGGGCACAAACCTCACGGATAACGTCACCGCTAAAGCCGTGCACTCCGCTGAAGGTAAATCAAGAAGGTAAATCAATGTAGAGAGAGGTCTTGAAACTTGTCTGCTTCTAACGTAGAGAGAGTTTGAAAAAAAAGAGGTAATGATATAACCTTTATAAGAGTTATCAACCCTCTTTAATTGAATAAAATAAACACTTACGATGAAAAAGCTTTTCCACCATCAATAGAGTGCCTTGGAAGCTAAAAAGAAAATGAATCAAAACTCAAAATTAGACAAACAATGAGATAAATAGAGAGAACATGAAATTCAGCGAATAAGTCGAAAATGCAATAGATACTACAGTAGTTATTGTTCATTCGGAGTGGTGGTCTGCGGCTTCGATGTGGAGGAGCCAATACTATGGTCCAATCGAGAACCACACATGATAGAGAGGAATGCTCTGAGTAAATCATATATACTATGGTCATATCAAAATTTCGTTATTACGTACTCTACCTATAATATAGATGCCCAAATCATGAAATCAATTATGGTATTTTTTTTTATCAATAAAATTTAGGTGGTCATATAGGATAGGTAGGATATACTTGTACAATTAAATCAAAATCAACTGAAAAAGGAAGGTATATTTTTAGTCTTCTCTCATATCAGAAAAATGTGTAAAACTTAAAAGGAAATCCTCTTTAATTTGGAAGTTTGGAAAACGTTTACATTATTGTAGGTTTATACATTAGAAAATATTCATTTGATCTGATGGCTACAAAGTTAACAGGAAGTACGATCGAACGGTTGTAGATGGTGCTCTATTTGTATGCATAGACATTTTGATGAAAAACCGCTCTGTTTTATAATATAGATTATGATCAATGAAATGTCTCACTAAGTTACCTTTTTAGGTTTGCCAACAATATCTAATAGAGAAACCGCTGCTAGTGTAGTTGGTTGTGTCCTTTCTCCCTCTGTGGAGACCTTAGTTCGAGCCCCATGTGAGGCGAGCTTTGGGGGCCAAAGCTGTGGATGCTTTGGGTGCTAGGACTATGGTTAGCCCTTGGACCCCCTATTCTAGCGCTAACTCCCGCTAATGTATAGGAGTACAATACAATATTGGCAAAAAAATATTGGGATTATTACAACTAGGTACAGAAAATAAAAAGTATTTCTCATTAAGGTAAGATAAAATACTTAATTACCACTACGTCCACTTTTTACAAAATACATTTACCATTAATGGAAGTGCCACCCTAGGGTTTTAGGATACCATAGAATTTTAGGGTACCCTAGAGTTTTAGAGTGCCCTAAAATTTTAGGGTTTAGGATAACCTAGGGTTTAGAGTACCCTAGGATTTAAGTTTAGGCGCTTTCATAGAATCCTAGGGTTTAGGCCCTTTCATAGGGATTTTAGGGTGCACTTTCTTATCATAGGGTTATAGCGATTTAGGCACTTTTATAGGTTACGCTAGGGTTTAGGTATTTTCATAGGATACCCTATGGTTTAGGCACTTTTATAGGGTATACACTAGGGTTTGGGCACTTTCGTAGGATACCCTAGGGTTTGGCACTTTCAGGGTTTAGGGTTTTAGGTACTTTCATAGAGTTTTGGTGTTTCATTAATTAGAGGTGACCTGGTGAAAAATACTTTTTATTTTCTATATCTAGTGGTAAAAAGCCCGAAAAATTTCTAATATCTTAATCTAACGTTATGAGTACCTGGAATATTTTCCACAATTGACTTTTGGGATAGCATACTCCAAAACATATTGGTGTACCATAAAAAAGTGGTGAAACTTCACTAGAATCATATCAACCATTGATAAGTGGTGAAACTACTCGATTTGTTCTGTAGGCATTCTCTTTGTTTTACTATTTATAGTTCTTGAACAGTGGATAAGCCAAGCAACTCTCTACAATCCAGTACTTATTAGGATTTCCACAAAACCTAACGTATAAATATAGAACTTCATCTTCCCCCATCTCATTCTGTGCTCTGTGCCGATAATTTTCTCTGCTCCCTCCCTAAAGCAAGCATGACCACGAAAATTTGTACAAAAAGAACAAATACGATTGGCAGTACTTCATCGGAACTCTCACAGGCGGCCGAAGTAATTTCCAACAGCGTCGATCTCCTCACATAAATCCTCTTACGTTTGCCGGCGAGATCCTTAATCCGATTCAAGAGTGTATCCAAACATTGGCTCTCTCTCATCTCCCACCCCAATTTCCCTCCCGCCACTCCCTCCGAAACCCTAACCCTTCAACCTCAGGCTTATATTTCTACTGCAACAGCCGACTCCACTCGCTCTCCTTTCACAGCCATCGGAATCTCCTGTCTTTCTCCTTCCTCAATGGTCTCGGTGAGCTACGTACCACTAGGATTATTGACTCTTGCTGTAACGACCTGGATTTTCAACCCTATTTTTTTATAATAATAATAATAGCATTAATATTATTCTTATTAGTTCTTAATTTTTTTTCAAATATATATATGGATCAAACATGCATCTCTATCTCTTCCCCTCTTTACTTCCTCTCTACTCCACCCTCATTCAACCTTATCTCTTCCTTGTTCCCCACAACAAGCCAAACCATCCCCCTTATCCCCTTTCTCCTTGCACCCCACCTCTATAAATACCTCTCACTGTAGAGACCCGTAGATTTCTTTATTTAATTTTCATGTTTTATAATTGGATTAATGGAAAAGAATTAAAATTGAGGGTCAATGTGAGAGAAGTTGAAAATCATGGGTGTTAGTGTAAATTGTGCATGTGTGTGCCGTGTATGTATACCAGGAGAGTTTTTTTTTTTTCTTTTTTCCATTTTCCATTTCATCTCTCTCTCGGCTCTCAGCTCTCTCTCGATCTCTCACTTTCTCACCCAAAAACTCACCCAATCATTTAAGATCCACAATAATCTACCTCAACACCATCTTCTACTTGCGTATTCAAGCTCGTAGCGCGTTGGATAGAGTTCGGTTTGGCGTATTTTCGTTCGGTTTGGATTCCGGAAGCTAGGGCTTGCTCAATCTCTTCGGTTTCGGCTTGGAAACTCGAGGTAGGGAATTCTACCTCTCTTTATATGCTTTATGAGTTGATTTGGTACTTAGATCGTGCCCTAGATCGTTGGTTTCGTCGTTGGAATTGTTCTGGTAGAATCTGAAAATCGTGCACTGAGAACCCAAGTCCTACCGGTAGAAATTGTGGACCTACCGGTAGAAACGCTGTCCAGTAGTGTCACTTTTGTGAAATTTGGGTCTTCTACCGGTAGAGATTAATGTCTACCGGTAGACATTGAAAAATCAGCATTTTTGGAAAAATTTCGAACGAGCATAACTTTTTCATCCGAATTCGTTTTTGGGCAAATTTTATATCGAAATTCATGTACCGGAGATCTACTTTCCAATGGTGGTGGTCTCATCTCCTAATTCTTAATCGATAAGGTTTGGTAGCCAAAATAAGATAGATGTGTTCGTAAACGTCGGATAATCCTTTTCCTTAGAATCGTGTGGGTGAGACACGGATGTTCTTAGGCTCTCTTGAGTACTTAATTGAATGGTTTGACGAAGCTAGGGATGTACTAGGCTTTGTAGTGGTCGTTGAGTTCCGTATGAGTCCTTTGACATCGAAACGAGGGTTTAGAGAACATAAGGAATATAGGTGGTCGAAGGTTGTATGTGTTGGCATGCGTTATGAAAAACGAACAAGTAAAACATTCCTTTGAGTTAAACAACGCTAGGCGTGGATACATAAGACATTTTCCTTATGCTTGATATGTGGTATGTGAAGGTACGGGGTGTACTTATAGGTACAGTGAGGATGCGCGGTATTGTGATATGTTTAAAAGGAATGGCGTGTGTTAATTTATTAGTCGGAATCTTGATATGCTTGACAGTTTGGAATGTCTTGAAGTGTAATCAATTTGGTGGATTGAAGGATCGTGGTACAACCGATAGATAGATGATAAAGTTAATTATGAAATGATGACGATTATGAAAAGTGCGAGAGGTGACCCAAGTGGTCGTTATTGAGGGAATAGACTCGGGGTGACCCTGCGCACGAGGGAACTAGACCCGAGGTGACCCAAGTGATTATGACTATTGAGGGAATAGACTCGGGGTGACCCTGCGCACGAGGGAACTAGACCCGAGGTGACCCCAACTGATGATTATTATTGAGGGAATAGACTCGGGGTGACCCTGAGCTCGAGGGAATTAGACCCGAGGTGACCCTAGTGATGATTGAGGGGAAACAACTGATTTAAAGAAAGGAAAGGTTTTGTCATGAAGGGATTTGATGATGATAAACATGGACACGAGAAAGATTGTAGTATCGTATGAAGAATAATAAGATGTTTTGAATTGATTATAGACAAATGTGGAACAACGTGAGTTTATTAACGTGTTAGTTAAAGAAGCAAACGATTAGTGACATTTAGGTGAAGTCAAGGAGCCTTAGACTATAGCTTGAACCTTGTTGATAGTCATTTGTGCATTGGACGTATCCGTCTATGTTCACTCACTCTTGGTGCTTGATTCACCTCATTTGCATATAGAGTTTGCGTAGACTTTTCTACTGGGCTAGTGTAGCTCAACCTATCATTTTCAGGTTTATTGCAGGTCACTGTCATGGAGTGCTTGGAGTGCATGCTGATGTCATGGTTTAAAGATATTTTCGAAAGCACTTTTCAACCTTTGTAAAATAAAATTTCATTGTATCGCATCTTCTATTGTGGAACATTGTAAGTTTTGAGCCGGTTTGTGGAAGTGGGGATTAAACTATCTTTTGGGTTATTTATGGTAATTTCGGTGAGGATTTTGATTAGTAAATGTTATTATTGTTTATGTTGAAAATCGAGGGCGTGACAACTTGGTATCAGAGCATAAGTTTAGAACACCTAGAGACCGTGGGGAGACTTTTTAGTCTCATGGGTTTAAAATTCGCTGTATACTTTTTACAAAACACACGTGTGCTTGCATGAATGAGTCAGTGCATCATTGAAGTGTTGCATTTTGTATTATGTCATAGAGACATTGAGTTGTGGACCCGTGTAGGGAAGTTGGAGGCTGTGACCTCATTGTAGTGATTGTGGTTGCGGTTGTTGTTATTGATACCGTTACAGTTGGTGGTCTTGGTCTTGTACCGTTTGTGGTAAGATGTCTTTATATGAGATGTTAGATGGGTTTGGGTAGTGACGGCATTGATGTGTGAAAGAGGATGTTTGTTAGCATGTGATAAAAGGGATAGAATGTTGATGACTTATGAGATGAGTGTTAGATGTGTTTTCAATTGAATTGAATTGCACGGATTATGTGTTAAGTTTCAAATGTGATGAGTTAAACCTGTATGAGATTAGCTGTATAAGGTATAAGTATAAGGTGAATAATATGTGTGTTGAAAATTTAGTTAGTGCGTGTCTCGAACGTGTTTGGAAAGGTAAAGACCTGTTGTGGTGATAATTGTGTTATGTTGTTATAGTGATAGTTATTGAGATAGTTATTGTGGTCATAGATAGGGCAAGTCGAGCCTACACAGGGAGATATATGTATTTAAGGTTGATATAGGAAAATGAGGATTATAAGTAGGGTGTCGGGATACAGTATGTGTCTTCTGGACACCCAGGCGACTACCGATGAGATCCAGTTGGAAGAGGCGCTTGATCACCGCTCCTTCTAGATGGAAGTCTCGGAAAGTCAACTGGACACTAGGATTGTGTATAGGGGTTAGATCTCTAGGCTTGAGATAGATGGCTAGACGTAGGAATTTCGTTGAAAGAGGGAAGTGTTATGATGTTGTAGTCTTCATTGTTGAGGTAAATGTCGTGGTGGTATCATTGTGATAGGATGATAGAAAATAGTGATAACATTGCTTTGTGAAAGAGACAAGACTTGAGGTGTACTATGTCGATGTGACTTCAGGTGAGTGATTGATGTCCGTGTGTGGTGAGAGACTTGTTTGAAGTGAGGACTATATGAATGTGAACTATTGTGATTGATAACGAGGCAGAGCATGATGGGTGTCTTGAGTCGAAATGGTAGAAACCTTGAAAGTGTCAGGCACGTGAGAAAATGTGGCATTGTGAGTTGAGGGATCTGAGCATAAAGATTGTGTATGGTATGTGGGGATGTAGGTTAGACTAATGACAGTAGAGGATACGTGGAGGTATGCCATCGATGTGATAGATTTGTTGAGAGAGATTAAAGGATAATAATGGTAGTGATAGCAGTGGTGGTGACGGGAGTGGTGTGGTCGATATTATTGGGGTTGAGTGCAACTGTGGTGAGTATCTTTGAGGAAAATTGATGTCGTTATGACTACTTAGTTGAGAGAAGAAATTTGTAAGCTGTGAAACTTATGGTTAGCGGAACTGTTAAAGGTCATTGGTGCGAGAGAATTGATTCCTAAGCAATGAGGTGGTAGGAGCCTTAGAGTATAATGAGAAGTGTAGATATGTTGTTTAAAACCCCAAAGTCTTGTGGGTACTTGGGGAAATGTATGTCAATTGGATTGTATCAGTGACTAGATTTTAGCATAGAGATAATTAAGCGTTAAAAGTACGTATGTTGGGTGTGTATATTATATTTACGGTAATGTTTAAAGTTGTGGGTATGTGGAGTACCTAGCTTGACTAGAGTTACCGAATGAGAGTATTCGAGATTGATGGGAGCACAGAAAACATAAGATGTACCACGAGATTGAAATGAGATGAACGTGATTACTGTGGGCTTGATAGAGCCAGGAGATATGATGTATTGAATACTAAATGAGTTTGTTGATACGTGGATAAATCCGGCGTTGTGTAAGTAATCCGTATGAATAGTTTTGTTGATATACTTTATGTACGAAATTTGTCATTGTTTAGCATAAACATGCATGCTTGATTTAATGTGTGAATCCCAATATGTGTATTTTGTTTACGTGTACGGCGCGTAGTAGACTTTGATGGGTGTGTGGGTGTGAGAGGGTAATTCAAAGTCAGTATATGGCATGTATCCTTGCATCTCTTCTTGTATAATATGGTTAGAAAGATAGATACGAAAGGTATCAGCAGCATGTCTGTCAATCCTTAGTTGAGAGTAGTTAATGGCTTATGATAAGAAAAATAGCGAACTTGGGAGTTTACCATAACGATTTTAAGGTCGCGTTGCATTGAGTTGTGCAGAAAGAATGTATAGCCATAGAAGTGAGTTTGGATTTTCGGAAATAGAAACCAGTAATGATCCTGAGAGGACTAAAGGAAGTGGAGTGGTGTTAAATTTGAGATTATGTTTGAATGATTAGATGAATGAAATGGCATATTTGAGGTTTATATAGAGCTGATATACGAGTTATGTGGGTGATAGAGATGTGAAATGGAGGTAATGTCTAGCTGTGTCATGTTATAATTGTTTTGATATACTAAATGAGGTTAATTATGTCCTTATGAGAAGTGAGTGAGTGCCATGAGGTAAGGGACCGTTTGGAGATCGAAGAGGGAGTGGTATTGATGTCTATCAATAGCGGTATCGATAAAATGAATTAGTTGTGGGATGTGTTTATATTTGAAGTCGAGAGAAATATCAATAGCTTGAAGTTTGAAGAGTTTGACTGTGGTGAGTGAATGTTTATAGCAGAGCAAAAATAAATAAATAAATGATGATGAGTTGATATGTGGTTTTAAGATTCGAGGCTTATGAGTTTTGTTCCAGTGGAGATGTCTGAGGATATATGGATT
Source organism: Rhododendron henanense subsp. lingbaoense (assembly GCA_020567845.1). NCBI lineage: Eukaryota > Viridiplantae > Streptophyta > Magnoliopsida > Ericales > Ericaceae > Rhododendron > Rhododendron henanense. Next base: position 16,129,086 of record CM036313.1, on the reverse strand, counting down.
GGTGAGTAAAGGTTTGCTTCATTGATTGATGTTGATTGGGAAAGATAGAACTTGGAGTTTAGAATTCGAATTTTTTTTTTATGAACAGTTTAAATTTGTCATTCTAGGAAGTTCGGGAAGTACTTGGAGAACGTAATGAGACTACTTGTTAGATTTTGGTATGATTGTCATGAGGGTATATGTGAAGTCTAAGACTTTTGTACAGATGAGAGGACTTGAGGATGTGATGAAGACGATAGTGGGTTGTGATTGAGTGTTGAGTGGTAGAACCATATAGATAATAAAGGTTTTGTGGAGAAATCAAGATAAGACAAGTCTACGTAGAAAGGAGAGGATGATTATGAGATGGCAGTGTGAAGTTTGGTATGTGATTTGTGACCCAGTTGGACTTGGTTATTTAAATTTCGAGGACGAAATTTCTATAAGTAGGGTAGAATGTAGAGACCCGTAGATTTCTTTATTTAATTTTCATGTTTTATAATTGGATTAATGGAAAAGAATTAAAATTGAGGGTCAATGTGAGAGAAGTTGAAAATCATGGGTGTTAGTGTAAATTGTGCATGTGTGTGCCGTGTATGTATACCAGGAGAGTTTTTTTTTTTCTTTTTTCCATTTTCCATTTCATCTCTCTCTCGGCTCTCAGCTCTCTCTCGATCTCTCACTTTCTCACCCAAAAACTCACCCAATCATTTAAGATCCACAATAATCTACCTCAACACCATCTTCTACTTGCGTATTCAAGCTCGTAGCGCGTTGGATAGAGTTCGGTTTGGCGTATTTTCGTTCGGTTTGGATTCCGGAAGCTAGGGCTTGCTCAATCTCTTCGGTTTCGGCTTGGAAACTCGAGGTAGGGAATTCTACCTCTCTTTATATGCTTTATGAGTTGATTTGGTACTTAGATCGTGCCCTAGATCGTTGGTTTCGTCGTTGGAATTGTTCTGGTAGAATCTGAAAATCGTGCACTGAGAACCCAAGTCCTACCGGTAGAAATTGTGGACCTACCGGTAGAAACGCTGTCCAGTAGTGTCACTTTTGTGAAATTTTGGTCTTCTACCGGTAGACATTGAATGTCTACCGGTAGGTATTCAAAAATCTGTCATTTTTGTGAAATTTGGGTCTTCTACCGGTAGAGATTAATGTCTACCGGTAGACATTGAAAAATCAGCATTTTTGGAAAAATTTCGAACGAGCATAACTTTTTCATCCGAATTCGTTTTTGGGCAAATTTTATATCGAAATTCATGTACCGGAGATCTACTTTCCAATGGTGGTGGTCTCATCTCCTAATTCTTAATCGATAAGGTTTGGTAGCCAAAATAAGATAGATGTGTTCGTAAACGTCGGATAATCCTTTTCCTTAGAATCGTGTGGGTGAGACACGGATGTTCTTAGGCTCTCTTGAGTACTTAATTGAATGGTTTGACGAAGCTAGGGATGTACTAGGCTTTGTAGTGGTCGTTGAGTTCCGTATGAGTCCTTTGACATCGAAACGAGGGTTTAGAGAACATAAGGAATATAGGTGGTCGAAGGTTGTATGTGTTGGCATGCGTTATGAAAAACGAACAAGTAAAACATTCCTTTGAGTTAAACAACGCTAGGCGTGGATACATAAGACATTTTCCTTATGCTTGATATGTGGTATGTGAAGGTACGGGGTGTACTTATAGGTACAGTGAGGATGCGCGGTATTGTGATATGTTTAAAAGGAATGGCGTGTGTTAATTTATTAGTCGGAATCTTGATATGCTTGACAGTTTGGAATGTCTTGAAGTGTAATCAATTTGGTGGATTGAAGGATCGTGGTACAACCGATAGATAGATGATAAAGTTAATTATGAAATGATGACGATTATGAAAAGTGCGAGAGGTGACCCAAGTGGTCGTTATTGAGGGAATAGACTCGGGGTGACCCTGCGCACGAGGGAACTAGACCCGAGGTGACCCAAGTGATTATGACTATTGAGGGAATAGACTCGGGGTGACCCTGCGCACGAGGGAACTAGACCCGAGGTGACCCCAACTGATGATTATTATTGAGGGAATAGACTCGGGGTGACCCTGAGCTCGAGGGAATTAGACCCGAGGTGACCCTAGTGATGATTGAGGGGAAACAACTGATTTAAAGAAAGGAAAGGTTTTGTCATGAAGGGATTTGATGATGATAAACATGGACACGAGAAAGATTGTAGTATCGTATGAAGAATAATAAGATGTTTTGAATTGATTATAGACAAATGTGGAACAACGTGAGTTTATTAACGTGTTAGTTAAAGAAGCAAACGATTAGTGACATTTAGGTGAAGTCAAGGAGCCTTAGACTATAGCTTGAACCTTGTTGATAGTCATTTGTGCATTGGACGTATCCGTCTATGTTCACTCACTCTTGGTGCTTGATTCACCTCATTTGCATATAGAGTTTGCGTAGACTTTTCTACTGGGCTAGTGTAGCTCAACCTATCATTTTCAGGTTTATTGCAGGTCACTGTCATGGAGTGCTTGGAGTGCATGCTGATGTCATGGTTTAAAGATATTTTCGAAAGCACTTTTCAACCTTTGTAAAATAAAATTTCATTGTATCGCATCTTCTATTGTGGAACATTGTAAGTTTTGAGCCGGTTTGTGGAAGTGGGGATTAAACTATCTTTTGGGTTATTTATGGTAATTTCGGTGAGGATTTTGATTAGTAAATGTTATTATTGTTTATGTTGAAAATCGAGGGCGTGACACTCACTCCCTCCGAAAATAACAACACACAAAACCACCGCCACTGAAAAAAATAGCAGGAGTTCGAGCTCCGCCCATGAAGGTCGAGAAAGAAAAAAAAAGTGAGATAGGTTTCCGGTTCGCATTCACCTGAACCCGAATTCGGTTCACACCATGCCCACCAAGTTCCAAAGCATCCCAGCAGTGTCACCCACTTGTCCGAAGTCAGTCCCAAATTAAAGTCTATCGTTCCGCTCATCTTCTCTGTTCGGCCAAAATTCACCGAAACCGTTCGCCGTATTTTTCGATCAAATTCGAGGTATTATAATCCTTCTCCCACCTCTCCCTAAATATATTAATGTACTACGAGGTTAGTTTTTATAATTAGAATCGAAATTGGAATTGAACACGAAACCCAGATTTTCCGAAAAGACACTGTGCACTGTTTATAGTCGTGATTACTAATCACGTTTTTGGAACTGTTCACCGCTGGAAGTTTTAAAAAATTGACACTGTAATTACACTTATCCCCTTGCTCATTTTGAATGTAATATTTCAAGGGGCGACTATTCGCAGCCCCGTATTTTCTCTCATAGCCCGTTAAAAATTTCCGAAGATTATATTTCGGTAACTACATGTCGGAAATGCATACAACAAAAACAAGAAACATATATTTTGGTAATTGGATGCTAAATATGTATCTCAATTTTGGTAACTAACTGTCAAAACATATTTCGATAGTTGAAAATTTTTAATGGGCTAAGGGAGAAAATATGGGGCTGCGAATAGCCGCACCCTATTTCAACCCAAATCATTAAATATTAGTAGTTATCTTATTGCAGTTACACCCCTGATGTTGTTTAGTATAGAAATTTGGCCCAATTGAGTTATTGACTTAAAACGATTAGGCCCTTAGATTACTTAAGTGTCCAGTTTCGACCCCACTGTTATATTATCACTAATATGTTAGTCTAATTTCATAGAGTAAACTAATACAAGTCTAGACTTACTAGTAATTGAACAAAAATTAATTTTCTTTATTAATAAAGATTTCCGTTAATAATATTTACTTCTTGGCCATACAAGATTAATGGCAACGGCCCATTCATAAAAAATTATGTGATTTCTACGCTTATTATTTATTTCAATTATCATTGTGATTATTTGTATATTGCTCCGACTCTGGATTTATATGCTAGATTGGACCCTAGAGACATAGGGTGGTATGCGAATAGAATTCACCTAGACGGTGCTAGATAAAGGATAAATCAGAAAGTTTTATGATGTTAGAGATTGCCTGCAGGCGAGTTTTTCAGTTGTGAAATGAGATAGGTGCTAACGGAGGCCCAATTTCCAAACTGGCGAGAGTCCAGTGATAATTTGAAACTGGCGGGAGTCCAGTGATGATTGTGAAGTGGTGATTAAGATAGGCGAATCCTAGTTATGATTCGGGCATGATAAGCTTTCCATTTGTTTGTAATGAGAGGGATACACGTTGGGTATATAACTTGGGTGCAATCCGCGACAGCAAAAGGAAGTGATCTCATGGGACAGGGCATGGCTAGCGGTTAGGAAGGAAGGATCTTGTGGATGAGATCTTAGATCACACATCAGGCTAATGAATAGTAATAAATCAGTTTATGTGTGAAATCTCTGCTTTACTCTTTCGCATCGATATTATATTGTTTACTTGCTACCTGTAAAGTAAGAGGGGTGGTTGGGTTGAATTATTCTAGTGGGTGAATTATTACTCACGAATACGTCTGTATCCTGATAAATCGGTTGATTCGGCGATCAATTTGCCAGAAGGTGCAAGATTCAATGGAGGGGCAATTGGACACAGGGGGAATACCAAGGGCAGAGATCGAGTATGCTTGGGATTTGTATCAAAACTAGAGTCGCTCTGAAATTATTTCAATAAAATTTTATTATATATTGCCTCTAAAAATTATTTGAAAAATCGGGGCGTTACACTTGCAAAGGCTTACTGTTGTTCAACCATGAGCACTTCGATATGAATAGCTACACTCACAAATTGGGATTCCTTGTTTGTAATCCCACCACAAAGAAATTCACTACAATTCCTAACCTTTTGGATCAGTTTCTGGTCATGCTTACTTGTTTTGTGATCCCTTAGAAACACCTCACTACAAAGTTGTATTCAGTTCTCACGGCTTTTCCCAACCTAATACAATTGATGTCTACTCCTCAAAGAGTGATTCTTGGAAATGACTTTTTGCACCACTATTAAAAGATTACGATCGTGGTGGTGCATTTTGGAATGGAGTGATCCATTGGTTAACCCAGCCGAATGTTCTCTTGAGATTCGGCGTTGATGGAGAGGTGACAAAAGTAGATACAAAACCTTTAACTTTAAGGTCCCTAGTTTTTAAATATCTTGGGGAATGTGGTGGAAGTTTGATTCTTATTGAGTCTAGTTCAAGCTCTGGTAAGCGATTAAGAATCCTTGAGATGGACAAGGACTCTTGTGGATGGAATGTGAAGCTCTGGTAAGGGATTAAGAATCCTTGAGATGGACAAGGACTCTTGTGGATGGAATGTGAAATTCCTGGTCGACCCTAGGCCCTAAATAGCTAAATTCCCCGAGATAGAAAACAAAAGTTGTTTTCAGAAGTACGATTTTAAAGTGTTGTGTGTTAAGGAGGGAGGGAATGAAAAAGATTTTGCACCATGTGAATTTACGAATTGCAGTGTAAACGTTAATGCTTGTCCCTTTGTGAAACCTTCTTTCATGTGTGAACAATTTCCTACCCGTCACTCCGTCAGAACACGTGCTCTGCGTGGCTTTAGTATAACTTTCAATGATCTAATATATCCTTTAGTGCTAGAAAGAATATTTCTTAGCAGTAAGTTTTTGTAATGCTCCAATTAGTATTCTGATAAAACGATATTAATTTTTTTTTGCTGATATATGATTGTATTTGTCTACATCATCTACAATAGTACTTCTTGTCAGAACCCTATAGAGAATGATTGTGCTATTCTTCGCCAGAAGGTATGTTCTTAGTAATCATTATAAGAACTGAAGAAGACAAGGAGATAAAAGAAATGGATTGAATGAATTACACAACCTAGAGTATCAAAAGCTCTTAAATTTGTTATTCCAATTCACAATAGGTGAAAAACTCAGTCTAAGGACATTCAAACCACAACACAGTTTATCTATCTCCCCTTCATCATGTCGTACCCAGATCCTTATTGATCTTTGCTCGGCTTTCTTTCTTTCCTCAATCTGTATTTTCTGTAACTAACTGTAACTAATTGCCTAGATGCTCGAGGAAGGAGTAGGAAGGAAAGGATAAGAATTTGATACCATATTATTACCAAATTGTCTTGCATGTTCATCATAAAGGAGAATATGAAAATGAACCGACTAGCAGTTAAATCTTAGCCTTCGACTTCTATCATTTATACGTGATCAGAAAAAAAGAGCAGTTTATATAATGCTTTTATTCGATAAACTCAGTAACAAAGTTGAAGGTTAGAGATCTCGTTTAACATCTCTATAGGTGGCAGTGTCATTTTGTGGAAACAAGACTTAGAAAGTTCATTTTTCCAAATAAAAGTTTTATTATGTTTACCTCTTTGTTGTTTCTTTAGGGGTAAGTTTTATTATGTTTACCTCTTTGTTGTTTCTTTGGGGGGTTTTGATGGAAAATTTTGCATTTTGTGTTTGCGTTTTGAGGAAGGTGGTATTACTTCCCGTAGGTTGGTGGAGATGGTAAGGTTTCAGTTTCAGGCTCAATTCACGAGAATCCCATCGTGTAGGAACTGTCAAAGGCTATATCGGCAAGCCTTTTCTCTCTTAGCATCTTTGTTTGAGAATGATTGTGGCACAGGCGGCTACTGGAGATCAAATATTTTGGGTTATTAATTCTATTACTTGTAAATTTTCATTTGATAACTTGTGTTCAGCATTCTGCTATATGAACTCCATGCTCATCTTTTATCTCAGCCGGTGATTAATAGGTCATAACAAAAAAAAGGATCGACACGCCTTTTTTTTTAAATAGTTTTCTAGACTGTTGTTCTAGATCATATCATAACCAGTTTTCGATCTATTTCAGAGAACGGCATTCAGCCCTTCTTGTTAAATTTTTTTTAGAGACTATATCGAATAACTTCTTGTAGGAAAGGTCAAAATTATTTTAGTTGACCAGGTCAAAGCTTTGACCACCTTATCAGAAGAAGACATGTGGCACTTGCAGATGAGTGACATGCGACAGACAGGTCCAGCCTGTTGGAGATAAAGATTTTCGTTAATTAACTCTAGTTTGTGGGGTAACATATACCATAGAGAGAGGAGATTTTCGTTAATCAAGTACCTCTCGAAGATGGGCTTATCAGAAGTCAGTAGAGATGTTACCCCACCGGTAGCTCCGAGAGCAAAGAAGAAAAACATTCCTGCTAGAAGTTTGGGGTGCAGGTCCTTGGCTTTGGCTTTCTCCTCCTGGATCCATAAAAGCCCTTTGGTAATATTTGGAAAGAAGTTGAAAGCACAAAAATAATCTCATTTAACATACTTCAAACGAGATCAATTACCACGTCATCGGAAAATCTTAGCTGGAAACCAAGATAAGTTCCATAACCACCCATGGCAAACAGAACAACAGCCTACACCATTACAACATACGATACTTTAATCGAGAGGAAAATGCAGCTCCGATTAGTAGCCATGATGTGAAAGAAGACAGCAGCCCTTCATAAATACACAGAAAAATTCGTGGAACACTCGCCTGTGTGTGTGGTGCTACCTCAAGGACCGTTATGTGCACTTTCCGCGACTGATTTCTGTTCAACTACTATCTCTTGAGGGGAAAAGAATGGTACGAAGCGAAAAAGAGAGCAGTTTACCATGTTTCCGGGGTGACCCCAATGCACAACCCAGCCGGGAAGATTAAATGATTTCACAAGCTCAACAAAAGGTCCGAACAGAGACTTGACAGTTCCAGCTGCAATTCGTATGTTTAATCTTGTTAGGACTACATATAACAAGGAAAGAAGAAACAAAACAACCATAAGTCTACGGAAAATACAAGGCTAGAGATGGCTCATGCAGTTCGAGGTCAATACATGTTATGCAAGCCTAACGGGTGGATTGAAAGCATTTTCTAGTATCAACTTAACAATTAAAATGTGCAGACAGAACCGAAGTATTTCTTGTTTTAAAGAGTTTCTAATATGGAATGCTGGTTAAAACGGGTATCAAGCAAAGTACTTGTACTAGGAGCCACATACTAAACAAGTGGTCAATCGTGGGATTCGAATTAGAAGCCTAGTTCAACAAACTAAGGCAAATCCCAAGCTTGGAGATGGCTCATAAAGTGGGAGGTTGATTCATTTCTACTGATATAAGTGAATTGGTAAATTACGTCCAACCACGTGCAATCCAGGTTTGTTTTCCAACAAAAAACAAAACCTTGGGTACACACAGTGCCTTGAAAATCCAAATCCCACATCTGCCGTCTAACATATCTGATGAGTACTGGAAAAAGGCTTCCCGAGATTCTTAGTAATGGACAATGGGCTTTTTACTAGTACTAGTATCTGTCCCATGAAGTTTTGTGAATTTGAAGTACTATCAGTACGTGAATATTTAACCAATGCTAACATACTCTACGCTTGTTTGATTGGCCAGACTATGAATAAACCCATGGAATTAAGTAATTCCATGTCACTAATTCCATCAATTATGATTATCGATGTTACACACTCCGAGTACCAAATAGCACACACTTTGTGAAATTAGTCGTCCTACTGTTATATCATTTCTCCATGATTGTTGTATCAATTTCCAAAAACCACGGTAAGATCAAATTCACAACTTCACGAATGAAACAGACCGTTAAAGAAACTAAAATCCTAACTGAAGTACAAGTACAACCTTGCATCCCGACGATCGAAGCTACCAACTTCTAGATACTCCCATTGATTTATGGTCGAAAAGGAAATGCCCAGACCGGCCAAATGATCGATCTGACACAAAAACAGAATAAAGTGACGGTGAAATTTCTCAAATTATAGGTCAGACTGTTTAGTATGAAATCACTTCCTTCGTCTTATCGTTTTGATCCCTCTCCAGAAATCCAACTATCCAATTAAGGAGACGTCATCATTGTACGTACTTCAAAAAACGGAAGGATCTATGTCCACCCCAAACTTCCGACGATTCTGTTGGGAAGCCCGTACAAGCTTAACGCCACATCGATCTAGACTCTTTTTCGAAATTCATTATCAGGATGGACATGCTAGCCTCCATGCTAAGTTTTGTATTTGTAGCTGTTCACAAAAAAAAGTGTTACCTCCAGGGAGCAGCCACAAAAAGCAAAGGCAAAGGAGTGAAGGAGTACAACAGTGTCTCAATGGGCTACACCTCTTCTTCTTCTTCTTCTTCTTCTTCCTCCTCCTCCTCATTTTGAGCTCTATCAACACGAGCTTCGCAATGAATCCTGTTCTTGAGGGCAAATGAGGGAAAGAAAAAAGCTCTTGTTGTTGTTCCAAAAGGGAATGAGGAGCCTGCAGAGGGAATTTTGCAGGAAGTGATCACTGAAGAAGTGGCAATTGCTAGTACTTTACACAATTGCCGGGCCGACTTAGAATCGGACTTCTTCATTACAGTGGCAGTGTGATGCAAAGCTGCAGTATCCTGCATGTTTTTTCCTTCAACAGCCCGCAGTACTGGTTTTGGTCTTCTCTCATTGCATAGTCATGAATCGGTAAAAACCAGATAACTCTTCCCGTCTTCCTAACAAATTGACAGAAGAAGATAGATGATGTACCACTATGGTGCTATGTCTGGGAATTTACATTGAGCTAGGGTGGAAAGTCCACTAAGCTTCAGAATGAGCATCTGAAATTGAATAGTCTCACAAGTACAAACATGCACAACCCACCAATAAAGAGATCTCAGTTATGATGCAAAATAGAATGCAAGAATCATCACTACTGAAGAAATGAAACCATAAATGACCCTTTGCTCATTTGGGTGGACAGTCAACTAACGTAACGACTCAATTAGATTATATTGACATTCCAATGTTAGTATTGGCCGCTGCTAGCACAAATGTAAATATTGGGTTGTTTTTCATTTTCTTTTTTCTTTTTTGCAGAAACAAAAACAATCAAAATTGAAAGCTCTTTTTCATATGGCTCCCAGTTCATGATGTCCTCGAGAAGTGAGTTGCTTTTAGAAAACTTTCGGGGTAATTGGCCCAGCTGTTGTCTAGCTACAATTATTGCAGTGAGGTTCGGATTTCAACTCATATGGAGAGGAAGTTGATAACCCTTTGTAATTGTAGGGTTGGGGTTAAGGTAGCATAGATTCTTTTCACCCCTCAAAAGGGGAAAAAAAAAACCCTCTCTGAAGAACCATCTACAGGTGGGTCTTCTTAACGATTGACAAGTGCCGACCACTAGAGTTGCAGTACTTCAAAAAAGAGTACTACATAGGAATTTGACAGACCAGATAGAATTCTGAAGTACAAGTACTTGAATGGGTATTTTGACTTCACTACAGAAAAATAGAAGGAAATGAAGTACCTTGGTAAGTATGTAGATGGAAAAAATGTCACCCATCAAAGCTGTATCATCTATCAACACGGAGAATATTATTTTCTATTGTACCCTTTGTAACAGACTCTTGCTGAGGATCAATCCTCAAATTGCCATCAACAACAAATTTTATCTGAAATGGAACAACATCGACAATGAGTAGAAAATTTTGCATGGAAGCCTGCTACACTGGGATGCTCAAATAGTATTATGATATGATGGTGCGACATACTTCAGATAGGCTGTCCCGTAGTAGCATGCATTGAGAATAACAAATTAAATACATCATTGAAGGTCAAGGACTTCATTTCAACTTCTGAAGTTTGCAAACAATGAATATGTCAGGTGCCACTCATCAATTGCTTACCACATAGTACAAGGGATAAGAAACTAAATTCCAAAATAGTACGTAATTTCATCATTTTCCTTTCATTTTGTTTTATCTCCTATGAGTGGTACCTGCAACCATCATCACAGAGTAACAATTATATTTCTGAAGTAAAGAGGAAGTATCAAGTACCTAAGTGGCCAAGTCCATGGCCACATAATTAACACTTCTTGGATTGTAGTAGATTCCCATCCTATAAAGTCGTGGCCAAAACAAGTTTTTCAAAACTCGCAAACCATTCTAACTGGGAAACAACATAGAGCGCATATAGATAAACAAGCTATGGAGTGAACTGAATGGAGGGACTTGACACTAAGATCTCTTAGAAGTTACCCAACCCCTGATACCATGTTAGATAACTAACTGCCCACAATGCTTAAGTAATAAGAGAATTGGCTCAAATGTGCATTATTAAGCCTTCACAAAATCTACCAGACTACCACGTAAGTTTTGTAACATGAACACCTTACACCCATTACATCAGTTTCTGTTTTCCCTCCAAACAGCCAACTTGATTGCCAACCACATTGACGGTGTATGACGTCATACAACCTCGATGTTAAATTTCAGATTCAGATACCATTATAAGTTGATCGTACATTGATTAGGTAGTGGATTGCAAGTTTATTGCAATGAGGCTAAACATCACTATAGTATAAATAATTTGGGGCATTCACACACCTCATATATCCCAGGATATAGCCATAACGCTGTTGTCCAAAGTCTAGATTTCCTGTCAAGTTAAAGGAACAAAGTGGGTTCTTCTGGAACAAAAATGCCAAAACATATTGACCATCAAATGAAGGCACAATAGGTTTACAGACAGAAGAGAACCTTGAACTCTTAGGGTCTGTGATACTAGATGATGGCTGTGGGTCCATCGTAATATGATGATGCCAACCATTGAAGCTACCCGTCACCTCTACAGCATCACCGTCCCCCTCATACTGAATCTCAACCTAAAATCAGGAAAATTTTATTTAGTCAACAGAAGCTGTCGAGGAAAAAATTCAAGAAAGAACACAAGCCTCACTGTATAGCAAACAGGGGATGAAAAGCAGAACAAACAAATATAGAAAGAAAAGAAAAAACGAAAACAGTTTGAGGACTGAAAAGAAAAGAAAAAACAAAAAAAGAATGAACAAACGAAAGACAGCAAGATACACACGCAAATTAAAAAATGGAAAAAAAAAAACAAAAAACAAAAAACAAGACCAAAATTGTAAGGTCACAGTTTATAACTCTCTTATCCGGCCCTTAAGTCCGAAATTGTGCAGGTCACAGTTGGTTGTGAGTCTTCTTAAAAAATGAACGCTTACTCAAATGACAAGGATCAGCAGGTATAGTGCAGGATATGTGCGGAAGCATAAAATGTAAATAATAGGAACTTGGATCTTATCCGATAAAGAGTAACAGGTAAAAGAAGCAATTTACACACCATGGTTCTTAGCCCTTCCAAGTGAGTCAACATCTCAAGTTGTTATAGTGTTTGTGTGTTCTAATAGGGTCAAGAGTAACCACCTCAATTGACAGGACTAGCAACGTTAGGTAATAACCTTTTCTTTAGTCATGTCTGTTGATAAAACATGGTAGAAATTAACAACCAAGGCTATCCAATCAAAATATCTGAAAAATAACCTCCACCAATCCAGCAAGGTTCCCTTCCGTAGCATGCAATTCGGCATCTTTCTCCATGACAAGTTTCTGTGCTTTGCTGATCTCTGTTTCTACCTTAGTTTGCAAAATTGACAAAGCAAGCTGAAGAGAGGAACCAAGTCAAACTATTATAATTAATCTTTCTAGCAAGCTATTGAATGTGAAAATGCACTTTAAAAAATTGCTGACTCAAATGCAGATTCAAATGAAGTTCTGGTCATGCTTGAACAAGATACAAATGGAAAATATCAAAATATGGAATAGAAATGAGCATTTTTTGGACATACAAGAATACAAAGACATTTGTTTGCTTGACCAGTTTTATGTCCCACACTATCAAGTCATGTAAATTATTTGCTTGTGCATCTGTGTTAAGTTGTTGGATAAAGAACAAAAGGGAACAATATAAAACCTTAATGGGTATTACTAGCAAAGGATGAATTACTAACCAGTGACCGATAAGTCCAACCAAAAACAAAGAGTTGTAAGAGAAAACTAAAGTTGCTTTCAGATGAACAAACCTGAAATTAAGGAATTTGATATTGGAATTTACACAAACGTGCAGAATTTAGTCATTGGAGCTTGGATAAGAAACTCAGGGAGAGGAGTAAATGTACAGGAGGTACAGTGGTACACTCTATTAGGATATCAGAAATCCTATAGGGACTGACCGTCCCCTACCGAAATCGTACCGACGGCCGCGCCGGGCTGTCTCCGGCCACTGGATGGCCGATCCGAGCCATCTATAAACGAAAAAATGGTGTTTGGATCAAGCACCCTACACACATCGGATGCCGTTGATTCCCTTGCGGGCCCACTTTTTTTTTTATAGAATTTTCGGATGGCTCGGATCGGCCGTCCGGTGGCCGGAGACGGCCCGGCGGGGCTGTCGGTACAATTTCGGTAGGGGACGGTCAGTCCCTATAGCAGGACTCATTAGGATATTTAAAGCAACTAGAACCTTTCTTGGGATAAATTTTGGAAAGACTTGGAACAATAGCAGGCACAAGAAGCAAAATTGCTAAAAATCCATTTTTGTTCTGAAACTATGCTATCTGACAGAAAGTAAAGTGAACTTCCAGACAAAAGACACTGAGTGATACTCTATAACATATAGAGTGCATAGGTTACCTTTTCCTTTTCAATCTGTTCCTTCACCCGAGACAATTCCAACTCCTTCTGATGCTACGCAAATCAAAAACCAATACAAAATTCATATCAGACAATAAATTTATTCTATTCTAAGTTTTGGACACAAGCTGCAATGAAACAACCCAAGCCGTGTTTGCATGGGGAGATCTTGAGTACATGACTAGGTAAAATGAACACAAATAACAACCCTTGGCTCCCCCTTTGTTACAAGTGGTTCAAGGTAAGTAGGCTTAGGCTACCAGGCTAAAATCATATCAGACAATAAATTTATTTTATTCTAAGTTTTGGACACAAGCTGCAATGAAACAAACCAAGCCATGTTTGCATGGGGAGATCTTGGGTACATGACTAGGTAAAATGAACACAAATAACAACCCTTGGCTATCCATTTGTTACAAGTGGTTCAAGGTAAGTAGGCTTAGGCTACCAGGCTACAAAGATCATTACCAGCATGAACTTAAGGCGATTAACTTCAATTTGGTTCTCCCTTTTTATAGTCTGTCTTACAAAGGCAAGAGATTTACTTGTCAAAAGGGACAGTTAATGAAATACTGGTACCGAAAACAGAACTTGAATTAAAAGTATGCTGTCATGACCTGATCATCCAATTCCTCATCACAACCAGCACCCAGTAATCCTCCCCCTGACAAATTGTACTCCCTACAGATAATACCAAAAGAGTAGAAACATTTTCTAAATTAAATGAAGGAAACACATTAAAATGCCAAAGGCCATTGGGAATAAATTTAATTGAAGTGACTGCATCTTTCTTTTTCTCAGAACTGATGTATGGGAATCACAAGGAACTCAAGAAGATGCAGTGGCGAAAACAAGGAAATCTGGGAATCCCCAAAAATTCTCCTGTCCTAGCATCTTCTTGGTTAGCACCAGAACTTCTATATACATTTGCTACATGTCAACGTGTCCTTGCCTCCTTGGCAATAAACAAAAGGTGTGCTATGCCAAAAGTTGATTTGTAAGTCACTGGAATTTGGATAACAGGATTTGAAAGCAGCCCTTGACTTAACCGCTAGTTAGGGCTGTAAACGAGCCGAGCTTTGTCGAGCTCGAGCTCGGCTCGTTTACTAAACAAGCCAAAAACTTGAGCTCAAGCTCGGCTCTAGCCTTAACAAGCCGAAAACTCAAGCTCGAGCTCGGCTCGTTTTGTTAACGAACCGAGCTTGCGTGCTCAGTTCTTTTACAGCCCTACCGCTAGTCAATGGCAGTGGGACATTTACTGTCAATCACCAGACATCTGGAACTTAGTTATAGGACCAAGGAGAAAAATAAAAGCTGCAAGTTTGGAAATACAAACTGTAGAAGGTGTGTACCTTGGGGTGTTGGTTCCTGATACAGGAACGACAACTTCTTCGGGAGATGAGATACTTCCGTTGATTATCTTATCAGTATCGCCTCTGTGAAGCACCCATTCAGAGCGCTCCTCACTAAGAGAACTGCATTCATTTTTTACATTCCCTAACTCAACAAATTCGTTTCCACCGTCCACACCAATCTCATGTAAAATGCCAAAGCCATCCTCTGAGCAAAAGTAGCTACATGTAATCAACTTCACATTTTGGCAAAAACGAAACAGCAAAGCAAATCAAATCAAAACATTTGGACACCAGATTTTCCAAAACATCACAATACATAATCCACAATAATTACATTTCAAATCTAATTACACTACATTGTCCACATTTATTGCGAGTTACCAAGATAAACATGACTATACTGCTCACTAGTTAGAACATGCTCGTACATATATAAGCAATAGGGGGGGAAGGGGCAGGGGGCTCTCCGTATGTTAAAAATGCAGTGATCTTTAGTGTGACTGAAAGATTGGCAAGTTAATTAATTACACTCGGATAGTGAGATGTGTTAGATTATGGGTTTATTTGTAATTAGTTTATTAGTTGTTCTATCGTGTAACTAGTTCATTCTCTAGGACCAGTGTAATTAGTTTAGTATGTTGTATATACTTCACGTCAATGAGAAATTACCCTAATTTTGAGGGTTCCCATTCTACGCCTCTTTCTCTCCCTACAATTTCACATGGTATCAGAGCACACGATTTACCTGGGTATAACCACGTCGTCACCCTTGTTGATCCTCGTCGACCTCTGACCAGGTTTCGTATCTGCTTCTATTGCCTCCCGTGACACTGTACAACGTCCGACAGGTCTGGGTCTGCTTTCGAAAATCAGCGTCAATAAGCGTCTGCCTCTGACGATCTCTTTCCGACGCTGTACGATCTCCAACGACCACCTTCCTACGCCGTACAGCTCCGACGACCTCCAATCTGCCTCCGACGACTTCTGTATGCTTTCGCAATCCACTGGGTACCCACATACAGTACGTTTTCAGGCCTTTTCTGTTGACTGAGCATCCGACAGCTTTTTGTGGTCTTCGACCAGTGCTTAGCACTGTCGGCGACCATCACCCAGGGACCGGCAAACCTCACCGGACACCACCCAGCCTCCGGCGACCTTCGTGGTGGCTGATTCTCGTGCATTCGTGAACCTCCGGCGACTATTGTTTGCTCTCAAAAAGGACCGGGTCATATCTGTTTGCTCTAGATCGGACTGGGTTTACACTCGTTTGGAACTGGGTCTGCATATTCAAAGTTTTTTTCAGACCCAATCTGTGCTTGTGCACTGTTTGACATCTTATAAAGCTCCGTTGAACTGTTTTCTGCAACTGTTTGATAATCAGAGATAATCAGAGGTATTTTGCATTAATCTGCTCTACTACAGACTGTTTAGACCCTGTTTTTGGAGCTGTTTGTTATTGCTTGGTACTGTTTGGGACAGTTTTTTGCTCTTATTCTGCCCTGTTGAGGCTGTTTGTGCACAAAGTTGGCTGAATTTGGGTTTAAAATCACTGATTTAACTGAGCTGACTGGGTGTAGTAAGTTGAATTGGTGCTGAGTTGACTCAAGTCTCATATTCTCAGCTAATTGACTGTGGTTGACCATTATTTGGTATCACGAAATCAACTGGGCTTGGTCTGTAGGTTGGTGTACTGTCTGGTATTTATTTTACTGCTTTTCTGTTGGTATGGCGGAGTATCTCAAGAACATTCCAGTCGGTGCTCTTTCTCAAAGGGAGTTACAAACTCTCAGGCGCCTAATGGCTAAACTTGACATTCTATCTTCCACAGCCTCTACTTCCACTACCTCTTTTGCTCACACAGGTTTCCAACTTAGTGCATCTTCTGCCTCCTCTTCTCTTCCTTGGATAATAGATTCGGATGCTACAGATCATATGACAGGTTGTTCATCTCTTTTTGACTCATATTCTACATGTTCGTAAGGATAAAGTCAGAATCGCAGATGGATCCCTATCCCCTATTTCAGGGAAAGGTTTCATTCGCTACTCTCCAACCATTTCCCTTTCTTTAGTTCTTCATGTTCCAAATTTTTCTACTAACCTTCTCTCTGTTAGTAGTCTTACTCATTCCATTCCTTAAATTGCTCTGTGACGTTCTTTCCTACACATTGTGTTTTTCAGGAACTGGATACAGGGAAGGTGATTGGCAGTGGTAAAGCACATGGTGGCCTCTATTTTTTGGAGTCTGCAGCTCGTCCCTCTCCTTCACCCATGTCATGTGGTCTAGCTCAGCAAACAGATACGAGTTCAGCTCTTTCAATGTTACATCAGTGGCATTGTAGATTGGGTCATCCCTCTTTTGGGATTTTAGAGAAACTGTTTAGCAACCATTCGACCTAGCTGCTTTAGTTCCTTTACAAGCCGTTTCAAGATCCTTTTCGTGTCTAACTGTTGAAAGAGCCGGGCAAAGCAACCAATACTTCTCAACCACAACGCCAAAAGAAGTGACCAGACTAATCAATTCCTAAAAACAAATAATTTACCTTTGCAGTTTGCCTTGCAGCCAAAACCATTGGAATACGCTCATCATCTTTTTCCCACTCACCATACAAGCCAAAACGCGCCTAAAAAGACAAATGCCACTGAGCAATGTATACCCAATGGAGACTCAAATAGAAGTTTTAGAGCTCGATGACGGAATGCCTACCTCATACGGAAGGAAGCAGAACGTCCCATATCTCCTGCCCAACCGCCGAATTTGCAGGTGTCAATTGCAAAGAAGGAAGCAGAACTGTTCCCAGGGCCTCCTCAATCCTTAACCTGGCTTCCTTTAGATGCAGACGAGGAGTTTCGTTTACACCGGAACCACTTTCAGGATCAAAAGATCCATCACTACACCTGACACGCTCAAGTGCAGAAAGGTAATAGCCTTTCAATACTCTACATACCTGCTTATCAAAAAATCAAAGAGAGACCATTTTTAGCACACACAAAGGGCTATATCTTCTATAAACCATAATACAGCTCATGGAACTACAAATAATGCACCTTCTGCAGCAGCAATGTATCGCAATAGAGATAAGGTCCAGCACATGAAAGCATCTCAACAAGCTCTTTCGGAAGGTCAACAAAAAATCTCTTTACATATGAATTTGTTTCCATTGAATCACTAACAGCTGTGGAAGGCAACACCAAGTTCTGAAGATGAGTTTGCCGGACAAGTTCATATGCTGAAGAGAGACTTTTCAATGAGCCTGGACAAGTGCAACACAAGGTGAAAATGAAGTACTCGCAGACTTTCAATAAGAAAAATAGACGTGGGAAGACGGAACTTTAATGAAAGATTAAGGTTGCAGACAGATAAATAAAGCAAGTCAAACATCCAATCAGATTGAAAAACATAGACAGAAACTAATGATATTCAATCAGTCTAACTAATGATTCGAATTGAGATATACCTGAATAATTTGTTACAAATTTGAATATGTTCGGCCGGATTAAGTGGTGAAAGACGATCAAAAAGAATATGGGCATGATACCTGAAAAACCCAGAGTCAACATAAGTACGATTTTGCAGACTCAAAAGTTTAATACTTTATACAGCCAAACTGAAAGTTGGATTAATAACTCGCACACAAATCAGATGGAAAATAACATAATTCTTTGACAAAGACAAGCTTAATAATGTTACTAATGATCCATTATACAAGTATACCACACCTAAATGACAAAGACGGAAAGTCCAATTTGTTGTATGACAAATCGCAAAGAGGCGGCCAACCTAATATAGTCTTGACCATTTACCATTTTGGAACTGCCTTGGTGTCAGAATACCCATTTTTCAAATGAAAAATCATAAAGAGGGCCCAACCCATTCAATTTTGGTAATTTCCCCATTTTGAAACCTCATTCATGCAATGACCAAGCCACACATAATTTGTGAAGCAATATACCCAATAAAGGACAAACAGACCTACACGCGCGTGCGGAGAGAGAGAGAGAGAGAGAGAACAAGATTTTTCTTAAAAAAATTGCGATTTTCATTTAAAAAACTAATAACAGACTTTACATGGTAAGCCTGCATTCTATTACCAAAACGACAACATTAAGTGAAGCTCAAACACACCCAAGGGAAAGAACCTTCCATAAGGGACAATACATGCGTAGCCTACGTAGAAAACATCTCACACCCCCTGAAGCGCCTAGTCCGAAAACATCCTTCTCACAACCCAAGAGAATAAAAAGATGAAAGACTGTTGAGTCAAGAAAACCCAGAGACGTGTCACACAAACCTAGAAAAACTTTTAACCAGCAAAATGTAATATGAGAATTGTCAGACATGCAGTTTTCATCATTGCTGCTGAAACAGTATCTCGTACAAAACTAATCATGGCATCCAGAAAGATGGGTGTAATTATCAACATAATTGCAAACATAAACAAACCCCCAATGAACAAAAAGCATCGTCCATGATAACACGGGCAAAAAAATGGTTTGAGAAATAACGCACACTGGGGCAGCAGGAAAGTTTCATTTCACCAAACAATGATACATTGAACAGATAAAAGCACTAATTCAACAGTTACGAGCTTATCATGGAGATACTCATTACTCTGTCTCAAGTACACAAATCCTAACAATCATTAACGAAGTTACATAGTTAAGCCAGTACAAATGCAATCCTAACGAATACGTTCAAGCCATTACAACTTCGTATATTTTTTCTTTGAGGAAACAGGAAGCTAGTTAATTCTAACGCTCATAAGCCAAAAAGGACAAGTAAACTTTGTAGATATTTGAATACCAGATTTTAACACATCAAGCTTACCAGTCATTCACTGAAAGAAATCCAGTAAGCAAGCCAAAAATTTGATTGTTTTCAAGCTCTGAAGCTCGTACAGTGACTGCCTCACTTTCCAAGTCTATATCAGTAAAAAGATCTATTGTCACATCTCCTTGCTTCTCATCTTCCATTAGATCCTTTCCAGTAGCAGCGAGGTTTATGTTACCAATTTTATTAGCCTGTAAGCCATGTCACAGAAAAACTAAATAAGAGGACAACACCAACCAGATTCAAAATTGCAAACTATCTGAGGAAGAAAACCGGATACCATCTACATTGAAAGTGTCCTAAACACTCAACCCATAGCTTCTGATAGATTATAAAATACTAAGTGATATGTGCACCAAACTGAAGTAGCACAAACACCAACACAATGATTTTCATAAATGAAGGCAACAGCATGCATAAGAAACGATTAAAGTTATAACTTATAAGTTTGTAACACGTCGTATCATGGAATATTTAAACAAAGTTAATGATAAAATAAGAAAACACAAACTAAAAAAAGGAAATCCCATATATTCAATAAACATCAAGATACTATCCACGTAACAACTGCAATCTAAAGGATGGAAAACAATTGTAAACCAATGGAATACAACTTATGTGTTCATCATAAAAGTATTTCAATGTTTCAAAGTGGGTAAAATTTTGTCCCGGAATGAAGAAAATTGTTTGTAAAAAAAGATTCATCATTAGGAGAATTCAAAAGTGAAGCGGAAGTGTCAGGAAGTTTCAAGTGTCAACATCATGGATAACTTTTCAATTAGTATATGTTGAAGTCATGTCAGACACGGCTTTATTAATTTTAGAGGGTCAGATACGGGCATCCAAAACAACACACCTCCTCCTCATAAGTGTATGCGCTCCTTAGTTGTGTACGTATATGCATAATAGGAGAATACCATGTTTTACTCACATCCTCACTTAAAAACTAACTAAAGAGATTTGCTCAAATGGGCAGGGCACTGAATGACCAAGCCAACCCATTATGTAGGGCAAGATTTAATGAAGAGATAACGAAAAAAGAGGAGAAGAAGAAAGAAAACAACAATAATACTAGTACTAGTACTAAACATAAAGAAGCTAACCAAGTCGAACAAAGAATACAACCCTGTAAATTAATAAAGATTACCTCATCAAGCCGCTTAGAAGAAAAGGAATTATATAGCTCAAACACCTCGTCATCCTTGGGAAGTAGATGTGGATATCTGAAACAGATACAAAATATAAGATAACAGAACTAGCAATTAAGTGAAACAAAAAATGCGGAGGCTGGGACTTGGGAATAAACAAAACCAATCCTCCAGCATCGAGTAGTGCAGAGGTGGACACGTGAAACGACAATAAAACGCAGGCAAATATTCCAAAAAATGCAAGACACATCACACCTTGAGGTATCCAAGGGAAGAGGGGGTGCTACCCAGCAGAACTTCTTGGGGAAGAAGGAGACAACTTACGATGAAAGATGGTTTTGGCCATCAGTTTATAGAAGGTACGTCATGTGGTCCTAGTCGTGGTCTTGGATATTCCGGATTTTGTTTCGACTATTAAGGTTTTATCCAATGGTGTGAATTCAGAATTCCTTTATTAGGGTTACTAGCCTAAGGCAATTGTGCTGTCGGGACACACCGCCAGGTATCATGTCCTCCAGCCTCCAAGCCACAAATCACCAAGATCCCCCAGAGTACACCAAAATCTTTGTTGTCTCTAAGCCATGCCTCTGAGCTTAGGTGCTTCGCAGTTTAACTAAGGCAGCCCTATGATACTTGACAGGGTCATCATGCATGTGGTGTGCCCCATGTCAAGGGATGGTCAACAAAATCTCTATGCCTCAGAAGGACTTGGGCATTCATGCATAAACTCCAGTTGGTTCAATCAAGGGGCGTGAGCCCTATCAGTGCTCCATTTAGGTTAGCACCAATAGCAAAAGTTATCTGATATAACCTACATGTATTGGAGCAAGCCATATAACCTAGTTAAACCATCCAAGATGCGGTACAACAAAGAGACCCACACAGACATCACCCATCCGACACACCAGAAATCCAACCCAATTGAGAGATTACTTATTCAAAATGGACATCTGTTTTTTCTTATCAGCTTATTCAAACCTACTAAACATTCACACTTCACAGTGATGTATCATGCCAAACCATACCAAAGAATAATTTTTTCTGATAAGTTAATATACCGAAAGATAATGAGCTAAACAAAGAAAATAAACACAATCTATCCAAAATGTAACAATGAAACGTCAATAACTACTTCAAAACGGGAATCTAAGTTGAAGATCGATACAATAATAAGGAAAATAAATTGAAAACACCCCATTACGAGCCAGATTATGCACAGAACAACTAACATGCTATCAAGATCAATGAAGTCTTCCTTCACCAGTAAAGCTGTGAGCTTATAGAGCCCTAATGATACATGGTGATTCACTTCCATACGCTGATAGTATTGGAACTTGAAACCAAGAATCTGGGAAGCATGAGACTGCAACACAGAGGAAATAATAAGCAAAGCTGAACAGAATCAATCATAGGGAAAAAAACCTTCCATACGCTGATAGTATTGGAACTTGAAACCAAGAATCTGGGAAGCATGAGACTGCAACACAGTGGAAATAATAAGCAAAGCTTAACAGATTCAATCATAGGGAAAAAAAGCTTAACAGTAAGACAAAACAATGGAAATGCGCACAAGTATAGTATGACTATACCTTAGGAAATATGGGAATCAGATCCAAGAACACGCAATTATCAGGCTGAAGCTCAAAACACTCCAATACCTAGGGTATCAAACACAAGTCCGAGGAAAAACTGTGCATGAGGTAGTTAATCAATATAATAGAAAAGCTCAACTTACAATATCAAAAACCCGATTTGGATCCAGATCAAAGTGTCCGATGAGCGACTGTAAAAATTATATTGCTTAGAGAGTATGTCCAAGAATTTATCTAACAGAACAAACCAGTCTCAATGTAAACCTTCATTACGCCAACTGTTGCTGCTAATGCATTCTAAGCTGATTCTTCACAACCTTGACAAAGCATGGTAACCTGCATATTCAGAACTAAATAAAATAAGCAGGTTGGGTTGGGGAAGGTTAAAGAAGATGTGCAAGGAAACAACATGACTTAACTAAAGAAGTTTACATGCCAAGACAGTTCGAACTGATACTAAAGGGAAATCATGTAAAGATTCTGGAACTCCTAGAACATATATAACATCCAGAAGATCCAAAAACTAATGGACATACCAAGTATCAATAAAGCCAAGGCAGCCCAGACCTCCTGTGGGCTAACATGCATCAAACATGGCAACCATAAGCCTTCAGGATTATCAATAATTTCCAACTTCAACCCTAACAATTGTCTTGCATGTGTTCGTGAAATACTTCAGCCTTCTCAAAGTAAGCATATTTTTTCAAATTTCACTTTTCATTGATGTAAAAAGTAAAAAGACCATTTTTTTTACCAATTTTGACATAAGAGTTTCAATTAAATTTCTTCCAAAATCATATGGCAAACTCTAGTTTGCCATTTCTACCAAAGATAGCATAAAGAATCCAAAAACACTAATGGTTGCCCAAAATAAATTTAGTACCTACAACAGGATGAAGTACCAGTGGAGGCCAAAATGATCAGTTTTCTAGTTATTTAGGAGTCTAAGAGACCACTAGGCATTTACAACTTCCCAAAAGAAGCAAACCTAATTTACAAGCATACAAAAAACCTACATTATGAGGCAGCTCATTTACATGACTGTCAACAACCCTATTTTTTCTCTCTCAATTTATACAATTCAAAGCCAACCAGATTCATCACTGCCAGAAAAGGTTCTCCAGCATTATGTGGCTAAGAAGCACGGACACGTCTACAGGCCTCACGTATCCGTGTCCGAAACGTGTCAGTCACGCCTAAATACATGTCCAATTTTTTTTATCATATATCTCTTTTACTTAGACACATTGTGGATACTCTAGGACACTTTGGTGACACTGTTGGAACATGCTAAGGACATTTTAAAAGGTTAAAATCTAATTTTGAGAACTTGGCCCTGAGTGAAAATTTCCACAGATGTATAATTTGTGTATACTTATATGTGGACCGCTGATTTGTATCATCATAGTATCGTTCTTAATTTGCTAGAAATAATGTTACCAACTTTTATGTGAATTCATAACATACCTCTACAATACAAATACACTTTACATTCAACGTGTCCATGTCCTAATTTTAAAGAAGTGACGTGTCATATCGTGTCTGTATCCCGTATTCGTTTCCTTGCTTCTTAGTTATGTGGCAGCATTGGTTGTCTAACATTATGTAGTAGCAATGGCAGGACAGATGATCCATCGTTAAACCCCACGCTAGTTTTCCTTCACCATCGCATATATCATTGTAACAAACAACGGCCAAAAGATGACAAGAATATAATGAATTGGTTATTCAACGCGAACAACCATGTTTTATTTGGGAGAAAAAAGACACCATAAAAGACGGCTTGCAAAGCATCCCGTAAGAGTGAAATTCTCCAACGTTAAGGAAAACAAGAAAAAATCAATAAGTAGAACGTTAAACAAATTTAGTTTTCAGAAAATCAGATGGAATGATCATACCAGCTTTGCATAGCCCTCGCTCTCTTCCCGAAGAAGGTTAAATTTGGTTTGCTGATAAAGCAAACGAGTATTCACTCTAACCTGAAATAAAGAACACAACAACCTTGAGTCCAACAACAAAAAACAACTGATTTAGAACTTATTCTGCAGATCACATTAGCTATAATTATGGATGTCAACGTACAAGTTTATTTGAATAGGTTGTTCAGTGTAAGAAGGAACAACATGTAAAATCAAAACAACACCTGCTCTTTATTTTTTGTTTAAAGATTAAAGAGTGTTAAGTTGTTAACAACTGATTACGTGCAACTCACCTAGGACTGAATGAATCCGTGCTCACATAATCAACAAAGTCATTTGAGTACCATTGTCATATAGTTTCCTAACTGTTGCATATAATGCATTTCTTCCAATTATAAAAATAATACCCTATCAGATGTCTGCTGAGGATAGATAGAGAGTCCTAGTGTGATCCCATGGACCCTGAACTGGTAGCTGGGCATCAATCTCTTTCCAGTCTCCTTGAATTGCATCGTGAATATAAAATAGAATATAGTATTTCTTTACAGTGAAAGAAGTTGGGAAGTTGTTAATAATAGATTACCTAGAGAAATAGGTAAAAGAAATTTCCATCCAAGATTTACTAGTTGGTCCATTCATAGGTTCCACTAATAAATGACTCCTTTCAGGAATGGCTATTCGCCGGAAGTTGAATCAGTTGCACCAGGATATCTATTCACCTACATCTTTTTGTTTGAAAGGGGAATCCTTGTCCCTGCACCAGGAAGAGGCAGTGAATCTCTTCCCGACCGGGCCAGGAATTCTTGCCTTTGTCCCAACTAACATACGATACAATTGAACTTCACGGCACGGCCCGTAAGAAAAGAGAGCGGGCACATTCATTCATTCGTCTTTGATGGAACATTGACAAAAATGGTTGTGGTATTCGCATCGTAACTTGGGATCGTATCCCCACAAGATTGGACTAGTCTTGTCTGTTTACAATGTCATATAGTTTCCTAACTGTTTCAATATAGACAAAATTGAAAATCAAAGGTCGCAATGGGAATAAATTCTTTTCAATTCAGATCGGAGAGCATTAATTGAATGGTCCCTTAACAAGTTGGAATTCCCAAAAGATATCAACATTGCAGGACGGTGGGAGTATTTTTTATGGAATTTTCCACAGTATCCTACTTTTTCTTGGTTTTGCCGTATCAAACATGTACCCAACCATTTACATGCTTCCTTGAATAAAACAGACTCCTTGGGCCTCTTCTAGGCTTTTTAAAAATGCTGTGAATTTCCACTAGCCATGCATGCAAGGAAATGAACACAGAACTCAATGCTCTACCATTTCTAACATACGAGGAGCACCGTAGAAATATAAATTCTTCCGACCATGTCCACGCCACCTATCTCTGATTTGTAGATTATGTTGGATCCAAAAGAATGGTTTCACGAATGTTCTGCAGAAACCCAAAACTATTTTTGCAAATGACAATATCATTTTTGGTAATGCCTCTATCAAGAATTTCACTCGATATATAGAATTTATAAACCTTCTGCATTGTCTAGCTAAAAGATTATCCTGATTAAGTGAAACAATCCTTCTTCCAGAAAAGACAGGTTCAAACACAAAATCCAAATTGCAAATGCTTTACAAATTCCTGTGCATGAGATTTAGCTACTAACCTACTTTGTCCTATTCATCACGAGAGACTATACCTTTGACTAGATCATTTTCAAAGTTTGAAGTAGTTTGTAAAGGTGGAAGAGCAAATGCCTCTATTTCTGTTAGGAACCTTGATCAAAGCTCCTATGTGATGAAATGGAATGCTCTCCCCGAATCCATGACCACCTGGATAAGATCAACAGTGATTTCTTGTAGATTACCACTCATGATCACAAGAAACTTTGATGTGTAGGGCTGGGCTAATGGAAACAAAACCTAGAAATTGATTTCCTCAGCTGATTACAGAGTGTAATGTGATTAAGGTCAACTGGAGGGTTCACCAGGAAGACAACATGCGTGCTCTTGGGTTTGGAAAGACAAGTATGACAACTTTATTCAACTAGAAATTGATTTCCTTCTACACACTCCTCTGTTTGGAGAAGAATTACCAAGTACGCTGATCTTTGGAATAATGATATTAGGGCAAACGCGAGCCCTGACGGATGGTAGGAACAATCCCCTGGTTGGAGAATTGGACAGGTTGGACTTGGCCACTTTCCAAGTTGATTGGGGCCCTTCTACTTTGATAGAGAACAAGCTTAAGGTCATTGACGCATGGTCTAATGGTGGCTGGAATTCCACATTGCCATCTTTGGATCTCCAGTTCTCCATCGGCTGCTTGCTGCCCCTTAAATGGATAAACCAGATGTGACTGTGTGGGTTTCCTCTGTGAGTGAATTCACCAGTAGCACCACTTATTCTCTTTCCATAGAAATCTCACCCCCCACCCCCACACACACACACACAAAACAAGGGGAAAAAAAACAGTCAAACCAAAAAGTTAGCGACTGTAGGTGGGCTTGGAAAATACCTTCTAATATAAGGATTTTACACTCTTTTTAGCTAATTGTTCATACAGAATAGGCACCAAGAATAATCTCTTGACCCACCAATCACCTTGCATAACACTTGTCACCTTGAAAACACCTTTCATGTACTCAAGGGGGCTACCTTAGAGCTACAGATTTTAGGTTAGAAATCACTGTCCCAAATTCGTATAGTTTCTTTTTGTAATTAAATACATCAAATTGAAGTGTATACCTAGAACTACCCACTCCTCAGGTTGACCACATGCCCGGGCCCATCCTTTCACTTTGACTTGCTGCAGACCAAAGATAAATGGGAACAGGAAGACCTTCAGCAGGACACATACACACAGATCCTATGTCCACAAGTCTAGCATCTTTGGTGTTTATGTTAATCCTACTCCAGCAACAGAATGTCAGGTTTTGTGATAAGAGTACCCAAAACAGATCACCACGTATCATGGTTCAACCTTAACATTGGTTGGCAACATATTCACAAACATAAAGAAGCATAAACTAGCCATGAACAAGCTGAATCTGAACTGATCGTAAGAAACTCAAGACATTTGCAGCACCGCGTATTCGTCTTATCAAAACGTAAACAAAGGCAAAACCTTCCATTACATGACAAAGAGTCACAAGACACAACATTCAAAAACCCCATAACATGAGCCATCATAACACATAAAACACAAAAACATTAATAATTATAATAACTCAGAGAACCATGATCCGCATACCTCTTTAGACTTTAAATCTGCCGCCCTAATCTTGATCATTTCACTCTTCGATAAAAATTCTTCCTAAAACGAATAAATCATAGATGTAAGCATCATTTCAATTTTTTCATTTCTTTTGAATATACATAAAGAACGGTAAAATTTAGAGGTTGCGTCATTTACCTCACAACGCTCCTGAAAAAGCACCGGCAAAACCAACGCAGATTCCACCAGCCATTTTGCCTAAAAATCAGCAAATGAAGAAACAAATACAAAGCCATGTGAAAAGGATTACAACCAAAAAGGTCTATATGGTCTAAAGCTAATACAGCAGAACATTAAGTTTTTCCTTTTATACACATTCCAGTGCATTTCCACTAAAATATTGATGCTACTTTTTCTAACTTCATTGCAAGTAAAACGGCCACTACTTTATCTCAAACCAATATGGAGAAAGAAAAAGGAAAAAAAGAAGCAGTTTGTTCTCACCAAAAAAAAACAGCTCAATCAGTCAAGACCCTAAGGCCTAAGGATATCAAAAGATCAACTTATCTTTTAGTTTGTTCCACATTCCCTTTTTTTCATTCCCCCACCCCCTCCATTTTACCCTTGTCAGACACAAAACCACGTTCAATTGGGTACTTATAACGACGAATTGCTGAACTGCAACTTTGCATAGGAGTAATAACTTCCTTCATTTTAATTTTCGCTTTGCGCTTAGAATGCCATGAATAAGGTCACAACACATACAAAACTTTAAGGTTTAAAGCCTCAACACTACAACCAAAGTATCCTAAGGTACAAAGGTACAAGAGTAAATGACGAGCAGAAAATACATGGAGACATCTTCGTTCACAGAACTATGTAACATAATTTCCAAGGCAATAATTTTAGTAGACAAACAATGCATATCATCGATTAAGCACAAGAGTTCTCTTCCTTTTTTCTTGGCCTTTTCACTAACCAATTTAAGGAGTCGAGCGGGATACTCTCCAGTCATCGTGAGCTACAAAAAAGGGAAAGAACACATCACAATTACAATTTGTTATTAGTAACTTGTGGGCAACAATGGAATATAATTTATATACCAAATAACAGTTGGCCACTTAACAAAAGCGCCATGGTTAGGTTCACACTCCAAAGCATTCATACAAATGCTAATTATGAACTAGCAAGTCTAGCATGATCGCACACACCAAAACATGACTAGCCGACTAAAACAAATTTGAGTTCAATCAAGTCACGAAGGTGACTGAGATTCCTCCGCATTGACAGGGAAGCAAAAAAAATCCCTATGCAAAGGTGAATTAAAAAGCAAAGCACTAGAAAGCCTAATATATACCCAGTTTCATAAATAAAATCTTCGCAAAACAACAGATCAGTAACACCAAGAAGGGAGAACAAGTTCAGTATGTTTTCGATATATTTTTTTGGCATTACAAGTATTAAAGTGCTTAACAATCAAAACCAGCGTCTAATCGTTGGATTTGTTATCCTAAATTTGTGTTCAGATTTGGTTGAGTCACACTACAGATTTAGAAAGTTTTATGGTATCAGTCCCATCTGCTTTGAGTCTTTGACACCAATGAGGGGCATAGCACAAATTAAGAGACCATCAACTTTGAAGCAAATAATGCATGGGTTCAAAAGGGGAAAATTCTTGGACACACTCGTTGGTTGACAATGGACGGGATAAACATTCTTAGTAAATAAATCTCATAGGAAAATGTGGTCATAGACAACCTATTTGGAAGAGAGAGAATTAGCGTTGAAATGATAAAGGGTGTGTGTGTGTGGGTGGGTGGGTGGGGGGGGGGGGGGGGGGGGTGGGGGGGGGGGGGAAGAACATGGTCTTATCATTACCAGGTAGCAAGGGAGCTGGTCATTTATTCGAAGCATTTTGTAACATGGAATTAACCTATATTCCTTTGAGGGTAGTGATGCACCAATGCATGAAGTGAATGGTCAATTTATGATCCTACTGCACAAATGGTCGCAAAAAGAGTGCATCTTTGCTCATATTATCTGTATTTCGACAACAACTAGTTTGAAGATTTCATAATCAGGTCTACTATTTTCTTTTGTGTACTTGTATACCACGGGTCACACCTTTGGCACTCTGTTGTTCAATGATACCAAGGTATGAGTACCAGTCTAGGTGAGTGTCCGCTGTCTAGTCATTGGAATTTGGAACTCCCCAAACCCTTGATTTCAAGATATTAAGATATGCATGGCATGAAGACATATTAACAACATTAAGATCGGGACAAACGTCTATCCCCTGGTTAAAAAATGTCTAGAGAGAGAGAGGGCGGGAGAGAGCGTGAGAGTCTTGGTGGTCGATGGCCGCACGGTGGGTGGATCCCTGTGATAAATAATCACAGAGCCCAGTCAGCTAAGAGGTCAGGAGAGAGTGGGATCTTTACTCTGTACGTGGATAATATACCTGAGGAGAATGGTCAGGAATGGTTGAAGAGAACTTTTAACAAGTTTGGGGTGGTTAAGGATGCATTCATACCTAGGAAAAGAAGTCTTCGTACTGGTAATAAATTTGGGTTTGTGAGGTATGGTTGCCATGTGTCAGCTGGTATGGCAGTCTCTAGGTTGAATGGGATATGGGTTGGAAACAATAAACTCTATGTAAAGGAGGCGTCTTTTGGTCACAGAGATACTCGCTCACAGAGGACTCCGATCTTCCATGAGGTGAAGCATACCACACCCCTTCCAAACCCCAAATCTTGGGTAGGGGTGAAAGATGATTCTAGGCAAAAAGGGAAGGCGTGGAGCAGAGTGGGCCTTGATAGAACTTTTGCCCAAACTCTAAAAGGGGAGTGCTCTTATGGTGTACCTAAGGAACAGCTTATCAAACTCAGTATTAGCCCCTCTGGGAATGGTTGGCTATACCGAAGTGTTGTGGCAGTTATGCGCAGGGTTGTTTCAATGGTGGCTTTGAAGGCTAGTTTCAGTTTGGCGTCAAACAGAGTTGCCCAGTTTAGGGCGCTGGGAGGGAGATTTGTTTTGATAACTTTCCAAAACCAAGAAGTTAGGGACGATCTTATTAAGAACCCATGGATGGAGAGATGGTTTGAAGAGGCAAAACCGTGGAGCGGTGAACCGGCTAGCCTTGAAAGATTTGTGAGGTTGAGCTGTCAAGGGATTCCGTTGAACGCGTGGAATGCAAACACGTTTCGACTGATTGGAGAGATTTGGGGTTCTTTCATTTCAGTGGATGAAGTCACTCTGAAGGATATGTCCTTTGCAAGAGGGAAAGTTCTCATAGCCACCAAGGAGGTAAGGAAAATTGATAACTGGATCCAGATTGAAGTGCAGGGGGTGCATTACGATGTTAGAGTTGTGGAGGAATACTCCTTTTCTAGCCCAGATGAAGTCGACGGATGTATCCCTGCGATCCTTGAGGACTTTAAATCCATGGAGAAGGTTCAGGTGGTGGAGAGCTCTGAGTCCAATATTGGAGAGCAGGAAGATGAAGGTGATGACGTGGCGATCCCCAAAAGGGACCCAATCAGAGAGGAGGGGGGTCATGGGTCTATGGGACAAGACAACATAGCTGAGGCAGCTGGAATGCATGGGGTTACTAAAGATTTTGATCGGGCTTTGGACTCAAAGGCTGTCAAACATTTAATGCCTGGACTGGAAGACGTTCTGACGGCATCAGAGGATTTTGAATCCTTTGTGGGAGATTCAGTGGGTATTGAGTCTATTGACGCTGATGAAGGAATGGGTTGGAATAATAGTGGGCAAGAGGCTCAAGTAGTAGCCCAAGAGGGTGACCCAGTGGGGAAAGACGTTGGGCCAGTGGAATCTGGAAGTGGGAAGCAGGTGGGCCATGGTGTGGGCCATGCACTTGACTCCAGTATAAATGAGTTGGGCCTTGCCAGCCCAGGTGTAGTACCCGATTCATTATCCCCCTCTCCGGAACTGGTGTTTCATTTAGGGGGGGAGACCCAAAGAGAGGAGGTTCTTGACCTAGCCAACCCAGAGATGAGGGGTTTGGAAGCAACTGAGCGGAGGGAAGAGGGAATCCTGGTGGTGAGATCATCCCAAATTCCTCAGATCAACCTTATGGTGGATCTCAATAATCCAGCCTATAGGAAACGAAGGAGAAGGCAACTTTCCACTCTGCTGTCCTTGTGTGAAGGGAACCCGTGCGGAAATACTATCAGCCCGCTGGCTTCTCAAGGTGAGCCCGTCCAAAGAAACTCTCTTATTTTTAGAGAAGTCAAAGCAACCATGGCCATTGGAGGTAAGCTGAATATCAACTTTAACCCTGATGATGAAATTTTTTTGCAAAAGATGATAGAAATTGAAACTTAGGAGAATGCTCTCATGCTTGAGAGAGCACGGTCTTGAGTCAGTTTTTTTACTGTATTTCCTAGTGGTGTTTGGTTGCGCGGTGCTAATTTTAATGCAGATAATTTCTTGGAACAGCTCTATTAAAAAACGGTTTCTGTCTAAGTTAATTAAGAAAAGGAGACCAGATTTAATGTTTGTGCAAGAAACCAAGCTAGAATCTGTGGAGAAATTTGAGATTCAGAGAATGTGGGGTAGCCCTAATATGGAGTTTTCTAGCTCTAATGCTGTTGGGGCCTCTGGGGGTCTATTAATAATGTGGAATTCTGATATTTTCAAAGTGGAGAATGCCATCATTCAGAGGCATTTTATTGCTCTTCAAGGTGTTCTGGTTGGTTTCCCTTGCATGTTAGTCAATGTTTATGCTCCTAACAATGTGATTAGCAGACGATTACTCTGGGAGGATCTTTTGGCAATCAAGGCAAATTCTCAGATTCCGTGGTGTGTAGGGGGGGACTTCAATGAAATTAAGGGTGTGAGTGAGAGAGTGGGATGCTCAAGGATGGACAGGGGTATGAGGGACTTTCAGGAATTCTACAATAACATGGAATTGGTAGACCTCCCCATGCTTGGTAGAAAATTCACTTGGACAAACTTCCAGAATAATGCAATCCATAGTCGCTTGGATAGGTTTCTGGTAGCTCATCTGTGGCTGGAAAAGTTTAATGTTCTTCAATGGGGTCTACCTAGGCCTATCTCAGATCACTGTCCTGTCATGCTTATCGATGATAGCAGAGATTGGGGTCCGAGACCTTTCAGATTCATGGATATTTGGTTGTCCAATCCTGGTTGCATGAAGTTAGCTCAAGAAACTTGGAATAACCACCAAGTCATGGGATGGGCAGGTTTTATAATCACTCAAAAGTTAAGGGCAGTCAAGGAAAAGCTTAAAGTGTGGAACAAGGAGGTGTTTGGGGATGTGAACTTAGCTCTCCAAAACACTGAATCGACTCTCCACCAACTGGATGTTCTGGCCGAAGAGAGACAACTAGACACAGAGGAAAAAGCCTTGAGATGTATGACCAAGTCAGAATTTTGGCGTCTGTCTAGACTTTCGGAATCTCTCTGGAGACAAAAATCCAGGGCTAACTGGCTGAAATTAGGGGATAAAAATACCAAATTTTTTCAAGTCATAGCCAACAACAGATTTAAGAGGAATATGGTGGGTTTAATCAAAGCTAATGGTCGAGTGTTGGAAGATCCTAAAGATATTAAGGAAGCAGTAGTGGCCCATTTCAGTAATAACTTTATGGAGGAAAGGAGAATCAGGCCAAAGCTGGGGGGCGCTTTTGTTCGAAAACTCGAACTGGGTGCAGCTAACCAACTTCAGAGCCGGTTCACAGTGGGGGAAATAGAAGCAGCTCTGAAAAACTGTAGTAATCTCAAGGCCCCTGGACCCGATGGATTTAATTTTTCTTTTGTCAAGAAGGGGTGGGGTTTTCTAAAGGAACTGGTTCTCCAATTTTTTGATGATTTCCATGCTAATGGTAAACTCTCGAAATGTATCAACTCAACTTTTGTTGCCTTGATCCCCAAGGTTGACTGCCCTACATCTTTTAGAGAATACAGGCCCATAAGTATGGTGGGTTGGGTGTACAAATTGCTAGCTAAAGTCTTGTCCAATAGACTTAAAGGCCACTTATCTTCTCTTATTGGAGAGTCTCAAGCCGCTTTTATTGGGGGTAAACAAATTCTGGATGGGGTTCTAATTGCAAATGAGGTCATTCATAGCTGGAAGCATGGTACTCAAGGGGGATTAATTCTCAAGATAGATTTTGAAAGGGCTTATGACTGTGTAAATTGGGGCTTTCTTCTTGATTTGATGGCAAAGGTGGGATTTGGGAGAAAATGGTGTGGCTGGATCAACGAGTGTTGTGCTACAGTTTCAATGTCAGTTCTGATTAACGGGTCACCCTCTAAGGAGTTCCAAACTCAAAAAGGGCTACGGCAAGGAGATCCATTATCTCCTTTTCTTTTCAATCTTGTGGTGGAGGCTCTCAATCTCCTGCTGGAAAGAGCTAGAGACCTCAATATCATTAGAGGTACTAGGGTTGGGGCCAATGGAGTGACTGTTACCCACCTTCAGTTTGCTGATGATACAATCATTTTCTGTAATAATGATGTAGAGGAGATGGCCAACATCAAGAGGATCCTTCGGTGCTTTCAGCTAATGTCAGGGTTGAAGATTAATTTCTCTAAGAGCTCGTTGTGCGGTGTGAAGGTCCCGGATCAGGATGTGGAAGCTCTTGCTCAGGTGATGTGGTGCAAGATTGAATTCTTGCCAATCAAGTACCTGGGACTACCGCTTGGGGCTAATCCAAGGAGAATCAAGACATGGGAGCCTGTTATTGACAGTTTTGAGAGGGCTCTAAGCGTATGGAGAAGGAGATGTATCTCTTCAGGGGGCAGACTCTCATTAATCAATTCCAACACTCGTAACCTTCCTATTTACTTTATGTCTCTGTTTAGAATGCCCATTGGCGTTGCCAATAAATTAGAGAAACTACAGAGGCAGTTTTTTTGGGGGGATACAGCTGATAAAAGGAAGATGCACCTTGTCAAGTGGGATCATATCTCCAAGAGTAAGGAGGATGGAGGTCTGGGGGTGAAGAAAATGATGCAACAGAACTTGGCTTTACTGGCCAAGTGGTGGTGGAGGTTTCACAAGGATAAGGACTCACTTTGGGTGAAAGTTATAAAAGGAAAATACAAATTGGGCCATGGAACTTGGCTACCACAACTACCTGAAACAGGTCATGTAACGAATATTTGGAAGGACATATGCTGTATTGGGAATCTTAATTCGTGTATTGGACCTTTAATCCAAGAGGGTTTCAGAATCCAAGTCCAATCCGGTCAGGACGTTATGTTCTGGAACCACACCTGGCTGGGGGATCAAGCCTTGCGTGAAGCTTACCCAAGACTCTACCTTCTCTCCTCTCAAAAACTTGATATGGTCAGCGTCGTGAAGGATGGAAATGGACATGGCAGCTGGGATCTACAATTTAGGAGAACTTTACGCCCTTGGGAGGAGGATGAGAGGGAGGAATTAATCCAGAGCCTCCAAAATGTGTCGTTGGACCCAACAAGACCAGATTATTTGTATTGGAAGTGGGAGGACAGTAGGCGGTTTTCAGTGAAATCCGTTTATTACCATTGGGAACGGCAGTGCTTTTCAAGAGACCCAGTTCTTGGGTCGGTGTGGAGGAGTCTCAGCCCTCCTAAAGTGGAGATATTCTCATGGTTGGCAATTCAAGGTAGGGTGGCAACAAGATCAATGCTTCACAACCGAAATCTGATTTTGGATCCTCTTCTGGTACGCTGCCCTTTCTGCTCAGAACAGGATGAAACTCCCCAACATTTGTTTCTGTTTTGTAATGTCTCTTGGAGGGTATGGTCAATTATTATGGACTGGTGGCATACGAATTGGGTATGCCCTTCTTCTTTGGCAAACCTTGCTGTCTGGTGGTTTGACAATGGGTTTCATAACTTGGAAAAGCACATTTGGGAAGCTTGTTTCTTTGCTACCATTTGGTCTTTATGGCTAGCAAGGAATAATTTAGTTTTCAACAATGTTGAGCCAGTAATTAGGGAGGTTGGGGATAGTATTAAAACTAAAGTGGCAATGTGGATGAAAATCAAATTCGATATCAGGATCTATACGGTGGAGGAATTTAAGGGCTTCTTGGACGGTATTCGAAAGCTAAAAATATAGTCGAGCTCCTGAGGAGTGACTTTCCTCCAACTCTCGGTTGGATGTCTCCTATTGTATCTTTCTTTCTTTTGGCATTATAGCTTTTTTGTGCTTTTTGCCTCCCCCTCCCCCTCGATGTAACCCGGTCGAGTTTTATAAAAGTTTGCTTTGCCGATCAAAAAAAAAAGACATATTAACAACTAACGTGATTACCCATAAGCAATTCTCGTACAGCTAGTTTTCTTAGACGCCATGATCCAATCATGACCTTCGACTCCACATGCTAAATATTAAGATATTAAGATATGCATGGCTGCTCCTCCCCCATATTGAACTGCAACAATTAGAAAATTTCTGATTTCATTTCATGAAAGGAAAAATAACATTTAAGGATGTTTCCAACAATAAGTTGAAAAAAGAAGGAATCGAATTAGATGCTCACAGTGTACATCAATTTTCTATATGGTCACCTCGAAGGACCTCCCCCAAGTTTTCAGCACTGTTCATAATTTTGGGAGGCTTACAATAGTACAACCATTCTGACACAACGAGGACCGATAGAGTGGACAAACAACCCATAAAAATGTTACACATTTAAGAAAGGATAACAGATATTGCTTGTATGGTACAATTGCCTTTTAGTTAGTCCAAAACTCATCAGCAAAACCATCCTTCCTGAATTTTGGCATTATTCCACTTGCAACAAACATCGCAATATCACCAGTATGGAAAGCTTTAGACCCCGTTCGCTTAAGGGTTTTGGATTTTGGATTTTAATCATTATCCTATTTATCTCCAATCATTACTCTCTTTTTTCTCTCTATCTCTCTCCAATCATTACCCCTATTTTCAATCATTACTCTATTTTTCTCTACATTTATTACCTATAAATCCAAATCTAAAATACCAAAACGAACGGGGCCTTAGTTTCTAACTGATGTTAGAAGATCAACAATGACATATGCACAAAGACTCAAAGGGTATAACAATGCCTCACATATGTCCCCAAAATATTTATTACTCCTGAAGGTGATGTTTCCAATACAAAAACAGCTTACAGCATTACAATCTTAACCTCAAACTCCAGAGTTAATAGAATCATATATAAACAGGAAAAAAATTATCGTCAAAACGAGAGAAAAAAATCACAATCTACACAAAACCCATGTCAAGGTTTCGGCATCAGGAAATCAAAAGGAAGAACGAAATGCACAATATCGACAGAACCAGAATGAGATCGAAGAGGACGGCCTTGTCGACGCTGACGAACTCGGAGTCAAACGTCTTGAGTTCGTCGTAGCTGAAAAACAACGCAAATTTACCTCTCCCAAAACAGACCAAAGCAAGCGTTTCCTTTCTCATATAGCTCAAACAAACACATAAAGGAAGCAAGAAGTAATTGCCAATAGGTTACCTTCGCTTCGAGAAGTTGCATGCATAGTTTTGGCAACTTCGTAATCAAAGAAGTATCCATGATATTTTTTCCCATTCTATTTTCCTCAGCTTCAGGGATGCTTTCCAAGGTCACAAGGATGGAGGGTTGCACATACAAGGGTCACTTGGTCCTATCCACTCCTCAACATACTTATCCGTCAGTGGGGTCCATTCGTTAACCAACGACCTATCCTCTTGTTCCACAGCCCAAACAGTAATCAGAACAAGACCACCCTTCTAAACAACTTGAATTAATTCATCTATTGCTTTTTTCCTTCTACTCTCCATACTTAGGTGATGACGTGACGTAACACAGCAATAGAAATTGCAGCATCACCAAGGCAACGACATTCTAACCAATTCCTAGTCCTTCAACCCAACTACCGATACTTCCTATCCAATTCAGAACTAACTTCATACAAAATTAAGTAAATTTGTATGAGAAGCTATAGAACTCCATTTTTGAAGGTGAATCCGATAGTACTGGAAAGGAGTCAGTCAGGTTGCATAACTCACCAAAAAATACTAAGAGTGCCTTGGCTGCTTGGCAAACAAAATAAGCGGACCAACCAAAAGTATTTTCCCATGCATACGTGGACAGGACCAAGAAAAACTAAAATTACTTTATCACAAAGCTAGATTTCTGATCTAAAGGAGAACTATCAGAGCGAACTTTTTTTTAAAATTCCCAATTTGTGAAAACAGCAAAATAAGTGGTGGTGGTGGTGTTGGCCAAACCAATTGAATCCTCTTCCTATCATAACATGTGAGGGAAAATAAGAAACAACCTATATCCAAAGAAACGACAAAGACAATCAATATATTTTCAAATAATTACGCAACTTGAATACCATGGTTCTAACTATCTGCCCGTCTTTGTTATTTTTTTGACAAAAATACATTAGTACATCCCCCTAAAACCGAAGGGCGTGGTTTCTTTCCGTCCTTTAGGCTTGTTTAACGACATCTTAACAAGTATTAAGACATACAAAAGGGAAAAAAGTAATCAAAGCAAGTGTGAATTTGACCAAAACCCATAATAAAAAGGGAAAGATAATAGAAGTCACTCACAATTTGCACTTCCTTATTTTGTTTTACCCTTCTTCTTCACCAACCCATCGAATATATACAAAACTCACCTAAATCACAACTTAAATCCAGTCGAAATCATGAAAAAAACACTCAGAAAATTACCTTTTGGGGGCTTTAATCCTCGATCTGCATCACCCAAATAACAATAGAGCTTTCATGATAGAGAGAGTCACCAACTCGCTGAAAATACACAAAACCCACCCCAATCACAACTTATTCCAAACAAAATCATGGGAAAAGAACTAAATCTCAGAGGTCAAACTGGAAATCCTCATGGAGATTCTACAAAACAGAGCAACTTGAAACTTCCTTTTACTCTTTTTTGTTTTGGGGTTGTTTGGTTAGCAATAAATGAAAACATGGAGAACATACCCTATCTTCGTCGGACGGCGAACAGACATCATGTATCATTCTAGACCCAAAAGAAGATGATGAACCAAATCAGAAAACGAAGAAGTAATCGAAGGGGAAAAAAAAACACAATGAAGCAGCAGACAGAGACATCCAATCATATACATTACAAGCAAATCTTTTGAAAAAATGTAAGAGATGGATACCTGTGTTTTTACGGAGAGGAGGAAATACATTCAAAATCGATCCTTAAAAATATTGGCTGCGTCATCGCCGTCGTCGTCTCTTCTTTCTCTCCCTCTTTTCCTCCCCATCCAGATTCCTTCAATATTTCTGAAATTTCATTGTAGAACAATGTTTACGTCAAAAGAAAACCCTAATAGAAGTAGATAAATGTATAGAAGTAGATAAATGTGAGGTTCTGGTCGAAAACCTTTATTATTCAAATTGAAACTTGACTGCAAAACCGCTCCATTAAAAACCCACACCTATCCAAACAGCTATGCCTAACCCTTCCAGTCCTTGGCCGAGGCGAGCGAACTCGCAGTGCCGGCCTCACCGCCGGTGGCGCGGACGGAGGATGCATCGCCGCCAATAGCAGAGGTGGTGGATGGAAGTTTGGAGTCTTCGTTTCCCTGGGAGAGGGAGAGAGGAGGGGGTTTCGTCTGTGAGGGGTTTCGGGTGTGGGAGTGGCCGTTGTGGGTATCCAGCCATTCAAGTAGTTCGACGACGACGAGGAAGGCGAAGAGAAACGAGTTAACGGAAACTGGGCGAAGAGATGAGCCAGAGAGGCCGTTAATGGAGGTGGCAAAAACGAGCGATCTCGAATGCGGCGGTGTAGATATGGGATTGAGCATCAATGTGGTGGTACGGTGAGAAAGCCTTGGAGGAATCGATGGAGAGAGAGAAGGAATCGATGGAGCGTCAATGCTCTGTATTTAGAGAGAGAGAGAGAGAGAGCGAGCAAGAGAGGTGGAAGAATGAGCGAAGCAGGAGCGCAACGCACAGAAATATGACACCGTTGGGATCCCCACTGTGGTCCCCACTGCACTTGTATTTCCTTATTTTTAGGGATCCGTTTGTTTGTTTCGTCTGTGGCGGTGTATGGGGTTGAGAGAGAGGAGAAACATTTTTTATACCGGGTATACCAACACTTTTGGTATCTCCTCCGGTCTATTTCTAATTTTTCGGTCATTTTTCAATCACATTTGGATGATCGACTCCGTTCATTTTGTAGAGTTTGGCGAGAACCTATTACATACCAAAAATCGTGTTCATCAGATTTTTGTAGATACATAATTGGCACACATGAAAATTGAAGAAAATCAAAACTGGATCCAAAACCACACTGAATCGGAACCCAGTTTTATTTTTTTTGCAATTTTCACGTGTGCCGATCATGTATCTATTAAAGTCCGATAAACACGATTTTTTATATGATTATGGTTCTTATTGAACTCTACAAAATGAATAGAGCCGATCATCCAAGTGTGATCGGAAAATGGCCGAAAAATTGAAAACGGACCGAAGGGATACCAATGGTATTGGTATCCCTGGGATACTAAAAAGTTTCTAGAGAGAGAGTTTGGAACAATATCATTAATTGTGGATGGTTTTGAAATTTGAATGCCAATTAGGGGTGTTTCAGTTTACCTTCTTATTTTAAAAAAATTAATTAATTTTCAAACTTAAATATAATAAAAATAAATAATAATTTTTCAATTTTTTTGCACGGTATAAAAGATCTCAATGAGATTTATCAAATAAGATCGATATTGGTAGAAAAATTATTTGCGTAAACACATAATTTTTTAGTTTGAAATTACCTTCTTTTTCAAAAAATACTTTTTGGAGAAACCGGAACACCCCCTTAGCCAATAAATTATTTTTGTTACGCAATTGTTAAACAGCTATTTTTATTGTTCTTTTATCGGGTACCCAATAGTTTTTTTTTAAATCCGCAACAGGTCTATATTTGGCATTCAAAAAAAATCTATCTATCTAATAAAATATAAGGGTGTGGGGACTACACAAACACAAGTTGAAAGAACGGCTGAGATTCATTTGATCCAAGGGCTGATGTGTGCTCCCCAACTCTCCTAAGAAAACACTCATACTCTTACAAATATATTACAAAAATATCATCAGTTCTTTTTACCCATTGCTCGGCTTCTGGCGTTGGCATAAAAAAATAAAAATATATTACAAAAATGTCTGTGCATACGGCACTACCGGGGTGCGTAGTGCAAAGAAAAGACCCTTAAAGTGTATATGAACGGCTCAGATTCACTTAGCATTTCTACTATTTTCCCATAACGTTAGTGGATTTACTATTGTCTATTTCGCAATTCATTAGTATTGTCGATTTACAAATATATTACAAAAATATCATCAGTTCTTTTTACCCATTGCTCAGCTTCTGGCGTTGGCATAAAAAAATAAAAATATATTACAAAAATGTATGTGTATACGGCACTACCGGGGTGCGTAGTGCAAAGAAAAGACCCTTAAAGTGTATATGAACGGCTCAAATTCACTTAGCATTTCTACTATTTTCCCATAACGTTAGTGGATTTACTATTGTCAATTTCGCAATTCATTAGTCTAGGCTCTTATATTTCCCCAAAATTGTAGCCACGTATTCGAAGAGATAAGGAGTTAGAGAATTCGGGCACAAACTTCATGGACAATGCCGTCACAGAGGTGGATTGAGTGAGGGAGTTAGAGAATTCGGGCACAAACCTCACGGATAACGTCGCTGCTAAAGCCGTGCACTCCGTTGAAGGTAAATCAACGTAGAGAGAGGTCTTGAAACATGTCTGCTTCTAACGTAGAGAGAGTTTGAAAAAAAATGGTAATGATATAACCTTTATAAGAGTTATCAACCCTCTTTAATTGAATCATAAACACTTATGATGAAAAAGTTTTCCACCATCAATAGAGTGCCTTTGAAGCTAAAAAGAAAATGAAACAAAACTCAAAATTAGACAAACAATGAGATAAATAAAGAGAACATGAAATTCAGCAAATAAGTCGAAAATGCTATAGATACTACAGTAGTTATTGTTCATTCGGAGTGGTGGTCTGCGGCTTCGATGTGGAGGAGCCAATACTATGGTCCAATTAAGAACCACACATGATAGAGAGGAATGCTCTGAGTAAATCATATATACTATGGTCATATCAAAATTTCGTTATTACGTACTCTACCTATAATATAGATGCCCAAATCATGAAATCAATTATGGTATTTCTTTGATTAATAAAATTTAGGTGGTCATATAGGATAGGTAGGATATACTTGTACAATTAAATCAAAATCAACTGAAAAGGGAAGGTATATTTTTAGTCTTCTCTCATATCAGAGAAATGTGTAAAACTTAAAAGGAAATCTTCTTTAATTTGGAAGTTTGAAAAACGTTAACATTATTGTAGGTTTATACATTAGAAAATATTCATTCGATCCGACGGCTACAAAGTTAACAGAAAGTACGATCGAATGGTTGTAGAGGGTGCTCTATTTGTATGCATAGACATATTTAACCGCTCTGTTTTATAATATAGATTATGATCAATGAAATGTCTCACTAAGTTACCTTTTTAGGTTTGCCAACAATATCTAATAGAGAAACCGCTACTAGTGCAGTTGGTTGTGTTCTTTCTCCCTCCGTGGAGGCCTCAGTTCGAGCCCCATGAGAGGCGGGCTTTGGGGGTCAGGGCTATGGATGCTTTGGGGGGCTAGGACTATGGTTAGCCCTTGGACCCCCTATTCTAGCTCTAACTCCCCCACTAACTCCCGCTAATGTATAGAAGTACAATACAATATTGGTAAAAAAATATTGGGATTATTACTACTAGGTACAGAAAATAAAAAGTATTTCTCATTAAGGTAAGATAGAATACTTAATTACCACTATGTCCACTTTTTACAAAATACATTTACCATTAATGGAAGTGTCACCCTAGGGTTTTAGGATACCATAGAATTTTAGGGTACCCTAGGGTTTTAGGGTGCCCTAGAATTTTAGGGTTTAGGATACCCTAGGGTTTACAGTACCCTAGGATTTAAGTTTAGGCGCTTTCATAGAATCCTAGGGTTTAGGTTTAGACACTTTCATAGGGATTTTAGGGTGCACTTTCCTATCATAGGGTTTAAGCAATTTAGGCACTTTTATAGGGTACCCTAGGGTTTAGGTATTTTAATAGGATACCCTATGGTTTAGGCACTTTTATAGGGTACACTAGGGTTTGGGCACTTTCATAGAATACCCTAGGGTTTAGGCACTTTCAGGGTTTAGGGTTTTAGGTACTTTCATAAAGTTTTGGTGTTTCATTAATTAGAGGTGACCTGGTGAAAAATACTTTTTATTTTCTGTACCTAGTGGTAAAAAGCCCGAAAAAATTCTAATATCTTAATCTAACGTTATGAGTACCTGGAATATTTTCCACAATTGACTTTTGGGATAGCATACTCCAAAACATATTGGTGTACCATAAAAAAGTGGTGAAACTTCATTAGAATCATATCAACCATTGATAAGTGGTGAAACTACTCGATCTGTTCCGTAGGCATTCTCTTTGTTTTACTATTTATAGTTCTTGAACAGTGGATAAGCCAAGCAACTCTCTACAATTGAGTACTTATTAGGATTTCCACAAAACCTAACGTATAAATATAGAACTTCATCTTCCCCCATCTCATTCTGTGCTCTATGCCGATAATTTTCACTGCTCCCAACCTAAAGCAAGCATGACCACGAAAATTTGTACAAAAAGAACAAATACGATTGGCAGTACTTCATCGGAACTCTCACAGGCGGCCGAAGTAATTTCCAACAGCGTAGATCTCCTCACAGAAATCCTCTTACGTTTGCCGGCGAGATCCTTAATCCGATGATTCAAGAGCGTATCCAAACATTGGCTCTCTCTCATCTCCCACCCCAATTTTCCTCCCTCCACTCCATCCGAAACCCTAACCCTTCAACCTCAAGCTTATATTTCTACTGCAACAGCCGACTCCACTCGCTCTCCTTTCACGGCCACCAAAATCTCCCGTCTCTCTCCTTCCTCAATGGTCTTGGTGAGCTATGTACCACTAGGATTATTGACTCTTGCTATAACGACCCGAATTTTCGACCGTATTTTTTTTATAATAATAATAATAGCATTAATATTATTCTTATTAGTTCTTTTTTTTTCAATATATATATATGGATCAAACATGCATCTCTATCTCTTCCCCTCTTTACTTCCTCCTTACTCCACCCTCATTCAACCTTATCTCTTCCTTACTTGTTCCCCACATCAAGCCAAACCATCCCCTTTATCCCCTTTCTCCTTGCACCTCACTCCACCCCACCTTTATAAATACCTCTCACTCCCTCCGGAAATAACAACACACAAAAACCACCGCCACTGAAAAAAATAGCGGGAGTTCGAGCTCCGCCCATGAAGGTCGAGAAAGAAAAAAAAAGTGAGAAGGTTTCCGGTTCACATTCACCCGAACCCGAACTTTGTTCACATCGTGCCCACCAAGTTCCGAAGCATCCCAACAACGTCACCCGCTTGTCCGAAGTCAGTCCCAAATTAAAGTCTATTGTTCCGGTCATTTTCTTCGTTCGGCCAAACTTCACCAAAACTGTTCGCCGTATTTTTCAATCGAATTCGAGGTATTATAATCCTTCTCCCACCTCTCCCTAAGTATATTAATGTACTAAGAGGTTAGTTTTTATA
This sequence comes from Rhododendron henanense subsp. lingbaoense, assembly GCA_020567845.1. NCBI lineage: Eukaryota > Viridiplantae > Streptophyta > Magnoliopsida > Ericales > Ericaceae > Rhododendron > Rhododendron henanense. Next base: position 16,084,880 of record CM036313.1, on the reverse strand, counting down.
ATTAGAATCGAAATTGGAATTGAACGAACGAAACCCAGATTTTCCGAAAAGACACTGTGCACTGTTTAAAGCCGTGATTACTAATCACGTTTTTGGAACTATTCACCGCTGGAAGTTTTAAAACTTGACACTGTAATTACACTTATCCCCCTGCTCATTTTGAATGTAATATTTCAGCCCAGATTATTAAATATAAGTAGTTATCTTATTGCAGTTACACCCCTAATGTTGTTTAGTATAGAAATTTGGCCCAATTGAGTTATTAACTTAAAACGATTAGGCCCTTAGATTACTTAAGTGTCCAGTTTCGACCCCACTGTTATATTATCACTAATATGTTAGTCTAATTTCATAGAGTAAACTAATACAAGTCTAGACTTACTAGTAATTGAACAAAAGTTAATTTTCTTTATTAATAAAGATTTTCGTTAATAATATTTACTTCTTGGCCATACAAGATTAATGGCAACGGCCCATTCATAAAAAATTATGTGATTTCTACGCTTATTATTTATTTCAATTATCATTGTGATTATTTGTATATTGCTCCGACTCTGGATTTATATGCTAGATTGGACCCTAGAGACATGGGGTGGTATGCGAATAGAATTTACCTAGACGGTGCTAGGTAATGGATAAATCGAAAAGTTTTATGATGTTAGAGATTGCCTGCAGGCGAGTTTTTGAGATGTGAATTGAGATGGGTGCTAACGGAGGCCCAGTCTCCAAACTGGCGGGAGTCCAGTGATGATTGTGAGGTGGTGATTAAGATAGCCGAACCCTAGTTATGATTCGGGCATGATAAGCTTTCCTTTTGTTTGTAATGAGAGGGATACACACTGGGTATATAATTTGGGTGCAATCCGCGACAGCAAAAGGAAGTGATCTCATGGGACAGGGCATGGCTAGCGGTTGGGGAGGAAGGATCTCGTGGATGAGATCTTAGATCACACATCAGGCTAATGAATAGTAATAAGTGAGTTTATGTGTGAAATCTTTGCTTTACTCATTCACATTGATATTATATTGTTTACTTGCTAGCTGTAAAGTAAGAGGGGTGGTTGGGTTGGATTATTCTACTGGGTGAATTATCACTCACGGATACATCTGTATCCTAGTAAATCAGTTGCTTCGGCGATCAATTTGTCAGAGGGTGCAGGATTCAATGGAGGGGCAATTGGACACAGGGGGAATACCAGGGGCAGAGATCGAGTATGCATGAGATTTGTATCAAAACTAGAGTCGCTCTGGAATTATTTCAATAAAATTTTATTATTTATTGCCTCCGAAAATTATTTGAAAAATCGGGGCGTTACACTTGCAAAGGCTTACTGTTGTTCAACCATGAGCGCTTCGATATGAATAGCTACACTCACAAATTGGGATTCCTTGTTTGTAATCCCACCACAAAGAAATTCACTATAATTCCTAACCTTTTGGATCAGTTTCTAGTCATGCTTACTTGTTTTGTGATCCCTTAGAAACACCTCACTACAAAGTTGTATTGAGTTCTCACGGCTTTTCCCAACCTAATCCGATTGATGTCTACTCCTCAAAGAGTGATTCTTGGAAATGACTTTTTGCACCACTAAAAGATTACGATCGTGGTGGTGTATTTTGGAATGGAGCGATCCATTGGTTAACCCAGCCGAATGTTCTCTTGAGATTCCGCGTTGATGGAGAGGTGACGAAAGTATAGACAAAACCTTTAACTTTAAGGTCCCTAGTTTTTAAATATCTTAGGGAATGTGGTGGAAGTTTGATTCTTATTGAGTCTAGTTCAAGCTCTGGTAAGGGGATTAAGAATCCTTGAGATGGACAAGGACTACTATGGTTGGAATGTGAAATTCCTAGTCGACCCTAGGCCCTTAATAGCAAGTCCAAGACATGGGAAAATTGTCAGCTATAATCCCAAGTCCAAGACATGGGATATGCTTCATGATTTAGCACCATGTGAATTTACTAATTGCAGTGTAAACGTTAATGCTTGTCCCTTTGCTGAAACCTTCTTTCCTGTGTGAACAATTTCCTACCCGTCACTCCGTCAAAACACGTGCTCTGCGTGGCTTTAGTATAGCTTTCAATGATCTAATATATCCTTTAGTGCTAGAAAGAATATTTCTTAGCAGTAAGTTTTTGTAATGCTCCAATTAGTATTCTGATAAAACGATATTTTTTTTTTTTTTGCTGATATATGATTGTATTTGTCTACATCATCTACAATAGTACTTCTTGTCAGAACCCTATAGAGAATGATTGTGCTATTCTTCGCCAGAAGGTATGTTCTTAGTAATCATTATAAGAACTGAAGAAGACAAGGAGATAAAAGAAATGGATTGAATGAATTACACAACCTAGAGTATCAAAAGCTCTTAAATTTGTTATACCAAATCACAATAGGTGAAAAACTCAGTCTAAGGACATTCAAACCACAACACAGTTTATCTATCTCCCCTTCATCATGTCATACCCAGATCCTTATTGATCTTTGCTCGGCTTTCTTTCTTTCCTCAATCTGTATTTTTTATAACTAACTGTAACTAATTGCCTAGATGCTCGAGGAAGGAGTAGGAAAGAAAGGATAAGAATTTGATACCATATTATTACCAAGTTGTCTTGCATGTTCATCATAAAGGAGAATATGAAAATGAACTGACTAGCAGTTAAATCTTAGCCTTCGACTTCTATCATTTATACGTGATCAGAAAAAAAGAGCAGTTTATGTAATGCTTTTATTCGATAAACTCAGTAACAAAGTTGAAGGTTGGAGATCTCGTTTATCATCTCTATAGGTGGCAGTGTCATTTTGTGGAAACATGACTTAGAAAGTTCATTTTTCCATATAAAAGTTTTATTATGTTTACCTCTTTGTTGTTTCTTTGGGGGGTTTTTTGATGGAAAAACTTGCATTTTGTGTTTGCGTATTGAGGAAGGTGGTATTACTTCCCGTAGATTGGTGGAGATGGTAAGGTTTCAGTTTCAGGCTCAATTCACGAGAATCCCATCGTGTAGGAACTGTCAAAGGCTATATCGGCAAGCCTTTTCTCTCTTAGCATCTTTGTTTGAGAATGATTGTGGCACAGGCGACTATTGGAGATCAAATATTTTGGGTTATTAATTCTATTACTTGTAAATTTTCATTTGATAACTTGTGTTCAGCGTTCCGCTATATGAACTCCATTCTCATCTTTTATCTCAGCCGGTGATTAATAGGTCATAACAAAAAGAAGGCTCGACACGCCTTTTTTTTTAATAGTTTTCTCCTGTTAAAAGACTGTTGTTCTAGATCATATCATAACCAGTTTTCGATCTATTTCAGAATTCGGCATTCAGCCCTTCTTGTTAAGTTTTTTTTAGAGACTTTATCGAATAACTTGTTGTAGGAAAGGTCAAAATTATTTTAGTTGACCAGGTCAGAGCTTTGACCACCTTATCAGAAGAAGACATGTGGCACTTGCAGATGAGTGGCACGCGGCAGACAGGTCCAGCCTGTTGGAGATAAAGACAACTTCCAGCGATAGGCAAAGCCGTGGCAGGCTCGTGGACAAACAGGGCTGCAGCAGGCTCACGGATAGGCTAGGTCGCGACAGGGCCGCAGATAGACAGGGCCACCGCAGGCTCGTGGACAGATAGGGTCGCGGCAGGCCCGTGGACAAACAGGGTTGCGCCAGGGCTGTGACAGGCTCGCAGACAGATAGGGCCGCGACAGGCCCGCGGACAGGCAGGGTCACGGGAGGCCGTGGATAGACAGGGCCGCGGTAGGCCCGCAAATGGGCAGGATCTGTGGCAGGATGGGTCCAGCGTGGGTTTTAGTCTTTGCCTATAAATACCAGTGTTGATACTCATTGTAAGAGGGGATCTCCTCCAGAGGAGGGAGAGACAGAGACAGAAAGACAGACAAAGAGAAAGAGGAGAGCAGACAGATTTCTAGAGAGAGAGAGCCATCTCCTCTAGAGAGAGCAGACAAGATTTCTAGAGACAAAGAGAGTCGTCTCCTCTAGAAAGAAGACAGATTTTCAGAGAGAGGGAGAGACCATCTCCCTCAGAAAAGATGGAACTACGTTTGATCTGATTCCCTGTACACCAGGATATGTAGGCAGCCCAAATGACTCGGGCTCGGTCACATTTCACGTTTTATGCCTCCTCTTCGACCCCTCCAAATCACTCCTCCATTCTAAACACTAACCATTCTTAACCTCTCCTGCAAATACATATTCTCATGAATATTTTTGGGCTTTGTTTTGAACCCCGAGGAGAAGGTCATGATTTTGAGTGCTCCTACACTTGTCTGTTGATGATTGCATACAACACGAAGGTTTTCTTTTGGCTTCTAAATGCTTTTGCTGCGTTAATTACTGTGATTCTAAATCTTGGAGTGAACATCTTCTGTTTGATCTTATTTTGAGATCAGGTAATGGCCTTTCATTTGAGGTTTTTAAAGCTGGTGTTTGCATCATGTAGAATCTGATGCAATTGAATTCCTTTGTTGATCGCTCATAATTTGTTGGCAACTACGAAGGTGCCTGTTGTATTAGTAATCTGCTCCATCATTTTCAAGTTGATCATCAAGCTACTCCGTCAAGTGTTTTTGTTTCTCAGGGCCTAGGCCTAGGCCCTCTTTAAAAAAAAAAAAAAAGATTCTATCCATAGAAAAAATACTACCTTAACATAAAAATTCATAACAGTAATAATTATGCCAAGCGTTTGCTTCTTCTTGATAGGATTGGAGCTAATATGAAGCTAATATGAAGAAACTAAGTAAAAATGTACACACAAAAAATTGGTTCTTATAGGTACTATCCTGAAATGATACTTATCTCATGGAAATTCTCTCGTGGGTGGCATACAAGTATATCAAACAACGACATATCGCAACTGGTTCTTTTAGTGAAGTTCCAGTTGTTCTCAGGACTCCCTGGTTTTCACTAAAAGTGTCCACCAATCCCTATTTCCTGGCGGATGCAATTCTAAATAGCTGTTCTATTGTCCAAAGTACAAGGTCAATCAAAATAGAAAATTTTCATTAACAGCTTTGTAGATGAAGAAAGAAATTAGTAACCGAGGCCAAGTTGAAGTCCAAGAGCGGCATGGACAAGAAATAGTGTCATTATTCCACTACCCAAGATCCCGTGCACATTGCGTAACCCCGGATTTCCCTGCATCGGATTGGGTAATTCGAACCCAAAGATAAGCCTAGATAGAAAATATTCAAGTTCCTTCTATTTGTTTTTCTCGAATGGAAGAATTGTAACATCATTTTTTTACCTCAAACAATGTTGGCAAAATGGTTTGTATGGTCAAGAGAGCAAGGCCGATGAAACCTGTAACAGCATGAGGACTGCAAGCACGAAAGAGGAAAAAAGAGAGGAGATTTTCGTTAATTAAGTCTAGTTCGTGAGATAACATATACCATAGAGGCAATATTTCATTATTTCTGGAAACAATGGTCCATTCCATCCTCGAATCCCGTTATTACCAAACAGTTAGTATTTGTTCTGCTGGTGTTTTTACCAAAGAAACAAGAAAAAACACGAGGCTGTTTTCCTGTTTCAAGAAAACGCGCAATGCTTCTAAATGAAATCAAGTACCTCTCGAAGATGGGCTTATCAGAAGTCAGTAGAGATGTTACCCCACCGGTAGCTCCAAGAGCAAAGAAGAAAAACATTCCTGCCAGAAGTTTGGGGTGCAGGTCCTTGGCTTTGGCTTTCTCCTCCTGGATCCATAAAAGCCCCTTGGTAATATTTGGAAAGAAGTTGAAAGCACAAAAATAATCTCATTTAACGTACTTCAAACGAGATCAATTACCACGTCATCGGAAAATCTTATCCGGAAACCAAGATAAGTTCCATAACCACCCATGGCAAACAGAACAACAGCCTACACCATTACAACATACGATACTTTAATCAAGAGGAAAATGCAGCTCCGATTAGTAGCCATGACGTGAAAGAAGACAGCTGCCCATCGTAAATACACAGAAACCAAACACAGAAAAATCCGTGGAACACTCGCCTGTGTGTGTGGTGCTACCTCAAGGACCGTTATGTGCACTTTCCGCGACTGATTTCTGTTCAACTACTATCTCTTGAGGGGAAAAGAATGGTACGAAGCGAAAAAGAGAGCAGTTTACCATGTTTCCAGGGTGACCCCAATGCACAAGCCAGCCGGGAAGATTAAATGATTTCACAAGCTCAACAAAAGGTCCGAACAGAGACTTGACAGTTCCAGCTGCAATTCGTATGTTTAATCTTGTTAGGACTACATATAACAAGGAAAGAAGAAACAAAACAACGATAAGTCTATGGAAAATACAAGGCTAGAGATGGCTCATGCAGTTCGAGGTCAATACATGTTATGCAAGCCTAACGGGTGGATTGAAAGCATTTTCTAGTATCAACTTAACAATTAAAATGTGCAAACAAAACCGAAGAATTTCTTGTTTTAAAGAGTTTCTAATATGGAATGCTGGTTAAAACGGGTATCGAGCATAGTACTTGTACTAGGAGCCACATTCGAAACAGGTGGTCAATCGTAGGATTCGAATTAGAAGCCTAGTTCAACAAACTAAGGCAAATCCCAAGCTCGGAGATGGCTCATAAAGTGGGAGGTCGATTCATTTCTACTGATATAAGTGAATTGGTAAATTACGTCCTACCCCGTGCAATCCAGGTTTGTTTTCCAACAAAAAAAAACCTCGGGTACACACAGTGCCTTGAAAATCCAAATCCCATAGCTGCCGTCTAACATATCTGATGAGTACTGGAAAAAGGCTTCCCGAGATTCTTAAAGTAATGGACAATGGGCTTTTACTAGTACTAGTATCTGTCCCATGAAGTTTTGTGAATTTGAAGTACTATCAGTACGTGAATATTTAACCAATGCTAACATACTCTACGCTTGTTTGATTGGCCAGACTATGAATAAACCCATGGAATTTAGTAATTCCATGTCACTAATTCCATCAATTATGATTATCGATGTTACACACTCCGAGTACCAAATAGCACACACTTTGTGAAATTAGTCGTCCTACTGTTATATCATTTCTCCATGATTGTTGTATCAATTTCCAAAAACCACGGTAAGATCAAATTCATAACTTCACGAATGAAACAGACCGTTAAAGAAACTAAAATCCTAACTGAAGTACAAGTACAACCTTGCATCCCGACGAACGAAGCTACCAACTTCTAGATACTCCCATTGATTTATGGTCGAAAAGGAAATGCCCAGACCGGACAAATGATCGATCTGATACAAAAACAGAATGACGTGACGGTGAAATTTCTCAAATTAGAGGTCGGACTGTTTACTATGAACTTACTTCCTTCGTCTTATCGTTTTGATCCCTCTCCAGAAATCCAACTGTCCAATTAAGGAGACGTCATCATTGTACGTACTTCAAAAAACGGAAGGATCTATGTCCACCCGAAACTTCCTACGATTCTGTTGGGAAGCCCGTACAAGCTTAACGCCACATCGATCTAGACTCTTTTTCGAAATTCATTATCAGGATGGACATGCTAGCCTCCATGCTAAGTTTTGTATTTGTAGCTGTTCACAAAAAAAAAGTTTTACCTCCAGGAAGGGCAGCCACAAAAAGCAAAGGCAAAGGAGTGAAGGAGTACAACAGTGTCTCATTGGGCTCCACCTCTTCTTCTTCCTCCTCCTCCTCCTCCTCATTTTGAGCTCTATCAACATGAGCTTCGCCCTCACAATGAATCCTGTTCTTGAGGGCAAATGAGGGAAAGAAAAAAGCTCTTGTTGTTGTTCCAAAAGGGAATGAGGAGCCTGCAGAGGGAATTTTGCAGGAAGTGATCACTGAAGAAGTGGGAATTAGTAGTAATGAAGAGGATGGCAGAAGAGTGCAAGGAATATTGTTCAAACTAAGGGAGGCAAAAGCATTGGCCATTGCCATTATAAAATGCCACGAGGGGAATAAGGAAAGATTTGTGTGAGTGATGTTGTGGAAACCGATTTGTGAGGAGTGATACAGAGAACAAAAGAAAGAAGTGGAGAAAAGATGGATTGTGAGAGAGAGAGAGAGAGAGAGAGAGATGAAGTGGGAGAGGCAAGAAAAGTGACACGCCTGCGTATAGATGTAAAACTTTCCACGTGGTCTCAACACGCCTGCCTATAGATGTACAACTAATCTTCTTTTTTGTTCTTTTTTTCCATTTGCATCGTTAAATAAAGCTTCCAGAAAATTGTTGAATCAGCCCGACTACCGATCCATCATTTGTCGTGCACCAAATATAAACTCGATTATGTTGGGCTCATCTTGGAATTCCATGCAAATAATTACTTCAACAGTCTATTTTTTAAGTGTCCACGCCAGATATAAACTCGATTATGTTAGGCTCATCTTGGAACTCGTCACTTTCTAGAACTCGTTGAGATTATCGATCACACAAAAATTCGTGTTCAATAGAATATCAATATATATGTTTTCAGAATGCCGCCAAGATATCAGTAACTTTGGTTTCATAGTTAGGAGTATAATAAGTCATTTGTAGTAACATTTAACACCAGCTTTGAATCCAACCTTCAACACCAGCTTTGAATCCAACACTTGCTTTAGTCTCTGCTTACTCTAATCTTCATTCCGAACCTTAGAACTTCTATGCAAAAATAGACTTAATATACACAAACTCATTTCTACAACAAGAACATTCAATCAAACCTTAGAACTTCTATGCAGAAACCTAATATACGCCAACTTATATCTACAACAAGAACACTCAATCAACAAATTTGATTACAGAAGCGTCAAGGGCTTGCCAAATAAATAATAAGGAACTAACATAATGCATTCCAAAACCAATCTCAGTTGATTTCATTACCTACATTATTACCTAGCCCCATCATGCTGATGCAAGCACTATAGTTTCCTGCAGAAAGGAGTTCCTCGGGAGCAATTCATTGATTTTACTCCCCGATGACATGAGGAGAAACACCAGACAAGACTCGAGCTAGTACTTTACATAATTGCCAGGGCCGACTTAGAGTCGGACTTCTTCATTACAGTGGCAGTGTGAACCTCAAAGCTGCAGTATCCTGCATGTTTTTTCCTTCAACAGCCCGCGGTACTGGTTTTGGTATTCTCTCATTGCATAGTCATGAATCGGTAAAAACCAGATAACTCTTCCCGTCTTCCTGACAAATTGACAGAAGAAGATAGATGATGTACCACTATGGTGCTATGTCTGGGAATTTACATTGAGCTAGGGTGGAAAGTCCACTATGCTTTCAGAATGAGCATCTGAAATTGAATAGTCTCACAAGTACAAACATGCACAACCCACCAATAAAGAGATCTCAGTTATGATGCAAAACAGAATGCAAGAATCATCACTACTGAAGAAATGAAACCATAAATGACCCTTTGCTCATTTGGGTGGAAAGTCCACTGACGTAACGACTCAATTAGATTATATTGACATTCCAATGTTAGTATTGGCCGCTGCTAGCACAAATGTAAATATTGGGTTGTTTTTCATTTTCTTTTTTCTTTTTTGCAGAAACAAAACCAATCAAAATTGAAAGCTCTTTTTCATATGGCTCCCAGTTCATGATGTCCTCGAGAAGTGAGTTGCTTTTAGAAAACTTTCGGGGTAATTGGCCCAGCTGTTGTCTAGCTACAATTATTGCAGTGAGGTTCGGATTTCAACTCATATGGAGAGGAAGTTGATAACCCTTTGTAATTGTAGGGTTGGGGTTAAGGTAGCATAGATTCTTTTCACCCCTCGAAAGGGAAAAAAAAAAAAAAAACTCTCTGAAGAACCATCTACAGGTGGGTCTTCTTAACGATTGACAAGTGCCGACCACTAGAGTTGCAGTACTTCAAAAAAGAGTACTACATAGGAATTTGACAGACCAGATAGTTCTGAAGTACAAGTACTCGAATGGGTATTTTGACTTCACTACAGCAAAATAGAAGGAAATGAAGTACCTTGGTAAGTATGTAGATGGAAAAAATGTCACCCATCAAAGCTGTATCATCTATCAACACAGAGAATATTATTTTCTATTGTACCCTTTGTAAAAGACTCTCGCTGAGGATCAATCCTCCAATTGCCATCAACAACAAATTTTATCTGAAATGGAACAACATCGACAATGAGTAGAAAATTTTGCATGGAAGCCTGCTACACTGGGATGCTCAAATAGTATTATGATATGATGATGCGACATACTTCAGATAGGCTGTCCCGTTGTAGCATGCATTGAGAATAACAAATTAAATAAATCATTGAAGGTCAAGGACTTCATTTCAACTTCTGAAGTTTGCAAACAATGAATATGTCAGGTGCCACTCATCAATTGCTTACCACATAGTACAAGGGATAAGAAACTAAATTCCAAAATAGTACGTAATTTCATCATTTTCCTTTCATTTTGTTTTATCTCCTATGAGTGGTACCTGCAACCATCATCACAGAGTACCAATTATATTTCTGAAGTAAAGAGGAAGTATCAAGTACCTAAGTGGCCAAGTCCATGGCCACATAATTAACACTTCTTGGATTGTAGTAGATTCCCATCCTATAAAGTCGTGGCCAAAACAAGTTTTCCAAAACTCGCAAACCATTCTAACTGGGAAACAACATAGAGCGCACATAGATAAACAAAATATGGAGTGAACTGAATGGAGGGACTTGACACTAAGATCTCTTAGAAGTTACACAACCCCTGATACCATGTTAGATAACTAACTGCCCACAATGCTTAAGTCATAAGAGAATTGGCTCAAATGTGCATATTAAGCCTTCACAAAATCTACCAGACTACCACGCAAGTTTTGTAACATGAACACCTTACACCCATTACATCAGTTTCTGTTTTCCCTCCAAACAGCCAACTTGATTGCCAACCACATTGACGGTGTATGACGTCATACAACCTCGATGTTAAATTTCAGATACCATTATAAGTTGATCGTACATTGATTAGGTAGTGGATTGCAAGTTTATTGCAATGAGGCTAAACATCACTATAGTATAAATAATTTGGGGCATTCACACACCTCATATATCCCAGGATATAGCCATAACGCTGTTGTCCAAAGTCTAGATTTCCTGTCAAGTTAAAGGAACAAAGTGAGTTCTTCTGGAACAAAAAGGCCAAAAAATATTGACCACCAAATGAAGGCACAATAGGTTTACAGACAGAAGAGAACCTTGAACTCTTAGGGTCTGTGATACTAGATGATGGCTGTGGGTCCATCGCAATACGATGATGCCAACCATTGAAGCTACCCGTCACCTCTACAGCATCACCGTCCCCCTCATACTGAATCTCAACCTAAAATCAGGAAAATTTTATTTAGTCAACAGAAGCTGTCGAGGAAAAAATTCGAGAAAGAACACAAGCCTCACTGTATAGCAAACAGGGGATGAAAAGCAGAACAAACAAATATAGAAAGAAAAGAAAAAACGAAAACAGTTTGAGGACTGAAAAGAAAAGAAAAAACGAAAAAAGAATGAACAAACGAAAGACAGCAAGATACACACGCAAATTAAAAAACGGAAAAAAAAAACAAAAAACAAAAAACAAGAAGACCAAAATTGTACAGGTCACAGTTTATAACTCTCTTATCCGGCCCTTAAGTCCGAAATTGTGCAGGTCACAGTTGGTTGTGAGTCTTCTTAAAAAATGAACGCTTACTAAAATGACAAGGATCAGCAGGTATAGTGCAGGATATGTGCGGAAGCATAAAATGTAAATAATAGGAACTTGGATCTTATCCGATAAAGAGTTTGTTTAGGAACAGGTAAAACAAGCAATTTACACACCATGGTTCTTAGCCCTTCCAAGTGAGTCAACATCTCAAGTTGTTATAGTGTTTGTGTGTTCTAATAGGGTCAAGAGTAACCACCTCAATTGACAGGACTAGCAACGTTAGGTAAATAACCTTTTGTTTAGTCATGTCTGTTGACAAAACATGGTAGAAATTAACAACCAAGGCTATCCAATCAAAATATCTGAAAAATAACCTCCACCAATCCAGCAAGGTTCCCTTCCGTAGTATGCAATTCGGCATCTTTCTCCTTGACAAGTTTCTGTGCTTTGCTGATCTCTGTTTCTACCTTAGTTTGCAAAATTGACAAAGCAAGCTGAAGAGAGGAACCAAGTCAAACTATTATAATTAATCTTTCTAGCAAGCTATTGAATGTGAAAATGCACTTTAAAAAATTGCTGACTCAAATGCAGATTCAAATGAAGTTCTGGTCATGCTTGAACAAGATACATATGGAAAATATCAAAATATGGAATAGAAATGAGCATTTTTTGGACATACAAGAATACAAAGACATTTGTTTGCTTGACCAGGTTTATGTCCCACACTATCAAGTCATGCAAATTATTTGCTTGTGCATCTGTGTTAAGTTGATGGACAAAGAACAGAAGGGAACAATATAAAACCTTGTCTTCCTTAATGGGTATTACTAGCAAAGGATGAATTACTAACTAGTGACCGATAAGTCCAACCAAAAACAAAGAGTTGTAAGAGAAAACTAAAGTTGCTTTCAGATGAACAAACCTGAAATTAAGGAATTTGATATTGGAATTTACACAAACGTGCAGAATTTAGTCATTGGAGCTTGGATAAGAAACTCAGGGAGAGGAGTAAATGTACAGGAGGTACAGTGGTACACTCTATTAGGATATCAGAAATCCTATAGGGACCGACCGTCCCCTACTGAAATCATACCGACGGCCGCACCGGGCCGTCTCCGGCCACCGGATGGCCGATCCGAGCCATCTATACACAAAAAAATGATGTTTGGATCAAGCACCCTACACACATCGGATGCCGTTGATTCCCGTGCGGGCCCCCTCGGTTTTTTTTTTATAGAATTTTTGGACGGCTCGGATCGGCTGTCTGGTGGCCAGAGACTGCCCGGCGCGGCTGTCGGTACAATTTCAGTAGGGGACGGTCGGTCCCTATCGCAGGACTCATTAGGATATTTAAAGCAACTAGAACCTTTCTTGGGATAAATTTGGAAAGACTTGGAACAACCATGTGGTCCATGTTCACATTGTTACTTTAAACTTGTAAAAGGCTCTAATATCCATCCATATAGAAGTTGAAATCTCATCTAGATACGTAACTTCATACCCGCTCATTTGAAAGCTATAAATCCAAACCAAATCCACCACCTAGTCGACAGTTTCTCCAATGCCATTTTAACGTTCAATCATCTATCATCAAAGTATGCCGAAAGAGAAACAATAGCAGGCACCAGATGCAAAATTGCTAAAAATCCATTTTTGTTCTGAAACTATGCTATCTGACAGAAAGTAATGTGAACTTCCAGACAAAAGACACTGAGTGATACTCTATAACATATACAGTGCATGGGTTACCTTTTCCTTTTCAATCTGTTCCTTCAACCGAGACAATTCCAACTCCTTCTGATGCTACGCAAATCAAAAACCAATACAAAATTCATATCAGACAATAAATTTATTCTATTCTAAGTTTTGGACACAAGCTGCAATGAAACAACCCAAGCCATGTTTGCATGGGGAGATCTTGGGTACATGACTAGGTAAAATGAACACAAATAACAACCCTTGGCTATCCCTTTGTTACAAGTGGTTCAAGGTAAGTAGGCTTAGGCTACCAGGCTACAAAGATCATTACCAGCATGAACTTGAGGCGATTAACTTCAATTTGATTCTCCCTTTTTATAGTCTGTCATACAAAGGCAAGAGATTTACATGTCAAAAGGGACAGTTAATGAAATACTGGTACCGAAAACAGAACTGGAATTAAAAGTATGCTGTCATGACCTGATCATCCAATTCCTCATCACAACCAGCACCCAGTAATCCTCCCCCTGACAAATTGTACTCCCTACAGATAATACCAAAAGAGTAGAAACATTTTCTAAATTAAATGAAGGAAACACATTAAAATGCCAAAGGCCATTGGGAATAAATTTAATTGAAGTGACTGCATCTTTCTTTTTCTCAGAACTGATGTATGGGAATCGTAAGGAACTCAAGAAGATGCAGTGGCGAAAACAAGGAAATCTGGGAATCCCCAAAAATTCTCCTGTCCTAGCATCTTCTTGGTTAGCACCAGAACTTCTATATACATTTGCTACATGTCAGCATGTCCTCGCCTCCTTGGCAATAAACAAAAGGTGTGCTATGCCAAAAGTTGATTTGTGAGTCACTGGAATTTGGATAACAGGATTTGAAAGCAGCCCTTGACTTAACCGCTAGTTAGGGCTGTAAACGAGCCGAGCTTTGTCGAGCTCGAGCTCGGCTCGTTTACTAAACAAGCCAAAAACTTGAGCTCAAGCTCGGCTCTAGCCTTAACGAGCCGAGCTCCACTCGGCTCGTTTACTCGTTTACTAAACGAGCCGAAAACTTGAGCTCGAGCTCGGTTACAAAACGAGCCGAGCGTTAACGAACCGAGCTTGCGAGCTGCTCAGTTCTTTTACAGCCCTACCGCTAGTCAATGGCAGTGGGACATTCACTGTCAATCACCAGACATCTGGAACTTAGTTATAGGACCAAGGAGAAAAATCAAAGCTGCAAGTTTGGAAATACAAACTGTAGAAGGTGTGTACCTTGGGGTGTTGGTTCCTGATACAGGAACGACAACTTCTTCGGGTGATGAGATACTTCCATTGATTATCTTAGCAGTATCACCTCTGTGAAGCACCCATTCAGAGTGCTCCTCACTAAGAGAACTGCATTCATTTTTTACATTCTCTAACTCAACAAATTCGTTTCCACCGTCCACACCAATCTCATGTAAAATGCCAAAGCCATCCTCTGAGCAAAAGTAGCTACATGTAATCAACTTCACATTTTGGCAAAAACGAAAGAGCAAAGCAAAGCAAATCAAAACATTTGGACACCAGATTTTCCAAACATCACAATACATAATCCACAATAATTACATTTTGAATCTAATTACACTACATTGTCCACATTTATTGCGAGTTACCAAGATAAACATGACTGTACTGCTCACTAGTTAGAACATGCTCGTACATATATAAGCAATAGGGGGGGAAGGGGCAGGGGGCTCTCCGTATGTTAAAAATGCAGTGATCTTTAGTGTGACTGAAAGATTGGCAAGTTAATTAATTACACTTGGATAGTGAAATGGATAAACATGACAGAAACGAATTCTGATTTCCATTGGGAAGAAAATAACTAATTTGGAGAAACTTCCTATAAATGAGACGTCCGTTTCTCATCGTTGCTAATCAAACCAATAGTGGAACAGGTACCTTCAATTGGATCTAATTCTCCATTCTGGATGAACTTTGCCACCTTCTCGTGCAAGGATGAATTAGTTGAAGACTCTATAGCCTTGCATTCGTTGCTATCAGAGTTAACAGCACAATCCATATTAGCTTCGTTTGCACTATTTAAATAATTTTGCTTGACAGAAACTTCACTCGACGAGAAAACTTCATCCATTTCTTCCACCTTCTTATCCAGACCTTCAATTGGTGTGCAAGACCGTCAATGTACATTTACAAGTCAAATGGTATCACACTTAATTGATAAGAAATTTGAGAAACAAACCTGACCTGCTGAGTCATATTCACATTCAACACTTATATCCTGATTTCCACTTAAGCCGGGCTCTGTATCAGACTCCTTTTTGTCAGACTTTGCTGATGCTTCAAGAAGATCCTTTACAAGTTTATATCCCCTCCGCCGAACAATATTTGCAAGGTCTTGCCTATAGGATATCGGGAAGAGGTTAATAGAAAAATGAGAAATAAAAGAATTTCTTGAAAAAAAAATGATACATCGATATTAAGTAGTTCTATTCCAGCACCTTCGAAAAAAACAGAAGGAAATTTCTCTAAGTAGGGAAAAGCAAGTAGATACGAAAGCCTAACTCATGGGCGTTGTTAATAGAGTCTGAGTATGGTACACCATTTGGTGTACACCAAATGTATACCGGGTTGTGTGTGATCCATCTCGGGTCCCACACTAATGATTAGAGCCGTTCAATTTGTTTAAAATATTTTTGAAGGGTCCTTACTGAAAATCAGCTCAGTCGGTTATCGATAAGAGATTGATCAATTCATCAATTTTGGTCCTTTCAAGCCCAGGTACGAAAAATTGAACAAATTGATCAAACCTTCACCCATATCCAAATGAACTAATGTTTTACTGGGACCCTTAGAAACATGTTTTAAAAAAATTTAACGGCTTCGATTATTTGTGTGGGACTCTGAAGTGGGTCGCCCACAATCCGGTGTACATTTGGTGTACACCAAATGTTGTATCTATAGTTTTGTTGTTATTACTAAAGGGACCAATTAAATGTTTCATGAGAACCTTCCGTAAAATAGCAAATCACTTCGTATTTTACTACCGTCGTTTCAAAGGAAGGTGATGAATGCTATAGAATTTACAATCATGAACTTCTACTTCAATCTCTTTCCTGGAACAGTAACCAACATTTGAGAATCACAAACTTGTCGAGCTTGTTGTTGTCCTTCAAGGAAAAGCCAAAGGTGTACGAAATTGTTGTAAAAAACCCAAGAAGCCTTATGGGAAGAATTTTGGTCTTCTTTTAGAGACTCTGTTTGGTTGTTTTATTCGCAAATTACATTGCACCTAAGGTTTGTTGGGATACATATTTTGGAAGATCCCCACTTTAACCCTTAATTGGTTGAAGTACTTTGTAATTTGAAGAGTCAATGCAAAGATGTTGACACTAGCAGGGTCTTCACATTCTTGGTTTGATTTAAGTGGCTTAATCGTAGTGGACCACATTTTTCTGTTTGTATGAAACAAATTTTGAACTGGTTCAGATACTTGGACTGAGGATGCATGACATTCTGGACTAACTTTGGCTCTTTCTGAATTTTTGTCTGAAGTGATATTCAAAGTTTCTCGAAGTATCCTAACATTAATAATGAATTATCTAGTGAAACATTGGGAGGGCAAGAAAGACATCAGAGAACAATTTCAAAAAGTCAACTACAGACAATAAGAAGTGTATCAGGATATTGTGCCTCAAGAAAGGAAAAATCTGTAATGCTGCTAAAAGACCTTTGCAATATGTGGAATGGAAGAGGAGTGAGGCCAACAAAGTGCCATGGATGTAGTAGGCCAAGGTGATAAGTGTTGGGGCAGTAAGAAAGTTCATGAATGCCAGACACCTACGACGCACCGACACCTCTAGAGGTCGACGTATTGCAGTGTCGGACACGTATGGGACACGCCATGTGACGTGTCCCATAATTTAATTTATATTTTTGAGAGAGACACGGCTGGGGACACTGGGGGGCACGGCTGGGGACATGGGGGACACCGCTGGGGACACGGCAGGGGTCAAAGTGCAATTTATTTTAAAAAATTGGGGTCAAACTGTAATTTTTCAATAGGGTTGTATTGAACTTATGGATGTTTTGTTTTTTCTATGGATTTTTTGTTTTGTCCACATTTTGCTACTATTTACACTTGGAAAAAAACTTGTGCATATCGATGCTTTGGACTATCAATGAAGGAAGCATGGTAATGTGCACAGAAATTAAATTGGGTCTCTAGGCCTGCCCTATCTGATGCTATTTGGCTTTGATTAGTGGGCATGGTCCGGTAGCAAAACAGATATAGGGGGCACTGTTTTTGTGGTATTCTAAGGGCAGCCACTTTGTGCATATTGCCAAAGGTTATGTCTGTCTCCAATCCTCCCGCCCATACCCCCAATGATTGGGGACAACATGGGTTCTGTTGTTGTTGTTGTTGTGCTAAACTTGGAAAAAAAATATAAATAAATATACACGTGGCGTGTCCCCCGCCGTGTCCGTGTCCCCATTTTTTTAGAATTCCCGTGTCCGTGTCCGTGCATCATAGCCAGACACTAAACGAAGAACATCAATTTTGTTATAGCCAACTAAAGGGAACTACACCGTGTAGCCGACCGACCTCTTAAGCAGTTGCGACAAATCTGATTTCTACTAACCTCATCGGATCCAATACACAAGATTTAAGTCTACCTCTATAATTTACGTCCTCTCTCAAAAAAGTAATGAACCTGAAATCAATTGAAAATTCAAAGTGCTAGCAGGAGAAATCGAGACCCCCCAAATTTCAGGGTTCCTCTTGTGCGCCGATGCCTTGCAGTGAGATTTTGTTTTTCAAAACATAAATAAAAAAAAAAGTAGGCCATGAACAGAAAGGATAGAGTCCCAAAACAAAAATACGATTATTGTATTCTTTTGTATTTCGATATTCAATAACTTCATAGAAAATGCATCAATGGGATGCCAACCAACCGCCCATGTACAAAAGTAGGCCATGAACAGAAAGGATCTAAACATCAAAAACCCTAAAAACCACTAAAAAAATCCGTGTACTCCACTATACTCAACTCTATGTGCAAAAAAAAATACCATATCAAGAAATTGGTCAAGGGTAGGATTGCACTCCCCCGACTTCCAATTATGCAAACTAGAAAAGAATATACTCTTGAGCCTAAACATAAGCCTATCCACGCTATCAAAATATTTACTATTCCACTCTCTCCAAATAAGCCACATCAAGCAAAGAGGATCAAAATCTAAATCTACCATTTCATCCACCCGCTCTAACCCCAAAGTTCCAAACCATTCCTAAATCAGCTTTACCACCAAACATGGGCCCATGACAAGCCCCACTAAACAAGAACCATAGCCCAAAGCTCCCTCGCAACTAGACCATGAATAAACAAGAGTGCCCCTGATTCTCCTTCACTCAAAGATATGCATTCAACACCGATTAACAATAACATTTCTACGCCCAATAAGATTATCGACGGTCAGAATCTTGTCCTTAACATTACTATAATAGTAATACGCTCCTCATAACTCTCCTCATCATCTTTTTCCTTGATAAGGATATAAGTTCCCTCATCTAGTCATCTTTTATGCAACTCCAAAGTCATTATCTTAGGCGATTACAAGACTATACATAACATGTTTATCGGAATTTCGAAGTTATGCCTCCAAAATATTGGTCATAGCAAACTTAGACTTCCTACTATACATTGAAACAACATAATTTCTTTTCTACTTGAATCAGTAAATTAAGCTGTAATGTGACTCAATCAAACACATGCTACTCATTTCCAAGAACATCACCAATGAAACAACTCAATCCATGTTTTCCTTAAAATTGATTTTTGCGACTCCTACAATATTTTAACTTAGTTCACATATTCACTCTGTAAACAATTCTTACATCATCTTAACAAAATTGCTACTTTGCCAACAAAAGAAAGAATAAGGAAGCCCAACAAAAAAAAACTTCCCAAACCTTCCATGCTGGGAAAGCTCCTTCAAAGAGGGAACGTGATCTTCCGGAAGCCCGGCTGCAGATACGAATTCCCGGATATCGTGGCAGAGATCTGCATTGCTCTTCCCCTTCCTACTGGCCCTATGTATCCAAACATAGAGTTTCACAATAAAGCTTTATACAGCATACCAAATCCATAGAGAAAAACACATCCACAAAGTTCATAACCATAGTAAGGGCCTGTTTGATTGGCTGGATAAGACATGGGTTGGAGCGTATAAATGCAAATATTGCATTAAGGGATGCCCTAGAATCCCCTTACTGATAACCCAATCAATACACCGAGGCCTAAAATAACTGGACTAAAACTTCAAATATAGGTACACACTGTAAGCATACAGTTACGCAAACAACCCATTTGAGTGATTAAAAAAACCTGGGTTTCTTGATTGAAGAAGCTAAAATTGCGGGGTGCCGGTGGGTGAGATGGCAGAGGGGGTGAATACTGTGACCTGTTTTGCTTGAGGGAAGAGGAGCAGCAAAGGGTTTATTGGAAACGAGGGAAAAGAAGCTTGGGAAGTGAGAGAGTACCGACATGAGAGAGCTGTATGAAGTTCCAGCATTTGAGAGAGGTGTGTTGAAAAGGGTTTAGAACGGATGGGATTCGTTGAGAGAATGGAGTAATTGGTTTTGGCATGGTAAAGATTCGTGTCATTTTTATACTACCTGTTAATAGGCTTAATTACAAGAACATCCCCTAAACTATCACTTTTTGGCAACTTCACCCCCCTAACTACCAAATTCGAGCAACTTCACCCCTCCCCCATTTTCCGTCCAATTCTGTTATGAATTTGGATAGAAAATTTCAAAATTGGATGGAAAAGTAAATCAATGTACAAAAATGCCCTTATACAGCTAACCGTAGCCCAAAAAATGCCCTACCCGTAGCCGCTGGAAAATTTTGAAAAAAAAAAAAAAACCCACGATCCACCCCACTATATAAACCCAAAGCCCTTATTTCTTCTTTCCTTTCTCACCCGATAAGAACCCTAAACAATCTCTCTTCGCTCTCTCATCCAAAAATCCTCCAAATCAACAAGTTCCAAGCATTGATTGCAAGGATTCGAGTTGAGTTTTCTCAAATCAGTATGAAATTCTGTCTCTCTCCCAACAAGGTAAACTCAAACCCCTTTCTCTCTCTCCATAAATTTCGAAACCTAAACCCCCATCCCTCAAATTCAAAAATCTTCAAAACCTTAACCCCACTGCTGGAATTTTGTGGTTTTGGGTTGTGCTTTCATTTTGTGTGATTTCTATGGTTGAGGCAGTCATGGGCAAGAAACGTTGTAGAGGAGAGAGAGAGAGAGAGAGAATGTTTTATCTGGTGTATCTAGTGTAGAGGTGTAGAAGAGAGAGTTTTTATTGTTGTCCAAAATTTTCAACATTGCACAGATTTTGATCTCTGGCTACGGGTAGAGCTTTTTTGGCACTACGGGTAGCGATTGAGTAGCTTGGGGTACGTTGGTCTTTTTATTTCGGTCTGTCCATTTTTTTAACGGAAAATGGGGGAGGGGGTGAAGTTGCTAGAATTTGGTAGTTAGAGGGGTGAAGTTGCTCGAATTTAAACTTAAGGGGGTGAAGTTGCCAAAAAGTGATAGTTTAGGAGGTGTTCTTGCAATTAAGCCCTATTAATAAGACGAACCCCTTTCTTTCTTAGGCTTCGGGCGCTGCTATTCGCATCCCTCAATTTTCTCCCGTAGCCCGTTAAAAATTTCCATATGTTTCGACAGTTAGTTACCGAAATTGAGATACATTTTCGACAGTTAGTTACCGAAATTGAGATACATTTTCAGCATCCAATTACCGAAATATATGTTTCTTGTGCATTTCTGACATGTAGTTACCGAAATATAATCTTATTTTCAACAGCTATTTACCGAAATGTATGTTCGGCAGTTGTTTACCGAAGGTTGAACATATTTTCGACATGTAGT
Organism: Rhododendron henanense subsp. lingbaoense; assembly: GCA_020567845.1. Classification (NCBI taxonomy): domain Eukaryota; kingdom Viridiplantae; phylum Streptophyta; class Magnoliopsida; order Ericales; family Ericaceae; genus Rhododendron; species Rhododendron henanense. Next base: position 16,063,614 of record CM036313.1, on the reverse strand, counting down.
TACTGAAATATAATTTTCAAAAATTTTTAACGGGCTACGGGAGAAAATTTGAGGATTGCGAATAGTCGCCCCCTTTGTTTGGTACCTAGGGAAAGGAAAAGAAAGGAAAGAAAAAGAAAAGGGAAGGAAAAGAAAATGAGAGAAAAATAAAAGGCAAAATTTACTATTCACTATACTTGAAATCTTTATTTTCTTCTCTCTTTCTCTTCTAACTAAATAATAGGAAGGAAAATTCTTTAATTTTCCTTTTTTCCCCTGAGTTCCAAATAGTGCCTTTAATTATCTGACTTCTTACTCAAATTTTGACTCAAAACTCTAATTTAAATAAAAATCACTCAAAATTCTCTCCCAGTCCTTACCTAAACCTATACCAAATTTGAATTTAGACTCAAATTTAGTTAGACTCAAACCAAAGGCAAATTTCACACCTTTTAATTTAAGACTTTGCCAATAATGAAACTTTTACTCAAATTTGTGCATATTTTTGCTTGGGTTTGAGTTTGCTCATAGGTACACCGTACACCCAATAGCAAACGAAGTTTTTACTCATATTTTTACTCAAATTTGAGTAAATTGTGGAGATACTCTAAAAAATTGTACTATACTGTTATGAAAGAGACGGCTAACCATATGAAAGTTCTGGGGGTTGTAGACTTGTAGTTGAAATAGGAAACTATGTGTTCTCTTGGACTCAACTTAAATCTGAAAGTTTTGTCTTTATTTGAATTTTTTTCGCATTTGTTAGTTTCGCGCCAAATTTTTGTGGGTTATTTTGATTCATCTCGATGAGAGAAATTGAAAAAGTAAAATTTTGGCACTTTTACCCAAGTATTTTGAGAAATAACCATTTTTTAGCGCAAAAATGTCATTTCTGCGTTAAAAAGTGGTTATTTCTTAAAATATTTGAGTAAAAGTAAAAAAAATTATTTTTCTGATTCCTCTCGTCGAGACGAATCAATAATCCACAAAAGTTTGGCGCAAAACTAACAAATGCGAAAAAAATTCAAATAAAGATAAAAATTTCAGATTTAAGTTAAGTCCAAGAGAACGTAAGCATTAATGCTTTGATTGTTAAATCTTTATAAATAGAAGTGTTAAGCACTTATTTATGTTCTTAGAAAATAATGGAGAAAAACAGAAAGGAAAGAAAGAGAACGATCTAGGAAAAGGTAATGAGAATATGATCGGGTCTGAAGGATCGATCTTAATAATAGTTCTTGAAGAACCAATTTTATACTTATATTGTATTCATTATTGTCTTTACTTTCTGTAAAGTTCTTTTAGTCCTTGAAGAACCAATTTTATACTTATATTGTATTCATTATTGTCTTTACTTTTCTGTAAAATTCTTTTATTATTGTCTCAATTTTATAACACGTTATCACCACAAAATTCTAACTAAATAGGGTGACCTACTGGAACTGGAAGTAGTGTACCTCGTGTTTCAAGCCAAGATATCTCCAACATTTCCTGTGTGGCGTAGGCTCTGATAACATTCGTAACGACCCACTCCCACTTTGTATGATAGTACTGTCCACTTTAGCCGCCCAAACACATGAATTTCTCAGTAAGTCACCATTTGTGCACGCTATAGGACAAGTAAGGCTTTCGCACACTCGCGGCTTAAAAAGTTATGTACAAAATAGGGTTATGATCTATTATATGTGACACTATTGGACTTTAGGTAAAGGAAAATTTTCTCTTATATAGTTGCACGTGAGATTTAATATGGCGGCCGCTAAATCAGAAGCCGCGGCTGCCAAATCTTTTTGTGCAGCGAATATTCCAGAATGCAGATAAGCGTCAAAAGTGTTTGAGTTTCATCAAAATACTTGATCTGGTCGTTTATACTTTTTCAACACGTTACAAACACTTCATGACAGAGTTTTAAGGGAAATTAACTCTATTTTTGAATTTAATTAATTTCTCATTAACTATCTCTAACTCTAGCCCTAATCTTTATATGTAGTAAATAGGAGGCTCTCCTACTAATTTCTACACTTCTCATCAGTCAATCAGCCCTTCCTTCACACATGGCCCAATCACACTGATGAATCCCCATAATCACGCAAGGGTAACGCATGCATTCCTCTCATCGTCCCCTTGGCTAGGCCTGTCAATGGATCGGATCGGATCGGATCCGAATCCGAATCCGAATCCGAATCCGATAACAGAAATCTGTAATCCGGTAATCCGAATCCGATTATTACGGATCGGATCGGATCATGATTTTTTCGGATCGGATCGAATCCGAATTTCTTCTTTTTTTAAACTTTTTATAAATTTTTAAATTTTTTATAAAAAAAACAGTAAATTTTTTATTTTGAACAAAAAATGTTTTAGAAGTTGTATTTTTATTTTTATTTTCAAATTTTTTTTTTGGAAAATAATTTTTTTTTGAAAAAAAATTGTATTTTTTTTTAAAAAAATTATTATTATTTTTGTTAAAATTTTTGAAGTAAAAAAGTTTTCGGATCGGATCCAAATTTTTCGGATCGGATCCGGATTACCACTATCGGATTTGAGTCTTATCGGATTCGGATCGGATCCGGATCCGGTCCGACCCATTGACAGGCCTACCCTTGGCTATTGAATACAGAATTCTTCTTTGGTTTATTAGTTCCTAAAATTAAGTGACAACTCCAAATAGATAAAGTATGCTGCAACGGACACTTTCAATTTAGACATGCCGCAACGGGTGTTGTGAGTTCATGTTTGACCATACAATTATGCAAATTCATCCCGCAACGGGCTGGTATCCACAATATGCTTATGCTGTTAATAATTAGCCCAAAAACACATCTTAACACATGGAAGCAATTGTTCTTCTGTAAATTGTGAAAAATAATATGAAAAAATAAATAAAGAGCGTATGGGAACAATAAAAGAGAAAATTCATTAAATATTGTCCATTTAGTTTTAAAGTGGGACAATATTTTTAAAACAACAAAAAATGGTAATTGGAACCACCAAATGGGAATGAAGAAATATTAAATTACTTTGTACACGAAACAAGTGGGTTTCAGGCTTTCAGCCATCATATATGCCAGGAAAACCAAAAAAAGAGCAGACACAAGGTCTTGTGTGTGATTAATCAACTTTTGCTGTTTGCTTAAAAAATACTCCACCATTGTCTTTGGGCATGTTATTTTGTCGTACTATCACTATACTTCTTGCATAGGAAGGGATATATTACAGGTACAAGACGGATTAGTGGCGTCCAAATTCGCGAATTGAAGGATTAGAGACTAGACTTTAGTATCTTAAGCCATATTGGGAGGCATATTTTTTTAGGCTTTCGGGTCGTCACAACTCAACATTGCAATCATCGTCAGAAGAAGCGGCCGGACATACAGTTTGAAATATTGGGCAGCCTGGCCGCCACTAGATCCAAACTCCATTTAAAATGAAGTTGGGCTGTGATTTATGTTTTGACCCAATAAGTTATAGTATATGCTTGTTTTGTTATTATATTAACCCAATAAAGCTGGGCTTTTGATATCTCAACAAGTATTGGGATTTATGCCCCAAAAAAGGATTTTTGAGACCCTTAAGAAGATCTACTATATATACTATCGCATACTACCTTCACAAAATTTGAATCAAAATTGCTATGATGTTTGTAATGACCCATTCCCGCCTTGTACAATATTCTTCCCTTTAGGGGCCAAATTCTCAAGATGAGCATACTTAACTTTGAAGTTTCATAGGGCTTAATCTGGAGCCCTTTCGGCTTTTAGAAGCCCTTGTGCAAGTTAGGATTATGATCTACTACATACATAAATTGAACTTGTCTTTCAAGAAGCGATGTGGGACTTGTGGCCAACCATTCATACATCCACCAGGGCTCCCTACAAGATGCCCAGCCTCCTCATAGATGGCACCACATGCAGTGTGTGATGTCACAATCTCACCCACTTATGAACACACGTCCTCGTGTTTGGGGCCAAGATATCTCCAACATTTCCTGTGTGGCGTAAGCTCTGATAACATTCGACCTACTCCTACTTTGTATGATAGCACTGTCCACTTTAGCTGCCCAAACACATGGATTTCTCAGTAAGTCACCATTTGTGCACGCTATAGGACAAGAAAGGCTTTCGTGCACTCACGGCTTTAAAAAGTTATGTACAAAATAGGGTCATGATCTATTATACGTGACACTATTGCGCTTTAGGTAAAGGAAAATTTTCTCTTATATAGTTGAGTTTTTAACAACCATTTGATTAATCTATTAGAGTCTTTACCATCCATTTCTTTTTCCAACAAATATTCTTTGTTCAAATAGATACAAATGCCCGATTATCTTGAATTCTTACATAAATGATGAACACGTTAAGAATTATAAAATGAACGACTTGAATTTTCAAACGAGAGTAGTATTGAGAGTTCAATTTAAAATTACATGTACCATAACATGCATCAATCGCCGAGTGAAAAGAGACAGACGTTTCACTGCAATTTCCTGCATTTGCCAAGGGGAATGGATCCACAAGAATGACATTGAACTCATGGCATTATCAACAACTTAGTCCACATTTAAAACGAGCTAGGGTCCTACATACACAGCAATTTCAACAAAAAGTTTATGAACCCCTCTACTTTAGGGCTCCCCCAGGCCCCACCCCAATCAAGATAATGCAGAAGAGTCAGAGGGCATCATCTTCAAAAACTGACTTTTCTAACTTGCCCCATCCCACAAGCATGGACTTCCTCCCTCGATCAGTTGCGTACGTCCCTCGGTCCCTGCATATGCACTCACTATTCAAATGGCATGCCTCTTTGACATCACGAAAGGGAAAAAAAATAAAGAACAAAAGGGCATGCGCTTTGAGCAATCCCTTTGGTTTGGTAGACTTGTTTGTGGTTTCGGCCGAGTTTTTTTTTTTTTTTACTTTTTGTATGATACCAAATCTAGTTGAAATTTGATGAACACTAGGCCTGTCAATTGATCGGATCCGGATCCGAATCCAATAACGTCGATCCGATAATCCGAATCCCGTAACCAGATTTGGATCGGATTAAATCCGTTATCAATCCGAATCCGAACTTTTTTTTTTTTTTTTATAACTTTTTATAAATTTTTAAAAAAAAAAACAGTAAAATTTTTTATTTTCAAAAAAAAAATTTAAGAAGTTGTATATTTATTTTAATTTTAATTTTTTAAATTTTTTTTTTTTTTGAAAAAAAATTGTATTTTTTTTGCTAAAATTTTTGAAGTAAAAAAGTTTTCGGATCGGATTCGGATTTTCGGATCGGATCCGGATTACCACTATCGGATCCGAGTCTTATCGGATTCGGATCGGATCGGATCTAAATCTTATCGGATCGGATCTAAGTCTTATTGACTATGATTATTGTCTTTTCGGTCATTTACTTTGAATCATCAACTTGGAGGAAAAAATTGATAACAATTTATGTTTTAGCCATTTGAAGTTTACTTGGTGTCATATCAAAGCCCGTGATCAAATTAATTCCAGTGGTGAGCCCAATTGTATTACAAGAAAAGCATGGAAAATCAAGACTACTGAAAATGTATTTGGCAGATATTAATTATCAAAACACGTCATTGGTCGTCATTTTCCCATATCAAATCCGTACGTTATTGGAGTGGAACATGGTCCTAGTCATGTCTAGAGCTACGGATGGCACATGGTCCCATTGGCTACAGTTGTAATCAAGCCGATTGGGCACAAGGGAATATTAGTTTGAGTAAGTATTAATTAGGAACCAAATCAATTAGGCAAGACAATCTCTTCAGAGATTTTAATGACCAGAAAGGAGAGAAAGAGAGTTAGTTAGAGAGGGGTTACCTTATGAGCTACGGGCAGATATATATAACAGAATTGTGGGGTTTGGTTGGGGAATCACGGCTACAAGACTTGAACACCACGGCGGAAAAATAAGAGCTTCATTAGTTTTCCTTCGGATTCCAGTAATGGTACGTTTGATATGTTTTTATCCATGAGTGGCTAGACTTCTAGACTAGGGTTGAGGATGAAATCCCGTAAAGTTTACCGTTGGATTTCATGCATATACTTTTTTCTACGTGCGTTCAATGTTTATTATTCTTGACTCAATAAATTAATCAAAACTCAGATATGGATTCAATCGGGATGGGGTTTTTTTTTTCCATGATTTGATATCACTATTTTAATCGAATTGCTAATTGGTTTATCAAAGTTAATATTTGAGTACGAGATATCTACTGTGATTTGTTCACACGAATACAGTTGATGATTTTGACTTAAACCTTGAAGCAAGGGAGAAACATATTTTTGATACAAATAAAAAGAGCTTAGCAAAACATCATTCATGATGGTTAAAGATTAACCTCTAAATCACTGTGCAGAAATAAAAGCAAAAATCATTACATAAGATTAGTTGAGGAGTAAATATTTGTGGGTGTAGATCGATTCTGATACCTTAGTTATTTTTCTCAACCGGTAATCTCCGCTACTTTTTCAAGCTAGTTTGATTGTTTTCTTTTGTCATTATTTATTTTACTTTACATACCAATCACACTTTTGTTAACTAGGTTAGGGTATAATCAGTTTGGATTATTTAATTTTTCCTCGCACTTGCATAACTATACTAAAATACAATTCGTGCTCTTGTAAGTACATTAAAATTTCACAACAAAATTAATTAGCTTGAGAGGTACGCGTCAGCTCCCAGACATGTTGAGCTATAAAAAAGAGGTAACATGTAGTGTTTTTTTTTAAAAAAAAAATTGGAAAAAAGTTTCATGTAGTACTTTTTATAATCGGATGTTCGGCCAAGTTTAACCATTCATTGTGCAATCTTTTAGGAAAGGAATACGTCCATTTTTTTATTTTTATTTTTTTTGATAGACAAAAGTAACATTTTATTAAGGGGATAGGGGAGGGGAATCCAACAAAAAGTTGGACAAATACAGCCAAATGGGACAAAGCCTAACCTCAATTTAGGATTAATTCTCTTGCCTAGCTAAAATTAAAGTTCAGATAAATGACCAGTGCCACAATAGTTTTCATGTAATGTTGTGCGTTTATGATACCTACAATCTAAGCACGAAAAAGAAAAGAAAAGAAAGAAACGTCAACTTTTTCTTCAATTTAGCTCAAAATTTTATTTTCGCAGCAATCCCAACAGAAAATCAGAAAGTCTATGCCCACCGCTCAACTTCTTCCGCCTTCCTGTTGCTTTCAATTTCACCGTCCAAGCTTTTAGAAAGTCCGAATTTTAAAAAATTCTTTCAAAGATGAGCCGGAAGATAGAGTAGAAACCAACAAGGCGAACAAGAAACCAAAACCATAATAGATCTGTTAACTAACACAAACAGTGAAATTGGATTTGTTATGTAATTGATGTCGTAAGCCGTCCGATAATGGTAAGGGTCAAAACAGCAGGTGCTAATTGACCATGGGGGACCCAGTTGGCTATCAGTTGACCACATGAAACAGCGAGAAGTACTATGGTGGATGGGTTGTGCTCTAATCCTTGCTGCATCTCATATAGGTCCAAGTAATTAATAGTCAAATTCTTTTAAAATGTCTCTTGTAATGTGCTCATGTTTTTAATTCTCGCTGAAGCGAATTCTAGTGGGTTGAAATATGTTTCAAAGACGCTTTCACACTCACGCTTACGCTCCCGCGCCCGTTTATGCAAGCAAATATAATATGTGGCTTAGATCCAAATTGTCCAACCACGTATCCACAACAGTAATTCAAACTTTCCGTATCATAGGTCTTGTTGAGAATAAACATCAATTAGAAATAATCTGATTGTCATCAACGTACTTACAAGTTAATATTGCTTCTAATCGATCAATATCAAGGTTTTTCTTTTCTTTTCTAAAAAATGCTTCAATACAAACTCCCCACTTTTGAAAAATCTTATTCTTATGTTCGGTGAATGTTATGCTTTTTTTATGGTTAGGGATGCACAACACACTCATAAGTGTTACGCCTGTTGCACGGCAAAATGAGATTCCTCTTGATGGTAAATTGTTATGACTTTTCTGTTTCAAAATATTACGCCTCTTATTGGTGAATGTTAAGGTCTTTTTTTTAAATGTTACGGAGTACTAGTATATATCATGTTTCAAAAAGGTGTTGATGTATTAGTATTTCACTATTGTTGAGCTTTGAGGTAAGTGATTGTGGACCGCTGCCGTGTTTACGGTCCAACTTTAGCAACGACTAAAATGACAATTTGGTAAGAGTTCTTCTACCTCTGTTTGAACTTTGAAGTTCTTTTTGCTACTCCATCTTAAATTAATTTTTTAACAAAAAGTTTCAACCATCATTACTTCCTATCGGCCTATAAAACACTTTTATGCATTCTTTTCATTTTTTGTTTTTTGTTTTTTTGTTATTGCGCATGTGGTCACATCATCACCATAACTACCAGGGAATTCATGTCATGTGTTATTAGCCTGGTTCATCAGCACATCCACAGCCATCCAGAAAAGTACTAAAGTAGACATTAAGTAACGGTCTAAAAAGTCCGGATAAATAGAACGTTTATCCTGAGATTAGTTGAAGTGCGTGTAAGTCGGTTCGGTCACTTGATTTATAAAAAAAGAATGTTACTAACAATTTTACTCCATTTTATAATATAACTTAAACTCTATATGATCCTGAATTCATGTCAACTTGTTTAGAACTCGTTCAGATCAATTTCTCCCCCTTTGTGGGGGCTTTCTCACCCCTGCGTGGGTGTTTGTTGAATAATGACTTTATCTGTTTTCCATCTGGTTTGAGTTATGGTTCTCTAGGGGTCTTCTACTACCGAGTGTTTGGCGGGGTTCAATTGCTAGCATCTATGTTGGTCTGCTTTGATAGTATGTGCCCGTATTGTCGAGATCGGGTAGTTTTTAGTTCTTTCCTGTATCTTGTGTTGAAATTATTGGTATTGCCTTTTGGCTCTAAAAAAAAAAAGAAAAAGGAAACAAAACTAGGGATAAAAAAGTCATTTCGAGAAGTCAGTCATTCGTTGTCAAACTTTGCGTGCTGAGTCACGCACACATGGAAATAGAAATTTCCTATTCGTACACACACGAACCCACATATAGATATAGAAACAAACAAGATATAGAAACCAAACATAAAAACCTACGTCATGAAATTCGTCATCCGTCAAACCCGGCCAGAACCTTCCCAATTTCGTCTTCTCTCTCTCTCTCTCTCTCTCTCTCTATATATATATCTATCTATACATTACAATCTCCGCATCCCTTTTACCCTCTTCATTCAAACAATTCAAACTCCAACACTCAGTTCTCATCAGTAATAATTCAAACGAAAAATCATGGGCGAGGTTAGTATGTGTATTAGTATTGGCACCCTCTGTTGACTAAATTCTTTTTTTGTTTCCAACGTTGGTATTAATCCCAGAATTTTTTTATTTTTTATTTTTACGTTACAGAAAGATCCAGCGAAAAGCGGAGGAGAAGAGAAAAAGGCCGACGGTGGCAAGAAGGACGACGGGTTAGTCACCGTTGTGATGAAGCTCGAAATGCATTGTGAAGGATGTGCCAAGAAAATCAAGCAATCTGTTCGTAATTTCAGTGGTATTTAATCTTAATCTCCTCAATCACATTCGTTCGCGTGTAATTATATATGTCGCGCTTCTCTATCTGTATTTTTTGTGACCTAATTATTCTCAATTGACATATGGATGTTGGATTTTTAGTTTGTAGCATCAATGTGGAAGATTTTGACTGAAATTCCTCAGCAAATTAGAATCGAAATTCAATAAACAAATTAATCAAAGCCCTAATTTTCACATACGACAGAAGTTGCAGATTCAAAAGCAGAATCAAAAGTCCTAGCAAGTAGTAATACCTACAGTTATAGAAATCTTCGTTTCCGTGTATAATTGCTTATCAAAAGATTCAGCACAGAGAATTAGCGAGAAATCACTATAAAATAGGGAGACATTAATCATATTCATGCTTATAAGCAGGGTATTTTCTGAAAACTAGAAGTACTGAGGACAGTCAAATAGTTCAGGGATATTATCGTTGTTACCCTCTATGCACAAGTAGAACTAATAATGAATCAAAAAGTCTAGGAACACAATTTTTGGACACAATTGTGTTTAGAACCGTCCGATGTATACGAGTCATGTGCGTGGAACAACTCTGGATGTAGTTGTTCTCGGAGTTTGTGTTTTAAAGTTGTGTTCCTGGCATTGCTCATAACGGGTATGAGATTGAGGATTTTGATTTTGATTTTGATTTTTTTAAATCCTTATTGTGTTCGTGTGTGTACGCACAAGGTGAATGTTAGACGTTAGCCATGGCTGAAATCTTTCTCTGGTTGATTGAATAATTGAAGGTGTGAAAGAAGTGAAGGCGGACATTGAGACCAACAAGTTGACGGTGACAGGGAAGGTGGACCCCACCAAGCTTAAACAGAGAGTCGAAGACAAGACGCACAAGAAGGTGGAGCTCATCTCTCCTCAGCCAAAAAAAGACGCCGCCGCCGCGGGCGGTGGTGACAAGAAGGCCGAGGGGAAGAAATCCGGCGAACAAAAGGCGGAGGATAAGAAACCCAAAGAGGTACCTGTCAAACTTTCGTCAGTTTTGCATATCAATATAAAAAACAAAACAAAAAACAAAATACTTGCGTCAGTTTTGCATATCAATATAAAAAACAAAACAAAAAACAAAAAACTTGCGTCAGTTTTGTCTAAGATAGATATAGCCTGCCCCTGCTAGCATGCGCCGTATACGCCTTCCCGGTAGGAGGCTTGTGCTTATCCTGCCACATAGAGTGCATGTTAGCCAGGGTGGGATTTATTCAAGGGCACAGCGGTCCAGTTGGGTTTTATTTTCCCCCCTCTGGATCCACTTTGATGATCATCAGAGTCGGGATCGTTCTTTAGAATTCTTGACAACAACAATCGTGCCAAAAATCATATTGATCATCGGATATATCTATCTTGCGATAAAAGTTGCAACATGAAATTGCAATTCATCTTTTTCAACATGGATGCGTGCTGTAGATATATCAAACGATATCCGATCAACAAGGATTTTAACATGCTGATGTTCTAGTGGAGTTTTGAAAATTACGACTTTGGTCATCAAAGTAACCCCAGAAAGAGTGAAAATTGGCTCCGACTGGACAGTCTGGAGAGAACCCTTTTCTTTTCTTTAATTAAAGTTTTAATTGAGTCTCAATCTGGGATTACTTGTTTATTAATATCTACTTTAGCTTGGTTTAGTACTTTAGTTGATGACGCTTTGGATTAACTTATTAACTAATATAATGTTAATCTATGTTTTTTCGTTCTGTCTTTAGCCTGCCGTGAGCACAGTTGTTTTGAAGATTCAGGTTCATTGTGACGGATGCAAAAAAAAAATAAAACGAGTCATATCAAAGATCAAAGGTGAGATTCCCGAACTTTTGATTATTTAATAGCTAATTGTTTAACATATAACTTTGCTTAATTGGTTATGGTATGCCAGTACCTTAACTTGATATAAGATTAATCATACGATTACCTTGAGTATAACTTAGTTATTATTATTATTATTTATGTAAGGAGTTGTTATATTTTGATTTCTTTTGTTTGCTAACAATTATCCGAAATGGTGAACAGGTGTAGATTCAGTTACAATAGATGGGGAGAAAGGGTTGGCCACGGTAAAAGGGACGATGGATGTTAAGGAGCTCATCCCATACTTGAAAGAAAAATTGAAGCAAAGCGTGGAGGTTGAAGGCGGTGGTGGTGATAAGAAGGGGAAAGAAGGTGGTGGAGACAAAAAGGGGAAAGAAGGTGGTGGTGAGTCAAAAGCCCCTAGCAGCGGCGATGGGAAAAAGATCGAAGAACCAAAGGTGGAGGTGAACAAAATGGATTATTATGGGAATGCGCCGTCTTCTTCGTATTATTCAGCGGCGCCAGTGCATCATCAAGGTTACCAGGATCAGGGTTATGGCGTTCCTGTATATAATCAGGGTTATGGCGTTCCTGTGTATAATCAACATTACATCAACCCTGGTTATGGTCAAGGTTATCCCAATCAAGGTTATGCCACGGAATACTCGCACCCTCCTCCACCTCCGCCTCCTCCTTCGTACGGGAATACACCTGATATGTTCAGTGATGAGAACCCTAATGCTTGTTCTGTTATGTAATATAATTGCCGTAATTGCAATAGAGTAGTACATTTTGAGGCTAACTATGCACACACAAAAAAGAGTGCAGGAAAAGAGGGGATATATAGAATTTCCTTTTGGAAATGTCAGTTAGGTCACAAACAACTCATTGTTTGACTATTTACTCGTTTCTATGGTTCTTGATTAGCTGGTTAGAAATTCATTTACATGTTATTAAAATCATTATTGAATGGTGTTTGGTTTTGATCGTCTAAAAAATATGGTTGGTGTTTGGTTTTAGCATGTGGTTCGTTCAAGGCCGCTTGAGTGAGTTCCTTGATTACACAACTTTAAGAAGCATGAATTCAAAACATGCTGCCCAAAACAAACACCTTGAAAGGGATTCTAATGAATTTGGAGCTGTCTCGGGTGGAAAAAGTGATTTGAACCGTGCATCTTGTTCATCTGGTCATACTGATCGGATATTTTTTGAGACAAACTTTTTCCATCCACGTCGCTCTATGTGTTTTGACACCCTATAAACTCGACTAAACAAAATGAATAGATTGGATCAATTTTTGTGCGCTCGAACTAAATCTTGGGTCACGGCATGCAGCACCACCAGTTCCCTCCAAAGGGCCTTTCAAGACAATGACAAGTTTTAATATACCTAACGACTCTCCAACCGTTGCGTTTCCTACCAGCAACAGAGAGAAAGAAACAAACTAGCTGGCCAGTCAGGCCAGGTACGTATTGTTTAGTTGATTGTAAAACAAATTATTGAAAGGAGTTCCATAACTACAATCAAAGATTTTATATTTCTTTCTTGTCTTATTATACACCCTCAGTGATGTAGGAGGTCTGGATATTTTGGAGTTGTTCATTCGAATAAGGCAATGAAAACACCCAATTGTCGAAAGAATAAGGCTTCCACTAGTGACCGGTGGGACTCGTCCCTCAGAATTAGTCGTGGCCGCGATGCGGATAAATTAGTCAAAACACCTAAGTTTTATATAAAAAAACAAATCGGATAAGCGAGGGGTATTCTCTAACAAAGAAGCATTTGTTAAAATATACTTTGTGTATCAATACAGTAATTTTTCATATTTGTTCCATTGGCAGAAATTTCATACGAGAATAATATTTAATAACCCAAAAAATGAAAGCAGAAGGAAAGAGAATTTTTTTAAATTTCTAACTATAATGATCTCCATGCCCGCTTAGTGGCCGTAGATTTTTTATTCAGGGGGCTGCTCTGCTCACAGCAGCGTACAACATCGCGCATCCTCGCCATCCAAGCAAGAATGTGCGCTGCTGCACACTCCATACCGATTTTGTATAACTAAACACAACGCATCCACCATGTGTGAATTAAGGACAGATAGAATCAACTCTAATCCATATAGAATGGGGTCAATCGATCTGCTAATTCAGTTATTCAATCAATTAATTGGACAAATAGCTCTCTCTCTCTATATATCAAACCGTGTGTCTTATGTGTATTGTAAATTATTCAGAATCAGAATCGGATATTTTCGCTTTGTTGTCATTTGCGATCTTCTCAGTGACTAGTAAGTTGTATGAATCAAGCCCCCACCTTCCCTTCCAACTACATTTTGACTTAGAGTTAATTAATTAATAATACCATTTTTTATAGTACTTAAGAATTCATATTCCATATCAAAGAAGTTATAATCTTGATTAAACTAACAATACTGACTTTTGCCGAGAAAAAAAAATTGTCATTTAAACTAATCGTTAATTCTAATCAGGGAGTGAAATGAACTCATCGTACACGCGCGAATAGTGGACAACTGACAATAACCAATGCAAGAGAAAAAGGAATATCAACATAAAATGTGCTAATTTGGAAAATTGAAAAACTTGGAAATTTGTAACTATATATTGACATCTCATTTGTGATCATATCCTTCAATCGGAAAAGTCTTCAATACACACTCCTTTAAGGTGTGTACCATATGCACCTATTGTGTGGCTCATATTGTGCCACCTTATAAAAAATTACTTGTAGGACCGGTCATTCATAACATTTTATTTCGTATCGTAACTTTTATACTAAAAATTCATAACTTTTCATCAATATGATTTGTAACTTTTTAGCAATAGATTCATAACATTTTGGAAATCATAAAAACTCCATCTGCCCACCTAGCTAGTTGTCATGTATCATGCGCGTTCTAAAGCCCTTTTAATTGTATAGTTTTTCCTTTTGCTAACTTAAGCTTATAATTAAATCAAGCAGCCTGCCTTTAATTTATTGGTAAGCCACTAATCTCCTTTTTGGGTTTTGTTCTTATCCTCGGATATTAAATAAATTTTGGAAATTGGACAGGCTTATTTGGCCAAGTCAGGGAGTCAAGGATTGTCTTTGCCAAAAGCAAAGATGAGATTATTTCTTCCCTGAATTGAGGTTATTTGTTTAGTTGTTTGTTCCTTTTAGGTCTCGTTCGTTTGATGGATTCAAATGAAATTAATAGTTCTAGTATTGGTAGTCCTTGGACTATCTGTCCTAGAACTAATTCTATAATCTTATGTTTGGATGACACAAGATTACTCAGGAAGAGAGAGGGTATTACTGTAAATTTTCCAGCGTATTTTTGTAATTTTTCAAGACTAGAGAACATTTGAGGAAAATTTTGTAATTTTTCATACCTTGTTAAAATGAGTTTATAGCGCGCTTTCCTTAACCTGCTCAATACCACTTCCCTGGATTATATTATATAATGCCCCACATGTGCTTGTTTGATAATCTAAATTTAACACTTAAAACTGAATCAATTAAGTAATAAGTGATTCAGTGGGTTTGATAACGATATTTTACATTACTTAACAAATTAAGTGCTACTTAAAATGTAGGCTAAAAAGTTGAAAAAAAAATAAGTAGATTTGAGTTACTTAATTCTGGCTGAATTCTTGTATATTTGCATTTAATCACCATACCAACACCACAACCACCACCACTCCTACAACCACTCCACCACCACCACCGCTTTGCCACCATCACCACCACTTCTACTACTCCACCACCACCATCACTCCCACCACCACTTCTACCATTTCACCACCACCATCACCACTCCACCACCACCACCACCACTCTCCTATCACTCCATCACCACCACCACCATTACCACACTGCCACCACCACTACCACACCGCCGCTACCACCACCACAATGTCACCATTGCACAACTATCACTCTACCGACACCACTTATTGCCACCATTATACCATCATCACTCCACCGCCACCACCACTATCGCCACCACTCCAACACCACCACCACCACTCCATCACCACCAACACACCACCACCACAATCACCATTCCACCTTTACTATAAGTACATTTTGACCATTAGTAAATTAAGAGAGATCAATCGGAACTAAAATTATTTTATCATTTTTTTTAATTCAGTACTTAATATGTTTACTAAACAGTTTTTCAGCTTAAAAAATTCAGTATTCAGCTTTTAGTACTTAATTTTTCAGCATTCAGATTCAATTTTCAGTTTTATCAAACAGGCCCGTAGGTATTAACTTAATCCTAGGGTTATTAATGTCAACAGTCATCTCGGAAACCAAATATGGGATAATGTAGAGCGCAATTACTCCTATCCCAAGCGGCTAATACTAGGTTAGACCCTAATATGGGATTAATAGTCCTGGGATTGTTAGACCCTAGACTATTTGTCCTGGATTAAGGGTGTGTTCCACTAACAAAATAAGTACTTATTTTTTGAATTAAAGATGATGTATTGTGAGAGAATGACCTGTCTCGTAAAGCAAAAAATAAGAATCTCAGCATAATGGGGCCTTATTTCATCTCTAATTCTACCCGATCCCATGTTTGATTCGCATGGTTTACATATGGGATAAGGAACAAATTTTTTTTAAACAAATTTTAAAAGTAGTTTCTTATGAAACTTAAGAAAAAAAAAATTGAAAAAAAAAATACATTTTTCAAAAATAATTAACAAAAATATTATTATTACAAAAAATTTGGAAAGATATTTTCTTACAAAAACTAGTTTTTTATGAAACTTAAGAAAACAATTTTTTGAAAAAAAAATACATTTTTCAAAAATAATTAACAAAAATATTATTATTACAAAAAAATTTGGAAAAAGATTTTCTTACAAAAACTACATTTTGGAAAACGTTTTTATTGAAAAATAGTCTTTGAATTTAGTTTATTTTTTGAAAAAAAATTCAAAACGGATTTTTTGAAGAAAAAAAAACTTCTTGTTGAAAAATATTTTTTGAAACAAATAATGTTTTGAAAATAATTTGAAAAGTTTTGAAAAATGTTTTCCGAAAAAGAATTATGAAAATAGTTTTTCTATTAAAAATATTTTTGAGAAATATTTTTTCGATATAAATTTTTACAAAAGATAATTTTGAGAAAATACTTTTAGAAAACAATTATTTCTTTGTTAATCCTACCCAATCCCACCTCTCTCGTGGGATTATTTAGTACCCCCTATATAGGAATAAAATTAATACTGGGATTGATAATCCCAATTGTCATTTTGGGAAACAAACGTGGGATTAGATACTGATGTAGGACAAAAATGGATAGTTTTTGTATTTTATTTTTATTGTTTTAGAATAAGATTTTGACTAGAAATATTTTCGTTTAGGTTAGAATTATTAACTTTCCGTATTTTTTTTGATTTTGATTTCTACCTTTATTAGGATTCTTGGTCTACAAGTGTTATGATTTTATTTTAATTAATTAGGAAATATCTTTTATTTAATGCCGCTTGTTTTGGCATGATTTATTATTATTTTTTCAGTATGATTTCTAGGGTTATGGTCTTATAAAAAGGGCTGTAACCTATTCAATTATTGAACTTTTAAAGCTTTTAATCAATAATATTGCAGAGATTCTCTCTTCTTTCTTGTGCGCAAGATTTGCTCATTGCGACGAGTTGTTTATCTCGTTTGGACTAGTACGCTAACTAATCTCTCGTGAATTCCGCTGCGTCAGATACAGTTAATCATATCCCAGACAGTTAATCGGTAAATCAAACGAGGCCTAGACTACTACAAAGTAGTAGTGTTAAAAGTGCACATTGCTTAACCTAATACTCCCTCCATCTCAATTTGTTTATTCAATCTTGAAAATACTCCATAACTTTTTAAGGTTACTAATTTATAACTTTTACTCTTCAACTTTTTTGAAAAGATACTTAGGCCCTGTTCTTTTGAACTTAACTTAAATTTGGAAATTTTGTCCTTATTTGAGTTTTTTCCGCATTTGTTAGTTTTGCGCCAAACTTTTGTGGGTTATTGATTCGTTTCGACGAGACGAATCGAAAAAGTAAATTTTTTTTACTTTTACACAAGTATTTTGAAAAATAACTATTTTTTAGCAAAAAAAATGCCATTTTTACATTTAAGAAGAAATGGTAAAAATGAAATTTGGGTTCATCCAACAAGCCAACTGGTTTTGGGACGTCCAAAAGTCTAAAAAGTGAGCAAAAGGTAATACAGAAAGTCAGGAAGAGGATGGTGGTAAGGCGTGAGATTTGTCCTTCTAACGGGGATGAGTCTGATGACATGGGCTGAGTGCGGTGCGGTTGTTGCCCAGTCATGGTCCGACTCATGGACATGTTTCAAGTACATGACATTTTGGCGCTAAAAAATGGTTATTTTTTAAAATAATTAGATAAAAATAAAAAATATATTTTTTCGATTCTTCTCGTCGAGACGAAACAATAATCTATAAAAATTTAGCGTAAAATTAATAAATGCGGAAAAAAATTCAAATAAAGACAATTTTAAATTTGAGTTAAATCCAAGAGAACGCAATCTAAGTACATAGCCAAATCTGTTGTACTACTTACTGTACTAATTATGCAGTACAAATAGTCTTTCTTAATCGTGGTACCACATTGGAGTACTACTATTACTGCTACCAAAATGCCAGAGGCACATTACCTTAGAGACACATTACCTTAGAGGCACATCAACAACATCCCTCTCACATACAGGTGGGGGACGCTCCACTTGTATGTGAGAGGAGTGTGGTTGCCCCACCTGTATATGAGAGGGGTGTGATTGATGTGCCTCTAAGGTGATATGCCCCTAGCAGTGTTCTTACTACTAACAATTACTCCGTATACAATCACACACAATCACACAAACTTACTCACATTAAACATGGGGCTCACACATGTATAATTGCATGCATGGTAAGTACATAGCCAAATCTGTTGTACTACTAATTATGCGGGTCCCATGTTTGATGTGAGTTAGTTTGTGTGATTAAAGTGTGTGTGGTTGTAGCATGATTGTTACACCCTTCGTCCCTTTTTAAATGTTCCAGTTTAAAAAACATGCAGTTTTATGAGTCAACTTTCATTTCTATTTTACACTTTTCCCTTCACTTTGTCCTTTCCACATCAACTTTTATCTCTATTTTTCAAAATTATCATCCACTTCATATTTTTCACATCAACTTTTACCTCCACTTTACCAATTAACTTTTCAAAATGGACATTTATTTTGGGATAACCCAAAATAAAATAGTGATCATTTTTAATAAATAAAGACGGAAGGAGTACTACGTACTAATCCCTTGTACTACTTGTTGTGAAACGAAAAGTTTCTATAAATTATTGGGGACTCACTACAATGCCTGAAGCCTGATGCGCCATTCTTCAAATACCACAATAGTGGAAAATGGGAAAGTGGAAAAGTGGGACATGTTCAATTTTTATACTCTACTCTAATCTAGGTTTTTAAGCACGTATGCTAAACAATAGTGGAAAAGTGGGACATGTTCAAATTAAGACGGTCGATGTATGATTTTAACTTTAGATGGACAGACATCAAAAAGAAATTTACAACTTATGAAAGCCGATATACACAAGTTCTAGATAGAAATGGAAAAGTACGGTAAAAATTTGTGGTAGATATTCTTGATCGATCAACCTATATAGTTCGGATCAAAAAAAAAAAAAACCTATATTGTTATAAAAATAAATTATCATATGTAACTACAGAATCCTAAGCAGACGGGTGTTAGATGGTTGAGAAAAACATTGAGCAGGAAAACTTTGTTGTATTCTTTCAAATCTCGATTGAAGAATTGATGTAACTTAGAAAAATCTTGAGATCAACATAGGTAAAAGCGGCCGTCAAGACTCAACTGGCGCCCTTTCGTTCGTCTTTGGAAATGTTGGTCCTGTTTGGTTTGAGTTTTAATAATAAAACTTGTATTGTACATACAAATCCACGTGCACACTGTGAAACACATTGCGGCCTTTTTTTCCAAGTCAAAAAAGTCTGCCTCAATTCTAGGCGTATTTCAGAATTGAATTTGAAGGCTCTTCTTTTAATTGAGCGGAGGGAGGGACTTTCCAACAGCAGTGGTACTATTTGAGTATTGATTGTTTTGCGTCAAATTCTGACCTTTCCTACTTTTTTGACTTCAATGTCGTTTGTGGATAAGCTCTCTATCTTCTAGTGTTGCGTAATGGAAAACTTTTGCGACAATACACACACACACACACACACACACATATGCTTTTAAAACAGGTTTTTTTTTCTTTTCAAAACGATAACATGTGATATTATAGATCCAAGAAACAGAATATGAAGAGGAAACTACATCCCTAAATAAGGTATTAAGAAACCAAACAGGAAGGGACTCAGTCTAAATTAAATGTACACTCAATTCCAACTAAACTCACCGCTCCCAACAAACAGAGCACTGCAAAAAACAACAAAAAAAACACACACAAGGGACACCGAAAAAGAGAACCAGAAAAAAAATGAAGAGAAAAATTGGTAACGAAGCTGGACAGAGTCCGCTGTACTGGAGCATACTTCATCCACCATGCAACCTAGATCTCCCACTCCGACTATATGGTGGAAGAGGCGAAGGAGGGGCGGTGGATGGAGGTTTGGGGAGGAGGAGGATGGAGGTGAAGGGGGAAGGAGAAAAAACCTCCAAGATCTTGGATTGAGAGATGAAAAAACCTCACGATCCCTCCCCTCTCATCACTCATTGGAGCGTAAAACCCGGGGAAGAAGATGGGGGTGACGGTTTCTTTAGGGTTAGAAAGAGATGACTGCGAGAAGAGAGGTCCAATAGCTTGCAACTTAGGCATTTCAATTACTGCTACTATTTTAGGATTCTATGAATTTGGATTTTCCAACTATTAAGATACGGTTCTCATTTATGGGCTCACCATAGTCCTACATCGTTTGGGCTCATTCTCTGGGAGAAGATCATCCCAGAGAACAATTTCATTGATAACAATAACAATACAATACATGATTGAAACAAGTTACAGATTACATAAATGTAAATAGGAGATAACAAGATACAAACAGAAATCTATGAAACCAAACCGAGTCCTGTGTGATACCACAGTCTCCTTAAGCCTGATTTTTTTGGGTAAGATTTCAAGGGAGATTTAGCAAAAAATCCCTCATATTTACATTTTTTGAGTTCAAGAACGTGCACCTTTAATTTGCAATCAAACATAAGGATAAACACCTTTTGCAATCAAACATAAGGACATGCACCTTTTGCAAAACTAGTGAAAGTTCACTAGTAACTGAAAGTGTCTAAAATCATATGGTATCCTATGAAAGTACCTATTACCTTAAACTCTAGGAAAGTGCCTAAAACCCTAGGGTACCCTATAAAAGTGCCTAAAATACTAAAACCCTATAATAAGAAAGTGCACCCTAAAACCCTAGGGGTAGGGTACCCTAGCCTAGGGTAGTTTTGTCCATGAAAACATGTTTTTGCCTTATGGCTCAACAATTCAAAAAGTTGAAGGACCTTCACTGAAAACTATTTTGTTGGCGTTCTTCCCATAAATAGAAACTATTTTACCGTACTTATGGCTAATTTTTCTTTTTATATTCGAGGTCTGTATAGAGCCCATCAACCAGACCTGAACAGTTAATTTTTAAAATGTATTGATTAGATCGTTCATTCATGCAAAAACTCCAGTTAATGATATTAATAGTCATATGATTGGTAGTAAAAACCTTGTCCCGCATAGGGCAAGGGATTTTAATTTATGAATTATTGATTCGTCGTGACAAGAGAAATCTAGAAAGTAAAAATTACGATCGGAACCCAATTTTTTTAATAAAAACAAAAATAAGCCAATTTTTTCGTCTTTATTAAAAAATGGATTTCCATTAAATTTTTTTACTTTTTAGATTCCTCTCATCATGACGAAGCAATATTTCACAAAAATTGAAGGAAAACTAATAAATGCAAAAAAAATTAAATAGGGACAAAAAAAAAAGTCATTTTGCTTATAGGCCAAAATAGGCCTAGTAATGTTCGATAAAGTTTAATTTTTTTTTTAACAAATTGGCATGATTAGTGAATTTTGTAAAAAGGTTCAAACCATGAATTTAATTCAAAGGGATTGGCCTCGTGGTCAAGGCTTGACACTTAAGGGTTTGCTCTTTCTAAGATCTCAAGTTTGAAACTTCTCAAGTACTATCAAACTCCTTTCGAGTAAGTTCATATGGAGTTTTGTTATTTGGCTCCAATTGAAGGCACCCCCGCCAATGAATGAAGGAATTGGTCTCCCGAAACAAGTTGAAATGCAAATAAGCTGACCCTAACACCCGAATTATAAAAAAGAAAATTCAGATTATGGACATATAGACTCGAGTCGAGATGAACCACACCAAGATGTTTAGGGAAAATGACGGTCCATGACGTGTTTTGATAATTAATACTCGCCAAGGATATGCTGAGAACATTTGTTAATTCTGAAAATATACTTGGTAAGTATTAATTATCAAAACACGTCATTGACCGTCATTTTCCCAGATGTTTATCTACATTCTGCACGGTCTCCCAATCTTGTCTCTCCATACGTGAGACGGAATCCGATGAGCAGAGCCTTTGAAAGGGAATGCTGCGGTCTGGGTTTGGGTCGAGGATGTGGGCTTGGCCCAATATAAAAAGTCTTCCTTTCGGCCCTTGGGGAAATTTCTACGAGTGGGCAGCAAAGTTGTCCATCCGTGAAACCGAACCACACCAAATCGGTCCGGTTTTGGACCTTCAATTTTGGCATTTTAGTTGTCATGTTTGCTTGGTCCTGGTCCAAGAAGTCCTTTTTTTTTTCTTTTCTCCTCGACGGTTTGGATTGTCCAGACTCCCGAACAGTTTACACATACCTTAACGGAGCGTACCTTAACTAATTTCTTCTTTGGTCCGGTTAAAGGCAAGGCAAGGCCATTCATATCGAGACTAGAGAATTCACGAGAAATTGCAACGGTTGGCCATTGCTTCCCTATAACCGAGAGCCAACAACCAAAATATCAAAAGTCGAATAAGGTGTGATTATGATTGAGATTGGTAATAAAATTGAATTATTAATGAAAAGATGAATGTTTACTTCATGTTTGTTATACACAGGATTAATTCATGAGATGTATATACCATGTTTGTTTTGCATAGAGGGGATTGGATTAAAACCAATTGATTCCACTTTTACCCTTACTTAGGAAACACCATTTTTCATTGTTTTTTTACCGTGCAAAATAAAATTTCTATTTTAGCCGAACTGTATGAGGATATATAAATTACCGACCAATGCTCAATTTGCCAATGATAGAATAGAAAATCCTAGAAATATCAACACCGACAAAATATTCGTGCTTTAAAGATTAATTCATCAACCATTAATTAGTTCAAATATTAATTGGCTTGGTCAGCTTGTGATGTATAAAAAATTCAAGTTACCTGACATCGGCTCATGTCGGCCCGATTAAAACTTATTTGAAATCAAATCATCTCAAAACGAAGATTGAAATCTGATTTGTCTCAAACAGTCTGTTAGTTTTTGGATGGGGAATGAAGCCAGGGTGAGAATTGATGAAGGAAGAAAAAACCCCGATGTTTAATTAAAATTAATGAAAACTCAGGTAGAATATTTTGGTTGAAAGCTCAAGAGTTATCTTTTGAAATATTTCCTTCAATTAATGTAGGAGACGACTCCTCTCTATTTACCGAGGATTGCATGGGCTGTAGTCCGATGGTTTCTGATCACATCATTGGTCTATTTTGATGATTTGTTGTAGAGCTCGTTGAATAAAATAACTATGTAGAAATTATTTTGCTTAAACACTGATTAGGGAGTTGATGAAGCACATTTAATTTGGAAAGAAGAAATGGTTCTTCGAGCTAGAACCCAGTTCATTTTTCTTTTTCAAAAAATAAATGGGCATCAATCAATTCCTAATCCCTATCTATCTAGAATAATTATTTCCATGGTCATTCTATTCAACGATCTCTACGATATGAAGTCCGATCATCAAAGTAGACCCAAAATGAGATCTAAAATCTCCGGACTTCTCCAAATACAAACCTCCCCATAACTTGGAGAGGAGCCGTCTCCCATAATTTAGGGTAATTATTCAGAACCTACATGTTGTATGAGAGGATGAAGTATACTCTCGGAATATTAAATATCGAATAATTTTCCATAATTGATCATAAAAAAATAAAAAAAATTTCCATTAATTTATCACCCCTCCTGTCCATTTTCTACCTATTCCTAGTCAAACCTCCAGAACAATCGACCGCAGAAGATGGCGTTGAAAGTCATCCAAACCCCGTGGCCCAATCGATTGAAAACCCAAAATGACCTCACCATCAACAGTCTCTCAATCCCTTCTCTTCAAATCCCAGATTTTTCTCCACAATCCGCCGACATGGAAAACCACAAGAACCACCAAAAATGCTAGTCGTATACCAGCGACGCGACGATTCCCCCGCGTTCGTCTTCCTCTACTGCCTCCTCATCTTCGTCTTCCTCGTCCTTGTCTTCAAATTCGCCATTTTAATCTTCTTTGTCTTTCTTCTTTACGTCCTCTGCTTCGAGGTCGTTCACCTCCTCTCTTACCTTGTATGTCCTCCTTAGCTGATTCCAACTCCACCAACACCAAAACCGTAAGCATCGCTCCACTCTTTCTGTACCTCTCTATACTCTGATTATTTTTGTGTTTATGTAATTGTATGTCTGAGGCTCAGAGTCTGAGCAATGCTAGGGACCCCAGAGGTCAAGATGGAAGATGGGGCCTTTTGTTGGACTAAGGGGTGCCAAAATAGGAGCGACCCTTAAAAAATTGGTAAATTTCCGGGGGCCTAAAGTAGCCGCCTCTTGTGGTTTAGCTCAGGACCGGCTCTAGAAATTCCGAAAAGGTTCCTGAAAGAAAAAACAGTGGTTCAGATTCACTTGGATATTTGAGTCCTCGTGAATCTCAATTATTAATTTCATTTTCGGAGACATTTTTGGAAACACTTTCAGGGTCCATAGAGTTATTGTTTATCTCTTCAATTTTGTGGGTTTGTTTGATTAATAGATGTTTTTCTTTATTACGAGTCTTTTCACATTGTAGTTTGTTTGGTTTGGGTTTTGGAGGATTTTTTTTGGGTAATGAGGGTAGAGAACTAGAGATAGACAAAGAAATGAGAGTAATAACTGGTGAAAAAATTTATTAGGGACGGTGGTAGAGAGAGAGGGGAAGGAGTTGGTTTTAGAGACCCAAAGCGAACACAGTGGCAGTGGCATGCTTCACTAAAATTTAGCTTGAACAAACTAATCATTCACTTATGATAATTAATACAGCGTTAACTTAGCTAATGAAATGGCATAAATTTCCCCTTTTTTCTCGATATGCTCTCCTGGATTTGTATAATTTCTCTTTGGATTTTTTTGTGGGTTTCTTTGATTGTAATCCTCTGTTGTTTGGTTTGTTGGAAATAACGAAACAATGATTAACATTCTCTAGGCCCCCGGAAATTTTGGCATTTTAGTTGTCATGTTTGCTTGGTCCAGGTCCAAGAAGGTTTTTTTTCCTTTTTTTGTTTTGTTTTGTTTGTTTGTTTGTTTTGTTTCGACGGTTTGGATTGTCCAGACTCCCGATCAATTTACACATACCTTGACGGAGCGCACCTTAACTAATTTCTTCTTTGATTCGGTCGAAGGCAAAGCAAAGCCATTCGTGCCGAGACTAGAGAATTTACGAGAAATTACAACGGTTGGCCATTGCTTCCCTATAATCGAGAGCCAACAACCAAAATATCAAAAGCCGAATGAGGTGTGATTAGGATTGAGATTGGTAATGAGGTCGGATTATTAATGAAGAGATGAATGATTCCTTCATGTTTATTATGCACAGGATTAATTCATGGGATGTATATATCATGTTTGTTTTGCATAGAGGGGATTGGATTAAAACCAATTGATTCCACTTTTACCCTTACTTAGGAAATTGTCCCTGCTCTTAGTATTTTTGATATAAATTCCCGACCAATGCTCAATTTGCCAATGATAGAATAGAAAATCCTAGAAATATCAACTCCGACAAAATATTCGTGCTTTAAAAATTAATTCATCAACCATTAATTAGTTCAAATATTAATTGGCTTGGTCAGCTTGTGATTATAAAAAATTCAAGTTACCTGACATCGGCTCACGTCGGCCTGATTAAAACTTATTTGAAATCCGATCATCTCAAAATGAAGATTGAAATCTGATTTGTTTCAAACAGTCTGTTAGTTTTTGGATGGGGAATGAAGCCAGGGTGAGAATTGACGAAGAAAGAAAACCCCCCGATGTTTAATTAAAATTAATGAAAACTCAGGTAGAACATTTTGGTTGAAAGCTTAAGAGTTATTTTTTGAAATATTTCCTTCAATTAATGTAGGAGACGACACTTCTCTAGTTACCGAGGATTGCATGGGCTGTTGTCCGGCGGTTTCTGATCACATTATAGGTCTATTTTGATGATATGTTGTAGAGCTCGTTGATTAAAATAACTATGTAGAAATTATTTTGCCTAAACACTGATTAGGGAGTTGATGAAGCACATTTAATTTGGAAAGAAGAAATGGTTCTTCGAGCTAAAACCCAGTTCATTTTTCTTTTTCAAAAAATAAATGGGCATCAATCAATTCCTAATCCCTATCTATCTAGAATAATTATTTCCATGGTCGTTCTACTCAACGATCTCTACGATATGAAGAAATTCGATCATCAAAGTAGACCCAAAATGAGATCCAAAATCACCGGATTTCTCCAAATACAGACCTCCCCATAACTTGGAGAGGAGCCGTCTCCCGTAATTTAGGGTAATTATTCAGCATATACATGTTGTGTGAGAGGATGAAGTATACTTTCGGAATATTAAATATCGAATAATTTTCCATTAATGATCATTAAAAAAAAAAATCCCATTAATTTATCACCCCTCCTGTCCATTTTCTACCTATTCCTAGTCAAACCTCGAGAACAATCGACCGCAGAAGATGGCGTAAGAACGTCATCCAAACCCCGTGGCCCAATCGATTGAAAACCCAAAATGGCATCACCATCAACGGTCTCTCAATCCCTTCTCTTCAAATCCCAGATTTTTCGCCACAATCCGCCGACATGGAAAACCACAAGAACCACCAAAAATGCTAGTCGTATACCAGCGACGCGACGATTCCCCCGCGTTCGTCTTCTTCTACTACCTCCTCATCTTCGTCTTCCTCGTCCTTGTCTTCAAATTCGCCATTTTAATCGTCTTTGTCTTTCTTCTTTACGTCCTCTGCTTCGGGCTCGTTCACCTCCTCTCTTCCCTTGTATGTCCTCCTTAGCTGATTCCAACTCCACCAACACCAAAACCGTAAGCATCGCTCCACTCTTTCTGTACCTCTCTATACTCTGATTATTTATGTGTTTATGTAATTGTATGTCTGAGGCTCAGAGTCTGAGCAATGCTAGGGACCCCAGAGGTCAAGATGGAAGATGGGGCCTTTTGTTGGACTAAGGGGTGCCAAAATAGGAGCGACCCTTAAAAAATTGGTAAATTTCCGGGGGCCTAAAGTAGCCGCCTCTTGTGGTTTAGCTCAGGGCTAGCTCTGGGGACTCCGAAAAGGTTCCTAAAAGAAAAAACAGTGATTCAGATTCACTTGGATATTTGAGTCCCCACTTCAACGTGAATCCCAATTATTAATTTCATTTTCGGAGACATTTTTGGAAAAACTTTTTAGGGTCCATAGAGTTATTGTTTATCTCTTCAATTTTGTGAGTTTGTTTGATTAATAGATGTTTTTCTTTATTACGAGTCTTTTCACATTGTAGTTTGTTTGGTTTGGGTTTTGGAGGATTTCTTTTTGGGTAATGAGGGTAGAGAACTAGAGATAGACAAAGAAGTGAGAGTAATAACTGGTGAGAAAATTTATTAGGGACGGTGGTAGAGAGAGAGGGGAAGGAGTTGGTTTTAGAGACCCAAAGCGAACACAGTGGTAGTGGCATGCTTCACTAAAATTTAGCTTGAACAAACTAATCATTCTCTTATGATAATTAATCCAGCGTTAACTTAGCTAATGAAATGGCATAAATTTCCCCTTTTTTTCTCGATATGCTCTCCTGGATTCGTATAATTTCTCTTTGGATTTTTTTGCAGGTTTCTTTGATTTTAATCCTCTGTTATTTGGTTTGTTGGAAATAACGAAACAAAGATTAACATTCCAAAAGCGATCAATATCCTCCGGTTTAAAATGAACTAGAAGTTGGGCATACACTCTGTGCGCGTGTGTACATGGGGTATGGGAGTTGGTAGTTGAGTTCGAGTGGTTTTCTTACTTTGCCCAAATGGATCATTTATGCTATAATAAACGTTGTTATAAAATTTTAATTTTTAATAGGACAATGTGAAAACAAAATTAGGACAATATTTGGAAACCACTTTTGTGACATGGCTTCAGAAATTTGTTCACACCCATTGCTGTTATGCCTTTCCATATTAGAATCGATAGATGGCCATTCCAGTATCAGACCATCCTAATATTCCTTTCTTGAACCAATTCCAATGAACCAAACAGTACCTTCTTGTTGCTGATCTGTTTTTGTTTTTTTCGTTCTCTGTTTGGATTTATGTTGAGTGCACGTACTTTTTTACTGTCTTAAAGTATCTTTTCTTTATGGGATTGTACAGGTGAGGGTGGTGGTGAAGGGGAGGGTGCAGGGGGTGTTCTATAGGAACTGGACGGTGGAAAATGCCAAGGAGTTGGGGTTGAAGGGGTGGGTTAGGAACAGGAGGGATGGATCTGTGGAGGCACTGTTTTCTGGGAGTACTGATAAGGTTCAGGAGATGGAGCAGAAGTGCAGGAGGGGTCCACCGGCTGCAATGGTCACCGGTCTCGAGGTTTTTCCATGTGGTGATGACCCGGGCACTGGATTCGAATGCAGATCAACTGTTTGATCGAACGACTAGACAACTCCGGCTAAGGCAATACTAATAGCGGTAGTGAACTAGTAAGAAAAGTGCAATACTTTCTCTAATTTATGCCTTGTTTGGTGGTATCACGTATGTTCATCATGCAAAATTTCATGTTTATAAAGCAGCTGCTTTGTATAGAGAACGTACTTGGAAATCGGAATTCACTTGTTATATGTTAGTAATTGGTATGTTATTATGTGAATATATGGATTCAAATGTTCTCTTGTACATGTGATTTGGTTAACATATGTCGGTAGTGCCCTTCTGCAATCACAAACCTGAAAGTGATAACTCCTAAGACAGTATTATGCATTACACATGCATTAGGCTCACTTATTTCTCTCAAATTAAATCATTCCCTTTTGGTCCAAGGTTACCGCGTGTATATAAGTCTCAGAAGGTGGGAGAATTCCCAACTCAAGCAAAAAGCATAAGATCTAAATAGCACTACATTTTAGGTGTGTTTAATCTTTCCGGGATGAGAGGGGTATTAGTGATACTTAAGCTTCTCAGGCAAATGCTAATGGGGAAACTATTCATATCTTCAAGAAGATTTAATGGTAGTAGTGGTAGTGATGATGACGATGCAAGTTCAAGGGCAGAGGATCTGCCGGAGGATGTGAAGGAAGGACATTTCGTGGTTCATGCTGTTGATCGTGGTGAACTGAAGAGATTTATCATAGAACTGGGTTATTTAGATGACCCTGGCTTCTTGAATTTGTTAAAGCGGGCAGAGGAGGAATTTGGGTTTAGACCAGAGGGAGTTCTTGCCGTTCCTTGTGGGCCTAATGAGCTTCAGAGGGTTCTCGAGAGCCGGAAAAAGAAAAAAGTCATTGGATGAACCTGTAGGTCTGCTATGTGTGAAGTTGCAATACTGGGTTTAATATTTATCTGAAGGATTTGCTTACTTCGTTTCTTCTGCTGGTGATGTTTGTACATGTTATCCTGTCTTGTGTATGGTCTGCTATATGTGAAGTTGCAATACCGGCTTTAATATTTATCTGAACGACTTGCTTACTTCGTTTCTTCTGCTGATGATGTTTGTACATGTTATCCTGTCTTGTGTGCTTGTACTTGTGATTTTTGTACTGCTGTTGGGCTTGCATGCTTAATACTACTCAGTCGCGGTCATCTACGAGTATCTAAATTTTCATTTTGGATGATAGTAATATTGAGAAGGAATAGGAATGTGATGCCATAGTTCACCGACTCCTATGTTCAGAACTGATTGGAATGCGGTTCCTGATGACATATTCAACCGGTAATCACATTTCCAAACTAAGTAGGAATCTGTTCCCTCCCATCCCCTTTGGTAATCCTAGATTCTTGGCGCAATCCATAAAAAAGGAAATATTTGACTCTTGGAAATTTTGTGAGTAATTGATTCTTTGATAAGATTACTGGATTGATCCAAACATCGGAATAGGCTTACTCTGGGTATTGAATTAATAGGACTTTGATTCTTGGTAATCCAATTCCTAATCCTAACAAAGATTACGGGCATCCAAACATAGCCCGAAGAGAGTGAAGAATCTCATTACAAGTAATGAGTTTCCTGTATCAATGCTTTTTAAGCGTTTGGTTAGGTTAAGAAATCTGTACGGGACAGTAATTAAATTTAAAATAGGAGTATCATTGATGGTTAATTTAGTAAATGGTTTATGCATGGGCGACACCACTCATAACAAATTTATGTCGTTTGTTGAACGGAACCCACTGGAGTTCGATAATGGTTGTTTGGTTGCGTAAAAATCATGTATTTCATAACACTGACAAAGAAGTAACTATACAACAACAAGTGGCTGATCTCTCAATTGTAAAAGCATGCTCATGTATTTTCATGTTTGTATGCTAGACTAAGCATGTTTAAGACTTTCTTTTGTTCATGATTAAAAATTTTAATTTACTTGAAACAGGTGGTAAATATGGTAGGTATGATTTTTGTGTATATTGTGTAAAATTTAAGTCCTGAAATTTTGACTCTTGGTTTCGTTCTTCCATATCTGAATGTTAGATTCAGATGTGAGAGGAGGGAGGGAGGGTTTAGGCATGTAATTCCTAGTATCATGAGTCATTTTGAGAACCTGGAATTGCAGTCTTATTTTCTCGTAACATTCTTGCCGTTCAAATTGAGCCGTACTTTTTGTTGTCGTTGAGTATAACTGCGAAAAATAGGCAGCCATGTCATGTGCTTGAAAAAGTTAGGCATCAACCGTAGATGAAAGGGAGTAATGTAATGTCCAATCACAGCTTCACCAATTTTGTTGGGTCATGTGTGTTGCCCTGCCCAACTCTTCGCCTCTTTTGTTGTCCCTTCTCGATATTATTTGTTAGGTAGCACCATCTTTTGTACAAGGAGGAAGTACTATAGCAGTACTGTTAAGTATTGTTAACTAACTCAGACCTCTGTCACATGTGTTGCATTTTCTTTCTTTTTTGCTTTGGTTAACTCTGGCCATGAGTTATTTGCTGCTTTGTAGTTACGATGAAGATTATATGGGATATCAATAACACTAGTTAGATA
Organism: Rhododendron henanense subsp. lingbaoense; assembly: GCA_020567845.1. NCBI lineage: Eukaryota > Viridiplantae > Streptophyta > Magnoliopsida > Ericales > Ericaceae > Rhododendron > Rhododendron henanense. The sequence goes on along the minus strand of CM036313.1, from coordinate 16,032,707 downwards.
TGTTCTCTCTCTCTCTCTCTCTCTCTCATATTTGAGATTCATCTGCATTCATTCCGAGTTTCTTTTGGATTGTACTTCGTTTCTTCTTTGTTCTCTAAAGTGTTAAGAGTCAATTTTCTTTTGCTACTGTGTTGGAGCCCGCATAGAGGAGCGAACAATATATCATGTCGGTAATATTCAACCACACTCAAAGTGTTCGTCCACTTCATCTTTCTTCACCGTTCAAAAAAAGAAGTGGACGAACAGATTTGCATTCCTGTGTAGTTCGGGTTTACCTGCTTAATGCTGTCTCTGTCATCATCTATAAGTCTGATTATTTTGTCCTAATGCCTTGTCAATATTTTCTTTTGGGGGAGTTCCAAAGTTATGCAGGTAAAGGATAAGAAGATAATCAAGTGAAGAAAGTATAATTTATCTCTCTCATTTCCGTACCATTTTCTTTGGCGAAACATAGACTTTGTCTGTCATTGTTTAACTATGGACTGCAAAAAGGGGTAACATGTCAAGTTGTCAGCTTAGATGAATGTTCTCACACCGGACCTAATTCCGATAGCAGTATCACCCATTTTTCGTGTCGGTGATTTCTAGCTCTATAGGCCCCTGTGATATACTCGCAATACAATAAACCACACAGACTCAGTGCCTGTTTTGTTATGACTTTACTGGCTGACACCCTAGTTACATGGTTTTTCGTTTTTTCACTTTCGTTTAGTTCAGGCAATGAGCCGTTGCTTGTTTGCAGTTACTGTGACGATTTTGGGGTATCTTAGCTCCAAATTGGATACTTTCCTATCTGCCAGGGAAGGGTATTGCACTAAGGAGAAGCTTATGGTACAATTTTGAAACATCCTTGCGTAAGCTTATCAAAAAAAAAATAAAAAAAATAACCATCCTTGCGTAACTTAATCAATAATATGCACTTATTCGTAATTACAAAAAAGAAAAAGAAAGATAGTAAAATAAACAATCGTAAACGATTCGTAGGAGTATATATTAAAAGATGGTACTGCCTAACTGTACTCTGCTATAGTACTTCCTCCTTGCATAAGATCCAGATCTTGTTTGGGATAATTTTTTTTCCTGAAAATGACGTCGTTTGATTTTGAAGTTTAAGGGGTAGCAACGTGGCTTGTTCTCGTCCATTGGATGCCCTCATTTATGTGTTGGCATGATCAGAACAAAACTCTCACACGATTCTCACAGGGACAATCGTCACAAAGGATTCGGATCCGGGTAGCGACGTTGCTTGTTTTCGTCCGTTGGATGCCTGCCCTCATTTATGTGTTAGCATGATCATTACAAAATCCTCACAGGTACAATCCTCACATAAGATCCGGATCTGCACAAAAATGGACTTCTGAGTGTCCCTTCAAATCATAAAGGAGATCATCTGCCTTTATGAAGCCCCTATTTCACGTAGCTTTTTTGGGAGCTTTTTGGTTTTTGTCTTTATTTAATTTTTTTTGCAATTGTTAATTTTGTGTCAACCTTTTGTGGGGTAATTGGTTTGTCTCGTCGAGAGGAATCGAAAAAATAAAAAATAATTATGATTTTTATCCAAATAGTCTCAGAAATATCTAAGATAAAACCCCAAAAGCTGGAATTTTTAGAATTTTTGGGCTTTATCTTGGATAGTTCAAAAGATTTGGGTAAACGTCATAATTTTTTACTCTTTTTTTTTCAAATTCCTCTCGACAAGATGAACTAATAATTCACAGAAGTTTGATGCAAAACTAACAAATGCGAAAAATATTTGAATAAAGACAAAAGCCAAAAATCTCAAACAAAGCTATGTGAAACAGGCACGAAGGAGTCATGAAATGAAGGTACTTCTTTTCTATACCATTCCCATGTTGAACTTGAAAGCATGGCAAAAGTTTAAGCGCATTAGAGAAGATCCAGCAGAGATAACAAACACGAAATTGGTTAACTATTGACAGTTTTTAGGTCCTCCAACAGAGGTAGCAAACACCAAACGACCCTCAACCCCCCCAATTGTGTTGAGTTTTGCCAGTTAACACCTTCTGTCAGCTGTCTATTAGGGTTTTGGCCGGAAAAGGACATGTGACCAACACATGACCATTATAAATCACACATGGAGACAAAAATACCCTTGGATATTTTGGCTCTCCCAGGCGTGGTTCTACTTAGGACAACTAGGTCTAGGAACACGTACATATAATGGGGTTTTAAACACACATTATATGCTTCTCTTTGTTTTCTACCATATTTCTCTCAAGCTGATCTTTTATGGCTGACCCTATCCATCTCTCTCCCTCTCATTCAATTCTAGTCACCACAACTCATCTTCTCCCTACCTCTCCCCTCTTGCAGGGACGGAATTAGGATTTTGTACACGCGGGAGCCGAACTATGAACAATAAAATTTTGAAATGTCAAGGTTAGGGAATCTAAGGATTCAAATGTCTAAATAAAACCAAATACAAACACAATATCTAACAAACAAAAAACAACTAAAAGGTTGTTTCTAGTTTGAAGAAAATGGTCTTTGGTTGTGGCTCAAGTGTTTGAAGAAAGGGATAAACTTATTTACGGCTCCACACAATCTCGGCCGTCCATTTCAGCAAAAAATAGCTGATCAGCTATGTTTTTCAATTTTGACCGGTAATATCTAATTTTTATTAGTCAAAATTGATTTTCAATCTGGACCGTCCCACACACTTTTGGACGCGCGCGATTGGGCGCCGTAAACTTTATTTATGGGTTGCTCCATAAAGAAGTTCTAATGAAGAAAATGGTTGTTTCTAGTTTCTTTCCTCACCGGGGCAACATGTGTACTTTAGTAAAAAAAATAAAATTCTGCAAAACACAGGGGCCGTGGCCCCCATTAGCCCTTACTTACCTCCGTCTTTGCCCCCTTGGGTTCCATACCCATGTGCGCAGGGCCGGCTCTGAGATTTTGGGGGCTAAGGCGAACGTAGATAATGAGGCCCTTAATAAAATGTACGAAAATAAAGTAATAAGTAGATAAATGGTTTTTTTCAAAGCCAAATGCATGTATTCGACAAAGGAAAAAACCCATACAAAAACTAATTTCTGATCTTGTTTTCTCTCCTTTGATCTCTAATTCATCTTCTTCCATTTTATTGCGTGTTCATGGAGATTAGAGCTCTAAGGATAAAATATGCATAAAACTTATCGAGGAACCCATCACATGAGATCATTTTTCAAGGGGCTCTACATGAAGATAGCCACCCGTAATCTGCATTTTCTTTTTCCTTTTTTGTTTCCTCTGATTGAGCAAGTCAGGTTGGGCCCAACTTTTGAGCCTGTGTCCCTTAAGTGAAAAATAGGTGGTTTGGGTATTAAAATGGGCCTCTAATGTTGCTATACCTAAAAAGATTGGACATATATAATGGGTACCTAAAAAAGTAGGAGGCCCTAATTTCTACACATTTTTGGGGGGCTTAAGGCGCCGGCCTCTTGGGCCTTAGCCCAGAGCCGGCCCTGCATGTGCGACGGCGGGAGGAGAAGGTCATGGTACTATTCCGTCTCTTTCTTTGTTTTTTTTCTTTTTTTCTTCTGTCTCTACAGATCAACGACTTGTCGTTTGATTTGTGAGAGTTTTGTTTCTCGTTTTACGAGAGTTAGTTTCGTCTTTGGACGAATTTTGTCTACTGATCTGGTTCTCTCAATCGAGGTTGCTTCACAACGATATATGTGCTTCAACGTTCTATCCCTACACGATATCTTTGGCGGGGCAACTCGTGCGGCTTGGCAGATCTGTAATTTTGGGAATTCATTGGTGCGTTCATCTTTGGTTGGAGTGCATCTGATCTTCTGGGTATTTGGTGTCTTTTGTTCTTAACTTTGCACTTTTTCTCGTTTGAGACTCCTAATTAGATGCTAGGTAGTTTAAAAGTCGCTGTTGTGTTAGGCCATGCTTGAGATTGGATGAAAGACATCAATTGCTTTGTGATTTACTTGTTTTGTATTTGTTAAACGATTAGTTTGGCTCTGTCTAAGTTCTTTGTAATGATCTCCGTTCTGTAAGTGCCACTGGGCGTTTATCAATACAATCTTCTCACTTTTGAAAAAAAAAAAAAACACATTATATGCTTATACCAATACAATTATATAATAAGTAGACTTTTGGTCATGGGGTTAATTAGTTTTGGTATTTTGTATTTCTCATTTAGTTCGTGGATCAGATGGATGATCAGCTCCGTTGAGAGATAAAAAAACAAAACAAAGAAGGAGTACTGGTAGGGTTTTTTTTAATTTTTATTTATAGGCAACAAAAGTTTTATTAAAAACACTTGACAAATGGTACATCAAGTGGGGAGAGAGGGGGAGGGAAATCGAACCAAGGTTGGATGAAAAAAGAAAAGAAAAACGATGTGACAAAGCCCACCAACACCCCGAGGGCTAGGCCTCAAAAAATAAAGTCTAAGAAGCCTCGTGGGCTTGGCCCTAAAAAAGAATCAAAACAAACCCTAAGCCCAATCTAGTCCAAGCACCGGCAATAAGCACAACCGTCACCACCACTACTACACAACCACCTCCACCATCCCAGGACGCCACCAACCAACACCACCCAGCCTTACCACCGAAACCCAACCGCCACCACCAGCCTAGCACGCCATCCAACACCACAACCCCAATGTCACCACTACAACCCATCACCACCAACCAAAACAGCCACCACAGGCGACAAGCACGCAGTCCAACACCATCGCGAACCCCGCGAGCAACCGGAACCCAGGGAAACACCGCCGAGGAGCCAACGATTCGGTCCTCACAAACGGTTTGGGAAGCCAGAGGCTGAGCACTTCCATACACTAGCATCGAACCACCGCTATGCTGCCTACGCATCTAAGCTTCCACAGCCAACCACCAGTCGAAAGGACCAACTTAGCCATTAGGTGAAACCACGTATGTCCAACAACGAATACATGGTGAGATCCTTTCTACCTCTTCAATTCCAGCCGTTGTCAGATCCTAGCCGTTAGGACAAACAACCACCCTCGGATGTGGTGATTGGCGGATACCGGAGTGACAAATAGGAGAGACGAAATAGGGAAGACAATCGGTAGCAAAAAGAAACGGTGAGAGAACTCGAATTCGACAAGGGTTTGAGGAGAGAGAGAGAGAGAGAGAGAGAGAGAAGATCAGAAGCTCGAGGGGGGGGGGGGGGTGGGAAGGGGGGAGGGGGCGGCGACAGCTGTGTAGAGAACTAGGGTTTCTGGTTTTTGGAGAGAGAGAGACAGAGAGAGGAGGGGAGAGCATGAACTTGAGTACTAGTAGGTGTTGAGAATATAATTAATGAAGTTTTCCCTCTCTAACAGCTTGAGCTTTTAGATGAGTTGGTGATTAACAATTTAATATGGTATAAGCTTTTTACCACTAGGTACAGAAAATAAAAAGTATTTCCCACCAGGTCACCTCCAATTAATGAAACACCAAAACCCTATGAAAGTACCTAAAGCCCTAAACCCTGAAAGTGCCTAAACCATAGGGTCCCCTATGAAAGTGCCCAAACCCTAGGGTATCCTATGAAAGTGCCCAAACCCTAGGGTACCCTATAAAAGTGCATAAACCATAGGATATCTTATGAAAATGCCTAAACCCTAGAGTACCCTATGAAAGTGTCTAAATCGCTAAAACCCTATGAAAGGAAAGTGCACCATAAAACCCCTATGCAATTGTCTAAACCTAAACCCTAAGGCTCTATGAAAGCGCCTAAACTTAAACCCTAGGGTATCCTAAACCCTAAAATCCTAAGGTACCCCAAAATTCTATGGTATCCTAAAATCCTAAGGTACCCTAAAACCCTAGGGTGTCATAGGGGGCCACTTCCATTAATGGTAAATGTATTTTGTAAAAAGTGGACCTAGTGGTAATTCAGCATTCTATCTTACCTTAATGGGAAATACTTTTTATTTTCTGTACCTAGTGGTAATAATCTCATATGATGGATGGTAGGTCAGAGGAGGTAATAGATCCTGTGTTCGAACCTCACCGCCTACCTAGTATTAAAATATTTACATGTGTTTAACCCGCTTATGTGGGAGAGTCTAGCTACACGTGAGAGACGTCTTGAAGGTATAAATAATAAAGTTATCTGCCCCTCTCTCTAATAGCTTAAACTTTTAGATGAGTTGGTGGTTAACAATCTAATAGTAGGTGAAGGGGAAAAAGGGAAAAAAAAAAGAAGGAAGGGTTCTACTTTCTAAAGGAATTTTGTTCCTGAATAAACCATGCATGAATGTTCGCATTTTAGTTTAGTTTTAGAACAAGTTATAATGGTTAAAAAGTTGTTGAATGATTCGTATAATTTTGGTTGTTGAGTTGGAGCTATCTGAAGAAAAGTGGTTTTGTTCGAATAAAAAGTATCGATCCAAATAATTGGGGTTTGTGCAACTTTGTCTATCCGAACAACTATGCAACATTTGAGGTTTAGGAAAATCTTACTTGCCCCAAGCCAATTTCTCTCTCTCTCTCTCTCTCTCTCTCTCTCCCCTTTATAGAGGCTCTCGAGGAGTCCCAAGAAGCTTCTTGCATCAGCAATTTGTTGGAAAGACTATTCAATTCGATGGGTTGGTCATCCAGAAATTTGTTGGAAAGACTATTCAATTTCCAGCGGCAGCCAAGCTCTGACGATGATCTACCGACCCTTGACTCTTGATGGTTGTTTTCCATGCGATAATAGCTTGTGTATTGCGTTGTGACAAATCAAGAAAAGTTTCACATACCTTACCCAAAAAAAAGAAAAAAGAAGAAGAAAAGTTTCACATTTTTACGGAGTGTTATTTTGTTCACTGTCTAAAAAGGTAGTGAACACTGAACACTACCCACACAAATTGGATACCGTTCACATCTCTCCAACTCTTCTCCTTAGCTCAGTTGGCCGCAACAGGTTTGATTAATTTTCTGCTAATAACAATATGGGTTCAAACCATTTAACCACAGTTCGCTTCCTGTTTCAAAGTACGGTTTGTTTCAAGTTGAGATATATAGTATTATGTTAACAAACAATTACAGCACTCAAAAAATACAGTAAAAAATAGACGAATCAAAGATTGTCTGTCTTTCATGAAAATTCACCAAAAATTACTAAAAGTTACTGCCCCGTTCGGCTAAATAAGCCAAGTGGCTCATTTTTTTGTCCTTATTCAAATTTTTTTCGTATCACTTGGCTTATCATCAATTTTTTTGGAGATTATTGCATCCTCATGACGAGAGGAATCTAAAAAGTAAATTTTTTTGATCGAAATCCAATTTTTTTTGAATAAAGACGAAAAAATTGGCTTATTGGCTTATTTTCGTCTTTATTCAAAAAAAATTGGATTTCGATCAAATTTTTTTTACTTTTTAGATTCCTCTTGTCATGAGGATGCAATAATCCCCAAAAAATTGATGATAAGCCAAGTGATACGAAAAAAATTTGAATAAGAACAAAAAAATAAGCCACTTGGCTTATTTAGCCGAACGGAAAATTCGTCTTTGATGAATGAGTTTATTAGTTTCAAAGATTGTCTCTGATAGACGTCTTTCATGAACACTAGTTTTTCCCAAGGTGAGAGAGTACAAATCCAAATTAGCTTTCGAAATGTGGTGCTCTCAGGAACACGAGTCATACTCAACAACCGTGGGGTTTTTGAGGTTTTCGTACTCAACAACCGTGGCTGCCATATGCTATATGATTGGTCTTACGTAAATCACAACTGGATGGATTTCCATCCATTTGCATGTAAGCAAGGAATTATCAATGTTATTTTGTTAAATTATATTACCACGTTAAATTTAATTAATATGAAATGTTAGAAAAAAATAGGAGTATCTTATTTTATATTTCATAATTATCTACGATTATATAGTCACTCTCTTCTTCTTCTTTTTTCTGTCAGTTCACTTGAGAACTGCGTACTTACCTTCGGTTATGGCAAGTCAAATTCGTGAGCCTAAATTCGGATGCTATTATGGAGGGAAAGTTAACATACTAAAGGTATAAATTAATAGCTTTTGTATATGTTATGAAAGATGCATTTTGTTTAACTTAAATAGTATCTGACTACACTTGTGCAGTTTTTACAAGACAATACCAGCCCAATAATTCATCCACAAAGCTCTTCGAACGTGATCATGTTGATGAATCGACGTCAATGGATTATCCCGATATTCTATGGAAAACTTTGCATTTTCTCATTGAAAATGTTTGTAGATGAGCTACTACATCTGCAGTAGATGGAATATGTTCTTGTTTTGGCTTCTAGGGTTAATCAATTTCACGTTATGGTGTTTGGTGTTGATCGAGTTGAAAAAATCGAGTAAATAGTATGCGGACACCTTGAATAACAAGAAGACTGTGTATGTATGTTTGACACTAAGTCAGTGTAGTAAGTGTAGTATGTCTGTTCAAGTCTAAACCAAATCCTTTTATCTTTTTGTTTAAGTTCATTTTGAAATGTATTTTAATGTAACCAAGCTTTATTACAACCCTGTTATTTTGCTTAAAAATTCTGCATGGTGTGATTGTATCAATGATAAATTGCTGTCTTATTGTACAAAGCGCATGAATATTGCTACAATTAGCAAAAAATCTATCAATCTCTATTCAATTAGTTTCTTTGTTAATTTGAAAACACTTGGTTTTCAACTTGTATTCCGGATAGTAACTATTTAGGTAACTTTCTTAGTGGAAAATAATGAGTATTACTTCCACAAAACAAATATTCATTGTTATTCTCTCACAAATGACGCAAATGGAATACGAGTAGGTTTTCCCGTATATATATGGAAGGGCAAAGTCCACTTTCACCCCTTATGGTTATCGTCATGTGCGGATACCCCCCTCATAGTTCAAAACTGACCACATAACCTACATGTGGTTTTGAAAATGTGTGGATAGATCCCTTGCCGTCATGTTTTCCATCCATATATATTAACGGAGGTGTATCTCACACACCTCTAGAATGTAATCTGAGTCGTTCATAATGTATTAAATAAAGAATAGAGTATCTTTGTAAAAAATCATCTCGATAATGCATCAATAACCCAGTGATCTAATTTTTAGTAAATTCAAATTTTAATTTCATAACAAAATCGATTCGACCATGAGCTTTTCATTTTTTGATTGACTCGAATTTTGGCATAGATGTAGTACTCGTCAAAATTTACAATATCAACGGTTTGGATTCAATTTTTGGTATAGGAGATGACGTGGTTAGATTTAAAAAAGAAGAAGAATCAAGGGACATGATGAGGGTATATCGGTCTTTTAATGTTGTGTTTGTTAATATGGATGGAAAACATGACGGCAAGGGGGTCTATCCGCATATTTTCAAAACCACAGGTAGGTTATGTGGTCAGTTTTGAACCATGAGGGGGTATCTGCACATGACGATAATCACAGGGGGTGAAAGTGAACTTTGCCCTATATGGAATTATAATGAAATGTATGTGTTATCAACTTGGTATATCAAATGTTTATGTGTTTTTATCTTATAACATGGGGAAAGAAAAATATGAATAACTCACAATTTAATATAAGTAGTTTTTATTACATCCAAACTCAATTTACATAAGTGCAATATAAAATACAATACACATATCTCTAAGCAACATTCACAATATCACCGAATAAGACCAGGCTATTGTAATTATTAACTTTATAATATGACCACACGTGATATTTGAAATACACCTAATACAACAAAAAAAGTACATATATTTCCGCTGAATAATTCGATCTACCTAAAGTTGGTATTCAAATTAATCAATCATCTGTAAGTCTTGCAAATGCAATGTAGTTTCTTCCATCATTGCAGATTGTTGAACACTTTCAGTCACCATACACTGGTTAGTATTCGTTGTTCTGATTATCATATTTTGTTCAACCTCAGCTGATATGCGAATTAAATATGAAAGAGATGGTTCTTCCCAAAGAACTTTGCCCATCATATCAACCATTTCCAAAGTTTTAGAAAATCTGAGCATAAGGCTATATACCTCTTTTTTGAGTTTATTGAATTTCTCGGAGGGTGTTTCTAAATTCATTAATTCATCGCCTACTCCCATCTGGTTGCAATTCATACATGGCATCATGGCCGGGTGTAGAATATGCAGTGTTTTCAGAGTTGTTAAACAACGAATAATTGTTTGCCATCCATCGTATGGAAAACACCTAACATAAAACTTGGTCGTTAATAAAATAGAAAAACAACTGGATAAAACAAAAATACTGTTTAAGTTCAGAAAATGTACATGTATTCTTCTTTTTGATTCCTTGCAACCGGAAACTTAGGATTTGGAATGTGTATACCTGCATTCATTGGCTACCAATAGCCTCTTATATAGTACTTCACAGCTAGGTAGAATGCAAAGCAATTATTGTAGTACATTACGTATGTACATTGTGTCTATCTTAGAAAAAAAATAATCTATATGTTTCGTACTGATGACTAAAATGAAAAATATAATCCTAACATCCCAGCTTTAGTTAATGAAACCTTTTATTTTGATTTATAATTATGTATAATTAAAATACCAAAAAAAAAATGCTAATAGTTAAGACAGAGAAGCCGAAAACAACTTCCTAGCATGAGACTAAAGGATACATGAAGAAATCCCTTTTTTTTTTTTTAAATTTTATTTATGTATCTTATAATGCTTTGTTGCGTATACCATCTCGCTCACGAAATAGGAAGGAATTTTCCGAGATTGAAGTTTTTAAGGGTTTTTATTGGATTTTAATCAGCGTTTAAGTTTCGAGTATCTACTGAGATTAAGTAATTTTGATATTTCTATACCCTTGTCCTTGTAGTCATAAATTTTTTAAATCAGTGATTAAAAATAATTTTATCTAATCAAAATATAAATTTAAAATAAATAAAAATATAACAACAAAAATGAATTGAATTATAAACTATCTTCTTTTTGTAACTACGATTTCATTTTTTAAGATTTTATTACTGAGATTGCATATATTATTGTCTAACAGACAACAAAAGAAACGTATACTCAAAAAAAGAGAGGATAAGTACATATTAATTTATTAAAATAAAAAACAAATAATCTGGAACCATCCGACACACAATTTTTAATATTATTGTTATCATTCAATCTAAACTATAATCACACACAATTTTTAAATTTCAAACGCATGTGCTCGAAAAATGTTTGGGTAAATAGTTATTGAATTCTTAAGTACACATTTTCCGTTCTATTTGAGCGGTAAAGAAACCAAAACTAATGCATTTTCAAATCTAAACTTTATGTGGAAAAAAAAAAAACTTCCCAAATTCTATTTTGTGTTGGAAATCCATAGACTACAGAACACTCGAGGTTCCAGCTACAATATTGACAAGGTAAACTGCATTTAGAATAATTGTTCAGATGTACAGAGTTGAAAAACACCATTACAAAGCCAAGTTAATTTTGAAGTAGTAATTTTTTTTGTTTTATGGGTTATTCCATTATTATAAGGGGTGTGCAAAATACCCGCGGGTTCGCGGGTCCGACCCGACCCTAGAAATCTGGGACGGCTCCGAGCCAGTGATTCGGTCGGTTATGGTTTGTGATGTGCAGAATTTTCGGTTTCGGTTCGGGGTCCGGGTCGGCACCTCGGCAACCCGTCGAACCCGACTCGCCCGACCCTATAATATATATATATAACCCTAATCCCTTGTCACTGTCGGCCTCCCACTTTCCCTTTCCCAAACGAAAAACGCCAAAGCCAGCCCCCAAGTCTCAGTACACCCCCACGTTCCCCCACTCCATATCTGATCCCGCCGCCGGGAGCCTCCGCCGTGAGCCGTCCAGTCCACCGTCTCTCGCACAGACGCACACCGTCCGGCGTCCAGACTCAAGACTCCAGGCGTCCACGACTCCACCGATCTGCAAATCGGTAAATTTTCTGCATTTTCTTGGCTTTACTCCTCAGTCTCCTCCGATCTGCATTTCGTTGTGCGACTTCTGCCTTTACAAATTTACTTCAAAAATTGTCCAAATATTTAAATTTACACATAATACCAATATTAATTAAATGATAACTTGTGAAAGTACATTCATAAGGCTTTAGATTATATTTTGACATCTTATGATCATTAGGTGGCCTTTTAATTTCCACTTAATTGTGGATGTGGTGCTCTAATTAAATTGATAGTGCTCCATTTGTTCAGGCCATAACTAAGACAATACTATACACTTTGACGTTGGAAATTAATAGAGACACACATATTTGGACGTACGTCCACGTGTATCAAATGAATCTGTTTTCATACATTGTGTCCATGAAAGTGCTCTAGTTTATTTAAAGCTTTAAGTTTTCTGCCATCTAGGGAGCCTTAATGTATTTTCATTGAACCTAATTTGTTAAAAAAAGAAAGAAAAAGTGTATCGTAATTGCACATTACTGTGTGTTTCCGGCTCTTGGACTTGACAAAACAAATAGTCGGCTAAGGATTTGTTTTGGCTCAATAATTAAGCCAGATAATATTTTTGTCTTTATTCAAATATTTTTTTTTTCGCATTTGTTAGTTTTGCGTCAATTTTTTTAATAAATTTTTAGTTTAGGAATCTAAAAAGTAAATTTTTTCAAACCATACTAAATTTCTTTTGTGTGATAAAAGAAATAATCAAAAGTCTATCAGTTCTGGATTATTTTTGTCCTTGGGTGATTTTTGGTTAACATTTTGATTATGTATTTGTAGGCTTTATATTCCTCTCGTCGAGAACCTATAATTCATTGAACATTAAATACAAAATTACCAAAGACAAAAAAGTTATCCTAGAGAATTTTTGTTTTGTTTTGTTTTTTGGGGGGTAAGTATCCTAGAGAATTATTAAAGCCAAAATGGGCCTAAAATTACTCATTCATAGCCTGTTGCCTAATGTTCTTTTTCGGGAAAATGTTGGCCAAGGACATGTTTTAATAATTAATACCCCGCCAAGGACATTTTCAGTATTAACAAATGTTCTTAGCATGTCCTTGGTAGGTATTAATTATCAAAACACATCCTGAGGCCGTCATTTTCCCTTCTTTTTCACCTTTCTGGGCCGAGTGAAGAGCCCATGCAGGCCTGTCATTTTGTCCAACAAAACCCTTTGGGCCGAGGCCCATCAAATAATTTTACACAGTAAACCCCTGAACCAAAACCCCTTCTGCCCTAAAGCAATACGTCGACTTTCTCTGGCACTACGATTATTGACTCGCTCTCTCTACTCATCTCCATCCATTATCAGGTCTCTCTCTCTCTCTGTAAAATACAAACCCTAGTTTATCCCTATATTTATGTATGTTGGATTTAGCCCTGTGTGTGTGTACTGTTTGATTTCTAAGTCGGTAGTTTTATGCAGCTGGATTGACATTTCAATTAGGGCACCGGAACACACATTGAAGAAGAGATGGCTCGTTTCCGAAATGTAAGATTTATGTTATTTGATGTTGCACTCTCTCAGGTTTGTTGCTGGGGAAATGAGGAAAAGGAAAGAAAGCAAAATAGAAGTGAAATTTTTTGGTTTCTTGTTATTTTCGTCTAATTTTTTTTTAAAACCAAAGGGGGCTTTTGTTAAGTTCTCAATTATGTATCGTTTTGGTGGCATGTCTGTGCTAATTTATGCTACTGTCTTTTCGAATTGGATCTGAAGAAGAAGGCGGCATTCGTAAAGCCAGTTATGAAGAAGCAGCCGACTGTGGATCATATCACAGGCGATAAGATCCCAAAAAGCTTTGTTTTTTCGAGAGGGAAGTTGCCCGGTTCTCTTAGGCAATTGCAGATGGACTTGAGGAAGTTGATGCTTCCTTTTACTGCCCTTAAGCTTAAGGTAATTAATTACTACCATTTTGTAGCTTCAGTCAGCTATATTGGTGTTTTGTTAATTTGGTATCGATTCATTCCAAACAAGAGTGGCTTAAAGAACTTTCAATGATTGCTTGGAGAACTGTTATGCCTAGACATTAGGAGTGAAAATAGCACAAGTTTGATAGATTTGTGGGACAAATCTAGGTCACATAATCCTTCAGTAGCATCCTTAGCTATTGCTCTCAATCCTCGTTCTACGCTTCACTTTCTATCCTTGCTCTAACAAATTTTAGTAGTATAGGATGTTTTTGAAAGACTCTTTCACGCTCCCACTTCCCTGCTCACGCACACGGATAATGTGACTTGGGAACAAGTAATTGTTGCGTAGAGGTAGACATGATTGGCCATGTGGCCAGTTAGTTAAGGGATATCAGCTTCTTGTAAATGCATTAAGGAGATTCTTACTTTGGCTGGTTCTTTTCAATTTCGCCAGCCAGTATTCTTTCAATTGTGTGAAATCTATAATTTGTGGTGACTAATATTTGTTTAAAGATAGTGTCATAGTTAAAGCACCGTGTTGAAGTAAAACAGTAGCTGAACGTTCTACAAGGGTATACGGTGTTGATACGTAAGTCGGAGAACAAAATGGCTTCCTTGCCTAAGCAGTTTTGGGTCTTCCTTAATGCATATCCCCTTTTATATAGGATCTTCTAAAAGCTTTCAATTCATCAGACTTGGTTCTGTTCACTATGTAAAGTTTGATAAAATCAAGCATACTCCTGGCTAACTTGGTACTTCATCGTTGTATCAAAATTGCAGGAAAAGAGGCGTAACAATATCAAAGACTTCTTGAACATTGCAGGGCCGATGGGAGTTACACATTTCCTCATATTATCAAAAACTGAAACTGCACCATATTTGAGGGTTGCCAGAACTCCGCAAGGCCCAACTCTAACATTTAAAATACAAGAGTACTCATTGGCAGTTGATGTTGCTCATTCTCAAGTGCGCCCGAGATGTCCTCAAGACCTTTTCAAAAACCCACCCTTGGTAATAATCTTCTTCTGAGGAGTGCATGCACAAATATACACTTCTGTGCAGCTGCGTGTCTATATTGTTGCCACTGATTTTCATCTAATTGCTTCTTACGGAAACTTTGCGAACTTAAGGTCCATAGCACAGGTATTTAGTTGGCAATGACCAGAGAGAGATCACAAATGGGTGCCAAACTTCCAGCTGTTAGAGGGCTTATGCTTTAGTAACTCGTATCACTGAGAATGTTATCATGAACAGCCATTAAAATCTAGTTTAGATGTCTCTCTGGAATCTGTAATTTCCTTTTTCTGCCATGTGAATCATGTGATAGTGCTATTATGTTGTGATCAGGGCTATGTGTTAACGCAAAAGAGCCTATGGTTTGGTGCTCCGAAGTGGATTCCAGTTCTCTTTTTGTATAACTTTACAGTTTTTCCGCATTAGCAAGTCATTAAACTTCCTTGTGTAGAGGAAAAGAAAACATTCACAGTTCTTCTGTCAACATGTATTCCCACCATTTATTTTCAAGCTGTACGACGTGCTACTTTTGTAAATTTAGTTTGCAATGTATAGTTGGTTTCAAGTGTCAACTAACTGTTGCACATTATTGATTTTCTTGTTACTTGTTTTTTGATTACTTATTCAGATTTTCCATCCACTATTTTTCCAGATTGTTCTTTCTGGTTTTGGGACGGGGGAGCAACACCTGAAGCTTACAACTATTATGTTTCAGAACATCTTTCCAGGCATTGATATTAACACTGTGAGTGCTGTGACAATGTCAACCAGATGCTTGCATCAGATTGAGTACTGCTTTCCCTCATATGTTGCTTGTGTTGTAGGTGAAACTTTCTTCGTGTGAGAGAATTGTGCTGCTAAACTATAATAAGGAGACAAAGCTGATTGATTTTCGGCATTACTCCATCAGACTACAACCTGTTGGGGTCTCACGCAGAATCAGAAAGTTTGTGCAGAACCATCAAGTTCCTGATTTAAGAAGTCTTCAAGACGTGAGTGACTTTGTCACCAAGTATGCTCTCTCTCTCTCTCTCTCTCTCTCTCTCTCTCTCGGGTGTGTGTGAAATATCAAGTAGCTAAGGAGCTCTCAACTTGACTCACAGTTGTTTCTCAGCTTCTCGGATTTCCATTGTGTATGCATTTATGTTTGTTTTTGTGAGCATTAGAGGCTTAGAGCCTCGAGGCATAGAGGGTAATCAGTAGTTAGTATAGTCTCAACGGTACATTAGAGTTTTCTATGGTCTATAAGCCTCTGCTTGACTAAGAAAAAGGGAAATTTAATTACGTATATTAGCATAAAATCACAAGAAAAGAAGCTCTTTGATACCTCATGCTTATGTGTTGGGAATTTTTACTATTTTTGTTTTAACTTTGTAAAATTGTGTTTTCCGTTCCTTGGTATTTGCCTGCAGGGCTGGTTATGGATCAGAAAGCGAAGCAGATGAAGAAGCGGCAACTGTAAGTCTACCAAGTGATCTCGGTAGAGTTAACCGAGCTTCCACAAAAAGTGCTGTCAAGCTTCAAGAGATTGGACCCAGGATGACTCTTCAACTCATGAAAGTAGAGGAAGGATTGTGTTCTGGTGGCGTCATATTCAGTGAATATGGTATGTTCTTTGATCTGACATTGTACCTTTACTTTTTCTGTGGTGGGAAAAAACCAGAAGCGTGCTATGCCCTTGCAATGAGCTTATTTGTCCATATCAGCTGTGTTTGGGGGTTTTCCTTCGTTTCACTCTTATCCTTTTCTTAGGATTCCTACTGATAGCCGATGGGAGAACAGGAGTATGAAATGCAGTTGTCACTAACTGTAACATTTCTATCCCTTTCAGGAGATTATGGCAAACAGAAAACACAGGAGACTGAGGTAGAGCAAAAGCAAGAAGATGAGGAAATTATGGTGGAAGATTAGCCGTAAACCATCTTCAAACACAAATAGGAGGCAGTTCTTATTGTATTTTGACGATACTTTTTTATGACAGTTTCAAGTCGTTTGGTTGGTCTCTCTCTCTCTCTCTCTCTAGGGCTTGGCAGGTGGGTGTGGACAACTCCAAAGGGTGCACAATATCAATTAGCTTCCCAATTTTGTATTTGAGGAAATGAGAAGAATAGTAGTGCCATTTTGTTTCTATTGCGTTTGAGAAGAAAATAGAAAATAGCTGTTGATCCATTTACAAGAAAAGTGGAGAGTTTTGTTGGCTTAGGGAAATGAGTTGTATTTCGCATTTAGATCTGTGATATCTGTCTAGTTGCTGATGTTTAAAAAAAAAGATTGGCCAGTTGCATGTATGTTGCAAATTATGTTCAAACGAATTCTCAGACTAATGCTTAAAATGCATCCAAAAGCACATTAACTTCCACGGCCTGGTAACCACCCCCTCTATATAATCTCCTTGCACATTTCCAAGGCCGAATCAAAGTCTCCTTCCTAAACCATATGCCTCATCAACGTATATTACACGAAAGAATGCGGCGAAACAAGCCCATACGCCACCATTCTGTCCAAAACCTCCTTTGCCGTTTCCAAATCCCCAGCCTCACAAAACCAGGAAATCAGAGCATTGTAACTCGCCGATTTTAGGCTTAACCCCCTTCGAAACCATCTCATCGAACAACTTCTTGGCTCTAACGCATTCCTTGATCTTGCATAGCCCCATAATTCAAAGGCTGTAAGCCGCCAAGTTAGGGTTAGGACCCAATCCCTTATCTCCATCATCCTCTTCACAACTGCATCGAATCCACCCATATCCTTAGCCTTCAAATAACCATCCAAAAATATACCATAACCCCACCTTCATTTTCCATCTTATTAACCAACTCCATTGCCAAATCCATCTTTTTCTCCTCACAAAACGCCTTCAAAACCAACTTATAAGATTTCACACGCGGCGCCACAACGGACCGACTCGAACAACCGATGTAATTCATGGTTCGTTTTGTTATCGAGATTAACGGATAGGATCGCGCAGAGCAATTTCTCGGTCCGAGGGCAGTTGTGGTTTTCCATCTTGTTGAAGGTTCGAGCGGCGTGGTCGACCGATCGAGCGGAGGAGTATAGCGTTAGGATACCGATCCAGAACCCTTGGGAATTTAAAAGGGATGGATGGTTTGTCGTCGTCGGTGCGGTGGTGATGGTGTGGTTGAGGATGCGTTTGACGAGGTTGGGGTGGGAGAGCTTTTGGACGCAGAGGTGGAAGAGGGGGACGGTGGCGGAGGAGGATTCGAAGGTGGCGGCGAGCTTGAGAGGTGTTGGGGCACGCCCAAGACCTCACCAACGAAGCACAAACACACACTCAAGCCATGGATTGAGCAAGAAACACACACAAGATTTTTAGGGAAAATTTCACTATATTAATCACTCAATATAGTTACAAAAAACCCTCCAAACCTCTCAAACCTCACACACAAGCACACAAGCACACACTAAACACACTTATCAACCCACTAACTCTCTTCTCACCACAATATGTATATATGAAAGCCCTAGGGTACACAAAAATATCACACGGACAAAAATGCCCTTACTAATAAAAACTAATCACTCATCCACCACTAGGGTGGATCCCAACAATCACCCCCTCCACCCTAGTGGGTGGAAGGTCGTCTCCTCACTTCTCGATCGGAGCGTCCGCGATCCCAAACCTCGATAGCTCACACCCCCTTAACGGATGCCCCGCACCCCCTCACTTGGTAGTCTCCTACCTCTTCATCGGACGCAAACACGAACACATCGGAAACCAAATCTTGTGCGAAAGAAACCCTTTTCTTTGTGCACAATTCTTCTTCACCAACTCCACTAACCGATGCTTCATTCAAACTCAACAAACAATGCGCTTCACACAAAGGCTCTTCAACTTGCGTTTTCACACGCCACACTTTTCTTCCAACTAAACGTCTATAGCTCATATCATCCCTCACAACGGAACCCTCAAGGCGGTATAATCCATGAACCAAACTACCTTCAAGCATCACACGTTCCTCTTGCCGAACCCGAAGAATACCCTCACTAGCCAAGAATGAATACCCTTTACCATCAAGCACTCCAAGCGAAATCAAATTCCTCTTCACCCCTAGCACATGACGAACATCCGATAACATCACAAATCTCCCATTCGGCAAGCGAAACTTCACCATCCCTATTCCAACTACACGGTTCCTCGAACCATTCGCCATTCGAACAAAACCACCATCAATAGCCTCGTAGCTACAAAACTCTCTCCTATCTCCACAAACATGGAATGAGCACCCGGTGTCAAGTACCCAATCCGTTCCTCTCGCAACTTTAGGCTTTTCCTCGACCAACATAAGATCCCCATCCGAATCTTGGACTACCGCCGCTTCCTTCGATTTGCCTTTCAACTTAGGACAATCCCGAATCATATGTCCCTCTTCCTTGCAATAATGGCAAGTTCGACCAACTAACTTAGGGCAATCTCGAATCATATGACCTTCCTTCTTGCAATAAAAGCAAGCCATACTCCCTTTTTCACAACGATCCCTCGAACGCGAACCCGAACGTGAATTGCCTCCTCTCTTTTGATTTCTCCCTCTCGTTCCTTCCGAAACCAATGCTTGCGACTCATCAACATGCATCTTGGCCATTCCCTTTCTTCTCGCCTCCTCACTAAACAAAGCATCTTGCACTAAACTCATACTTAATTTTCCATCCGGCGCAGAATTGCTCAAGGAAACCACCAAGACCTCCCAATCATCCGGAAGCGAACTAAGTAACAAAAGAGCTTGCAATTCATCATCAAAATCCAAACCAACACTAGATAATTGATTCACCAAACTTTGAAACTCACTCGAATGCACGGCAACCGAATCCCCACTTCGAAGCTTCAAATTCACA
Organism: Rhododendron henanense subsp. lingbaoense; assembly: GCA_020567845.1. Lineage (NCBI taxonomy): Eukaryota > Viridiplantae > Streptophyta > Magnoliopsida > Ericales > Ericaceae > Rhododendron > Rhododendron henanense. Next base: position 16,013,038 of record CM036313.1, on the reverse strand, counting down.
AGTTGCCTCATCAAAAGCGCTTTGTTTCGAGATGATTTCGATTGATACATCTCCACCAACTTCCCCCACAAAACATAAGCATCCGTCTCCTGCGCTACATGGTGAAACACCTCCTGCCCAATAAATTGTCGAATCATTGCTACGGCTTTCCTATTCGATTTATTCCAATCCTCAACCTTAATCGAATCCGGTCTCTTTCCTTTATACTCAATAGGGTCATATAACTCTTTTAACGACAACATATCCTCCATTCGTGGTTTCCAAACCGCATAATTTGTCGCCGACAATATAACCATAGTATTCACACTAACACCAACATCCGTCATCTTGTTTTAATTAATCCAAAGCAAGATAATCACTTAAACCCGACCCTTAGTGCTCCCGAACAACTCAACCAATGCCCAAAAAAGGTTTCAAAGCTGGAAAAAAACGTACCGGCAATTTCCGAGTCGAATCACTCCAAACCGAGGCCGAAATCAGATCCGGAATGAAAAAACCTGTCAGGAATCGGACTGAACCGGTCACGAACCGGTCGATATCGGACCAAACCGGCCGAAAAACCAACGAATCGGCCGAAACACTCCGAGTCGACACCGGCGTAAACCGGCTGACTCAGCACCCGCTGACCCCGCGTTGACCGGACCCTTTGACCGCCGGTCTGACCCCTCTGAACCGGCGCTGAAGCTTCTGAACCGCTGAACAAATTCAAAAAAAAATTCCGACAGCCACGCACCCCCTTCTACCGGCGCGTGTGGGCCACCCCCGCAACTTCCGACGACGAACTTTCCAGATCTGGAATTGTCTCCTCGAGAAGAACACAACCCAGTGCTCAAAACTCGTCTTCGATCATCCACAACTTCGGGCTTTTCAAAACAGCCTATTTGCCCGTCGCCGCCTCCGCCCACTGCGATCGAATGGCTCCCGAGCCTTCGTCCGGTGACGAAACTCGACCCCGTCACCTCCTATAGACTCGTCTCAGTGAGGTGCACAACCCTTACTGGTCAAAAATAATTTTCGAACATCTTCATTTCTGACCAGATCCGTGAACAGTAACAAAACGCAACCCGAACCCGAACCTTGCTTCTCCGGTGACCTACGCTCTGATACCACTGTTGGGGCACGCCCAAGACCTCACCAACGAAGCACAAACACACACTCAAGCCATGGATTGAGCAAGAAATACACACAAGATTTTTAGGGAAAATTTCACTATATTAATCACTCAATATAGTTACAAAAAACCCTCCAAACCTCTCAAACCTCACACACAACCACACAAGCACACACTAAACACACTTATCAACCCACTAACTCTCTTCTCACCACAATATGTATATATGAAAGCCCTAGGGTACACAAAAATATCACACGGACAAAAATGCCCTTACTAATAAAAACTAATCACTCATCCACCACTAGGGTGGATCCCAACAAGAGGGTCGGATTTTCGGACTCGATCGCGGATTTGATGTCGCGTAATGTGGGGAGAGAGGGCGAGGAGAGAGAGGAAGATGAAGAGGAGAGAGGGAGGGAGAGATAGATAGATCGCATGAGATCCCCTGTCCGACTCCCCCTGTCCGAGCTCCCTGTACCACCCTTTTCGGCCGTTGATCTCGCAAATCAACGGCTGAGATGGACCGAGCATGTTTTGCTCCAAAACGTCGTCGTTTTGAGAAAAAGTACTCGGCCCATCTTAGCCGTTGATTTGCGAAATCAACGGCCGAAAAGGGTGGGACAGGGAGCTCGGACAAGGGGACTCGGACAGGATAGAGAGTGGTCGGTGGGAGCAGGGCCGGCCCTGAGATTTTAGAGGCCTAAAGCCAATTCTAAAATGGGGCCTAGTTCATTTTAACAAAAAAAATCGCTACAGGTGCTAATATGAGGTAAAAGTTTTTTTTTTTTTTTTGCTGCTAAAAGATAAAGGATTAAACATGCTATTTTAGCTTTCTAATTTAAGTAAGAAAATTATGATATTAGTAAAATATAAATCAAACATTACGAAGCATTGGTCATACAATTTGTTTTCTCTAACGGTTATTTGAACATATTTTTTACCAGTACTTGTTGAGTGAAAATAAATTATTTTGGTTTATTTTTAATCAATTGTGTTTCATTTGAAAATTTGATATTCGAAGTTAAAAGTAAAATTTTAAAAAAAAGGCTATGGTAGTGATTTTCACTCTCCCCTTTTTTGTAACCACACTCTTTTTTTTCTTGTGATGTGAATTTTAAAAAAATAATATTTCATTTGTATACTCTTTCACACTCGGAAGAACAAAAATTGTAAATTCACATCACAATAAGACAAAAAACAGAGTGTAGTTATTAAAATGGGGAGGGTGAAAATAAATTACAAACAAACTTATCAAAACATTTGTGGTGTGCAAAAAAATTGAATATTGGTCATGACTAACATCTACAATTACTAAAGCTTAAGTAGTTTAAAATATAAGAGGTATGCGAGTAGTGTACATTATCGATACCAAGATAAATAAAACAGGAAAATAAGAAGGAAAAGAAAGTAGTGGCAAAACAATACCCCTATGGGGATTCGATCAAGGGACCTCTGTTCCAATACGACAGCATACACCACTTGGCTGAGAGTTCTCTTTAGTTAAATAATGGAACAAACTCATATATATATCGGTAATATATGGACCTCGAGGCCCTACTTTCGCATAAAATCCCGAGGCCTAAAGCGGCCGCACCTTGGGCTTCACCTCAGGGCCGGCCCTGGGTGGGAGGGAGAGAGAGAGAGTAGGCGTCGACTGTGGTTTCTGAAGAGAGAATGCCGCCATATATGTTGGTTGGAGAATATGGCGCCGTGTTTGGATGGTAGAAAAGAAAATCGAGGAAAATTACAGGTTGAGAAAAAAAATTAATTTTTCTTTTCCTTTTTTCTTTTGCCCAGGTCCAAACAAACTCTACAAAATGTGAATCACTAGTACCCTAGCTCATTTAAATTTAAAAATAAATTACTTTCGTTGGTATATCCACACTAGCTTTTTTGGGGTTTTTTTTTTGGTCTTATATGTAGTAATTTTTTTCAACTTCACTCTATAGTTTTCTTACTTTTTTTTCATTCCTATTATCGATCCGAATGATGTGATTGAAGAATTTGACCCAAAATTTAGTAAGCATAAAGAGAAAAAAAAACCGTGCAAAAAAGTTGCTGATTAACAAGCTGATATGGTATAAGCTTTTTACCACTAGGTACAGAAAATAAAAAGTATTTCCCACTAGGTCACCTTCAATTAATGAAACACCAAAACCGTATGAAAGTACCTAAAACTCTAAACCCTGAAAGTGCCTAAACTATATGGTACCCTATGAAAGTGCCAAAATCCTAGGGTACCCTATAAAAGTGCCTAAACCATAGGGTATCTTATGAAAATGTCTAAACCCAAGGGTACTCTATGAAAGTGCCTAAATCGCTAAAACCCTATGAAAGGAAAGTGCACAATAAAACCCCTATGCAATTGTCTAAACCTAAACCCTAAGGCTCTATGAAAGCGCCTAAACTTAAACCCTAGGGTATCCTAAACCCTAAAATCCTAAGGTACCCTAAAACCCTAGGGTCTCCTAGGGTGCCACTTCCATTAATGGTAAATATATTTTGTAAAAAGTGGACCTAGTGGTAATTAAGCATTCTATCTTACCTTAATGGGAAATAGTACTTTTTATTTTCTGTACCTAGTGGTAATAATCTCATATAATGGATGGTAGGTCAGAGGAGGCAATAGATCCTGTGTTCGAACCTCACCGCCTACCAAGTGTTAAAATATTTACACGTGTTTAACCCGCTTATGTGGGAGAGTCTAGCTACACGTGAGAGACGTCTTGAAGGTATAAATAACAAAGTTATCTACCCCTCTCGCTAATAGCTTAAACTTTTAGATGAGTTGGTGGTTAACAATCTAATAGCAAGTGAAGGGGAAAAAGGGAAAAAATGAAAAAGGAAGGGTTCTACTTTCTAAAGGAATTTTGTTCCTGAACAAACCATGTATGAATGTTCGCATTTTAGTTTAGTTTTAGAACGAGTTATAATGGTTAAAAAGTTGTTGAATGATTCGTATAATTTTGGTTGTTGAGTTGGAGCTATCTGAAGAAAAGTGGTTTTGTTCGAATAAAAAGTATCGATCCGAATAATTGGGGTTTGTGCAACTTTGTCTATCCGAACAACTATGCAACATTTGAGGTTTACAAAAATCTTACCTGCCCCAAGCCAATTTCTCTCTCTCTCTCCCCTTTATAGAGGCTCTCGAGGAGTCCCAGGAAGCTTCTTGCATCAGCAATTTGTTGGAAAGACTATTCAATTCGATGGGTTGGTCATCCAGAAATTTGTTGGAAAGACTATTCAATTTCCAGCGGTAGCCAAGCTCTGACGATGATCTACCGACCCTTGACTCTTGATGGTTGTTTTCCATGCCATAATAGCTTGCGTATTGCGTTGTGACAAATCAAGAAAAGTTTCACATACCTTACCCAAAAAAAAAAAAAAAAACTTTCACATTTTTACAGAGTGTTATTTTGTTCACTGTCTAAAAAGGTAGTGAACACTGAACACTACCCACACAAATTGGATACCGTTCACATCTCTCCAACTCTTCTCTTTAGCTTAGTTGGCCGCAATAGGTTTGATTAATTTTCTGCTAATAACAATATGGGTTCAAACCATTTAACCACAGTTCGCTTCATGTTTCAAAGCACGGTTTGTTTCAAGTTGAGATATATAGTATTATTTTAACAAACCATTACAGCACTCAAAAAATACAGTGAAAATTCACCAAAAATTACTAAAAGTTACTATGCCCCGTTCGGCTAAATAAGCTAAGTGGCTTATTTTTTTGTCCTTATTCAAATTTTTTTCGTATCACTTGGCTTATCATCAATTTTTTGGAGATTATTGCATCCTCATGACAAGAAGAATCTAAAAAGTAAAAAAATGGCTTATTGGCTTATTTTCGTCTTTATTAAAAAAAAATTGGATTTCGATCAAAATTTTTTACTTTTTAGATTCCTCTTGTCATGAGGATGCAATAATCCCCAAAAAATTGATGATAAGCCAAGTGATACGAAAAAAATTTGAATAAGGACAAAAAAATAAGCCATTTAACTTATTTAGCCGAATAGGAAGTCCGTCTTTGATGAATGAGTTTATTAGTTTCAAAGATTGTCTCTGATAGACGTCTTTCATGAACACTAGTTTTTCCCAAGTTGAGAGAGTACAAATCCAAATTAGCTTTCGAAATGTGGTGCTCTCAGGAACACGAGTCCCCATCGATCGCGATAAGGAATGGTGGCGCCGCCGCACATGCAACCCCAGCAAGAACACTTGCACTAAGGTACTTTTCCCAAGATAAGACAGCAACACAAGTAGGAATATTAATCAGTGATGCACTGCCATAGGATTGAAACACTATTAGCACCCATCTGAGATTTAATTTGGTGCTCAAGTCTGTAGAGTACTTATCATCAGAACAAGTTGGCATGAGAGTACTTTTCTTTTATTTGTTTATTTTTACTTTGCTAGGGACTAGCAAAGTGTAAGTTGGGGGATGTGATGGATGCGTAAATACGTCTATTTGCGCTTCCTAACTTGGGCTTGTTATGTCCATTTAGTACGTTACTTGGGGTTTGATACTTGTTATTTATGTTTCAGAACTCATGGAGCCGATGAATAATATTTGGAGCTAAAGTGCCAGGTTGAATTTTATTTTGTGTCAAGCAAAGCCGGCGCCGATGAAATTAATCAAGAGATAGATAAAATAAAGCGAGAAGCATTGGATAGCTTTCACGCACGCAAAACAGAACGAAGAACGGGGCTGTCGACTGCCGAGATTCAATATTGTTTAGTTTTCAAATTTTGTTTAATTATTCGCACTCCGGTAATTCTTGTTCTTCGTAAAAGTTATTCATTAGTTCTTGTTTAACTTAGATCTTTTGTTTATTTTCTATCCCGTATTTAGAAGCATGTTTCAAATTAGGGTTTCTTGTGTTTCTTGTTCAATGCATAGTGAGTAGTCGTATAAGTAGGGTCGCTGGGTGATTAGCACACCGTGGCCAGATCGGACACGTTCTGTTCCTGTTTTCGGACAAAAAAATTGAAAGGGCAATTTTAGGTTAACTAAGAACATCCGTGAGACGAACCTGGGCATTGTTGGAGCCCATGTGAACGGGGGAATGGGGGTCCAAAACTCATTCTCCGCTGCGCATGGGTAAACGGTGACCATAAAAGTTCGCATCTTTCGGGGTATCTTTTTCTCTCTAAAATTGATTGTTTTTTTTTAAGAACACTAAATGGAGCAGGGAAGTCCAAATTGGTTGCGAGTGCTATGAACCCTAAGACCGTACATTCTTTTTAATTATTTGAAAAATCAACAAATTTCTTAGTTTTAGTTAATCTCAGCATCAAACTATAAGGGGTGGCTATCTAAGAGTCCGTTTTAAAAAAAAATAACAACTCGAGTTTTTAAGTCAGCACACATCACCGTCTCTATGGATTCGACTCTGATTTTATCGAATATTGTGCTACGTCGGTCTCCGCCCTACGCTTGGGACAACCCATTAATTTAGGATTAAGAAATTGCTAAGCATTTTTGGTGCCGTTCTTCGCCTTTTATAAGTGTAGTGCCGACCTAATAACAAAAACCCTATTGGCCCAGTTATTACTCTCAATCATAGCCGTGTACTTCCAATTTTCCTCCATGGCCCACTTAGTCAAAATAATTACTAACCATTGGGCCCACTTGTGTACCAAAGTCCAAGGCCAATTCTTTTTTGTTTGGTTTCAGTGAACATCAATTCTCTGGCCAATTGAGTTGTGAATCGTTACTCCGTAATGCAATTCCACTTGATTGATTCCGAACGGCCGAATATCAAACATCATTTAATATTTCTATTTTGCATATGTTTTTTATTTATTTATCAAATCCTCCAAATATCTACAATACAAAAATTGGGGGGGGGGGGGGGGGGGGGGGGGGGGGGGAGAATCGGCTACGAAGAGAACTAGGGTTTCTTGTTTTTTGGAAAGAGAGAGAGAGAGAGAGGAGGGGAGAGCTTGAACTTGAGTACTAGTAGGTATTGAGAATATAAATAATGAAGTTTCCGCTCTCTCTAACAACTTAAGCTTTTAGATGAGTTGGTGGTTAACAATCTAAATGGTAGGTCAGATGAGGCAATAGATCCGGTGTTCGAACCCCACCGTCTACCTAGTGTTAAAATATTTACGCGTGTTTAACCTGCTTATGTGGGAGAGTCTAGCTACACGCGAGATACGTCTTGAAGGTATAAATAATAAAGTTACCTGCCCCTCTCTCTAATAGTTTAAACTTTTAGATAAGTTAGTGGATAGCAATCTAATAACATGCGAAGGGGAAAAAGGGAAAAAAAGAAAAAAGAAAAAGGAAGGGTTCTACTTTCTAAAGGAATTTTGTTCCTGAACAAACCATGCATGAATGTTCACATTTTAGTTTAGTTTTAGAACGAGTTATAATGGTTAAAAAGTTGTTGAATGATTCATATAATTTTGGTTGTTCAGTTGGAGCTATCTGAAGAAAAGTGGTTTTGTTCAAATAAAAAGTATTGATCCGAATAATTGGGGTTTATGCAACTTTGTCTATCCGAACAACTATGCAATAATTGAGGTTTACGAAAACCTTACCTGCCCCAAGCCAATCTCTCTCTCTCTCACGAAAATCTTACCTGCCCCAAGCCAATCTCTCTCTCTCCCTCCTTTATAGAGGTTCTAGAGGAGTCCCAGGAAGCTTCTTTTTTTTTTTTGCTCGGCATCCCAGGAAGCTTCTTGCATCAGTAATTTGTTGGAAAGACTATTCAATTCGATGGGTTGGTCATGCAGAAATGTGTGTTCTCGACTAGGAGTTGGTCTGAATTTCATTGAGTTTAGATTGAATGAATCGTTGTTCTAGCCATTTGCGTAACCACAAGTATGCATCAGGGGTGCTATGAAATACTCCTACAATTTTCAGCGGCAGCCAAGCTCTGACGATAATCTACCGACCCTTCACTCTTGATGGTTGTTTCCCATGCGATAGTAGCTTGCGTATTGCATTGTGACAAATCAAGGGAAATTTCACATTTTTACGGAGTGCTATTTTGTTCACCGTCTAAAAAGGTAGTAAACACTACCCAATTTGTGTAGAGTCCCCACTAGATGTTACTTCAATGATCAGAATCATTCATTTTATAAAAATTGATTGTTAAAAAATTCATGCTAAAAAAATTCAGTTCATTCCTATATGAATAAGTTTTTGTTCGTATATTAATACATGTCATATTTAAAATTGTGGTTCATAATTTTAGACAAAAAATTAAACAGTTTGATCTAGTGCTTATAGATATTTAATTGAGATGTTTTTTCAGCGATGATTGGAATATGCAAGTCTTAAATATTGAACGGCTCTGATCATTGAAGTTGAACGCGCTGTAAGTTCTACACAAATTGGATAATGTTCGATCACATCTCTCCAACTCTTCTCCGTAGCTCAGTTGGCCACAGAAGGTTTGATTAATTTTCTGCTAATAACAATATGGGTTCAAACCATTTAACCACAGTTCGCTTCCTGTTTCAAAGCACGGTTTGTTTCAAGTTGAGATATATAGTATTATGTTAACAAATTGTTACAGCACTCAAAAAATACAGTAAAAAAATATACGAATCAAAGATTGTCTGTCTTTCATGAAAATTCACCAAAAATTACTAAAAGTTACTAAGTCCGTCTTTGATGAATGAGTTTATTAGTTTCAAAGATTGTCTCTGATAGACGTCTTTCATGAACACTAGTTTTTCCCAAGGTGAAGAGATAACAAATCCAAATTAGCTGTCGACTTAGGAATGGTGGCGAGTCCCCATCGATCGCGATAAGGAATGGTGGCGCCGCCGCACAAGCAACCCCAGCAAGAATACTTGCTCTAAGGTACTTTTCCCAAGATAAGACAGCAACACAAGTAGGAGTATTAATCAGTGATGCACTGCCATAGGAGTATTAATCAGTGATGCACTGCCATAGGATTGGCATGAATGAGTTTATTAGTTTCAAACACTGTTAGCACCCATCTGAGATTTAATTTGGTGCTCAAGTCTCTAGAGTACCCATCATCAGAACAAGTTGGCATGAGACTAGTACTTTTGTCTTGTAGTATACTTGATCTTTTTATTTCATCTATACTGTAAATATTTCTATATATATTCTGAGAATTCATGTGCATCACAAGGGGTTGTGGACTTATTGTGTTTTTTGAATGGTAAAGAAAAATTTATCGCACGCGGTACACCTATATAAGAAATTTTTTAATGCAACGGTTATTTGTAATGCCTCTCTCACTACATGGTATAAGACCTGCATATACATGGGGCCCATACTACGTGAGTGAGCGTTTCAAACAACCGTTGCATTGAAGATTTTTTCGTACACTTGTACTCAATAATCAATATCATGAGGTAGGACATCACATGCATGTAGAGATACATCCAAAATTGCAAAGTTTGGTCCAACCGTGATCGATCATGCATTAATATGATTGTTACGTGAACTCTTTAGCACCATAAGTTGGACTCGTTCTTATTCGTCCCAACTAATTTCATAATTAATCTAGCTAGGTAGCTGATGGCTATGGTGGCTGGCCTGTTGAAGATGTTTTCTTAATTAGTTCGCTTACGTTTCTTGGTCATCAAGTTTTATAAAGTATACAAAGGCATGCTGTAGGACAATGTTTTGATATCGATCTATAAAAAAAAGTTATGTTCTTGATAATTATTTTTTTAATATGGAATCAGAGCTTTTAAGATAATATCACCGTCACCCTCTCAATCATTGTTTTTTTTCGATCTTGCTGATTGGGCATCCAAATATAGCTAGCTTAGATCTAGCTTTCTTCCATAATGTCTGTGTCTCTAATTCTCAGCGTTCTTTTGAGCGAATTGGAGGATGGTGCTGTGCAAAAATGACTTATGGGAAAAATTTAAGGGTTAACATTGTGAATATTCAATTAATAAAACTCCCAATTTTTCACCCACAAAACCTCAAATCGTTAAGACTTTGAAGGCAGTTTCGAAAAAATTGGAACAAATTAAGGAGAAGAGATTTTGGGAACCCTAAGTAATCTTGGTGAAATCTAAATTATAGGTATGTTTTTGCCCAATCATTTAACTAGATAGACTGAGGTAAATTGTTACTGCTTTTGCTGCCTGTTAATATATGAAAAACATAATTAAGTACTCCATAGAGTATTGTTATTTTGTACAGTACTTTTTCGATTTTAATGTATTTACGTTGTTATGCATGTTTATTTATTTTTATCTCGCAAACATGGCCGCCCCCATGTAGTGAAATTCCTGGCTTCGTCCTTGCTAGTAACAACGCCCGGGATTTGGGGATTTTCTACCTCATAAGATCTCAGGTTCAAACCTCTTAATCTCTATCAACTAATTATTTGGGGTCAGTCTATACAGAGCTTCCGTAGGATTAGTCGAGGTGCGCGTAAGCTGACCCGACACCTGAGTTATCAGATTACCAACTAATATGGATCTCATATGTTCACTGTGGGCTACCAGAGCTCGACGCCTTGCCTCTCCGCTCGTTTTAGAGAAGGTTTTGATTTTTTGAAAAGAAAGAGAGTCGCCACCTGGGTTTTTATAAAATGATTTGCCACCTGAGAAACCTTGAACTTGAAAATTGAAAATTATATTTGAATTTGAAACATAAACCAGAGATTTTGAGCTCAGGAGCCAAGTTACGAGAAGGGAAGGCTTTTGTTCGGCACCCTTCTCGCCCGATATGAGGATCGGTCTCTACTAAATATTTGCGGAATTTTTAGAAAATGCTTATATTCTTAACCTTTAAAACACGTAGCAAATAAAGTTTATGGTGTAGGCATGTGCTGAAGTGTACAGTATATACAAAGATAAAACAAAACAGAAAGTTACATGCGATGAATGAAAAGAATGCAAACTGTCGAAAACTGCATGAAATGAGGACAACTCCCAGCGCTGGGGTCCCTGTGCCAAGCGCTGGGTACTTGTCCAGACCAGTTTCTGAAAATATTTTCTTTTTTTAATCCAAATAGTGGATTAATTGGTAAAATGCATGGATAATAGCTTTTTGAAAATGTTTTGAGGCATTTCTAGATGAAGTAGTAAAAGAAAGTACTGAAAAGTATTGAAAACGAGCAATGAATGCTAGAAATGGACATAAAAGCCCCTAGACCTCACTGATATTTGAAATAATCAGCGAGCCCAGGAGGAGGTGCTTTGTGTTGGGGAGTGAATGCCCATCACCAAGCACACACGATCACATTTTTTTCGAAATAAGAGCTCACGATCGCGTTAGCCTACTCGTATCTCTACTTTGGGTTCTTGGTTTCTTCAGATAAACAGAAACCTGAAATGTAGGTAGCTTACTACCTTTCAAGTGCTTGACCAAGACTTTGAGCTTCGGTTTGAATGGTTTGTCGACCGTTTCGAGTTAGGAAATGATGAAAAGGATTTTTACAGTGGAGTATTGAGGAAATAGAGATTTTTGGGAAGGAAATGAGATTTTTCTCTTCACATACAAGACATTTTAGATTTTTCTTCAAGTATATATGAAGAAAACCCAATATATATATATATATATTCTAAAGAAAGAAAGGAGCTCCAAACTTGAAGAGAGTTTCAAGAATATTGGGGGGAGTGATTGTGTGTCTTCAAAGTGGCTCTAAACAAAAAATGGCTCTAAACACCTCTATTTATAGGGAAAACGGAGGAGGAGCGTCTATGCAAACTTAGAATCGGCTAGATGCTTTGTAGGGTCATGATGAGATTCTTGCAGCAGTCAGAGCTATCAGAAACATAAAATGATTCCCAAAGTTGAGGAGTTGATGTCTAGCGCTGGGGAGGAAATTGGACTGCTTTGTGCTGGGCCGTTCTTGAATTGTGGTTCAGGTTCTGGGATGCTCAAGAATCGTTGATCAAGCCTTCAAATTCATGGTTCTGTCTCGTATCATCATTGGAGATCTAAGGTAATTCAGGGAGTCTCAAATTGGGGTGTCTACATTTACTTTTGAAAATAAATGGGGATAAGGTAAATATGTAGGCTCTGTTGTTTTGATGTAAATTGTTTTTTCAGAAATCAAACTTTAAACTTTTAATTTCTAGTATTCGTTTGGCACATGAAAAATATTTTTCAACACAATGATGGATTGTAGGTTTGCAATTTTTTTAATCAAGTAAGCGCGCTCTCTCTCTCTCTCTCTCTCTCTCTCTCTCTCTCTCTCTCTCTCTCTCTCTCTCTCTCTCTCTCTCGTTTTGAATCTAATATGATTTGGTAGAAGAATGGAATGAAATACGCGGTTTTGGAAAAATGACTGACCATCGGGGATGAAATGCAAAAATGACTTATGGGCAAAATTAGAGTACCTTGAAAAAAATTTACCCCTTTTTTCCTTGCCAAACAACAGAAAATGGGTAAAACATTTTATTCAAAAATATTTTACGTCCAAACAAACAGAGCCGTAATGTAAATGTGATATTGGTAAAACCAAAAATTAATCAGATAGTATATCGGTAAAAAGGTTAGGACTTTAACTTTTGGATAAAGTTTTAATTCTAGTAGTGGGGTAATTTTTTCATTAGTTACGACCTTTGCAGTCAGGGCTTTGCGTCCTAATTCATTAAAATTTTACGTAATTATGATAATAAGATAAGACACGAAATGATTTATTTCATAATGAGCCCTCAACATTTGCTATTTTATGGTCAGGACCTCCAGATAAGTCTCTCGACCCAAGTTGATCGACTTGGACGGAGAATGGTGGACTACCCGTATACATTATACTATGTAGGGATGTTCAAGAAAATCGTCCGAACCATAAAATCGATCCGATCTTGACCGAACCGTCCTATTTGGTCCGGTTCTGCGGTTCTACGGTCAGGTTATGGTTTCAAAAAAATAAGAACCGTTAATTTTGGTTCGGTTACCGGTTCTCAATTAATGAACCGTGGTTAGAACCGAACCGGACTGTTTAAAACTAAAATAAATGTAGAAGAGAAAATTAAATTGGCATCCTATTCACTCCACTTGTTTAGGTGTCTATCCTATAGGTTTTAAATACTTATGTTCTCATCCTGAAAATGCATTATTTCCCATTACACCCTTAGTTATATATTAAAATATATATTTTTGATTTTCCCACATTTTTAGGGATGTTTTCAGTCCACAAAACAGGGGATTTAGGGTTTCCATCCTCCCCAAAATCAGGGATTCCATGCCCAACGTAAATACCACAGCCTATTAAAATCCTCTCCAGAAAAAAAACCTTACCCAATTTACCCCAATCCCACCCCCCACAGCCGCCGCAAAAATGCCTGTCCAAGACCTCACCCCTCTGCCCAACGCCGCGGCACGAAATGGCGCCGTCGAGAGCAGCGAAGCCGAGGACGAGGCCTGGGTATGGCCCAGATCAAGGCCGAGGCCCGCCGCGACGCCGAGTCGGAGCCGACCCTGGCCAGCTACCTCTACTCCACCATCATCTCCCACTCCTCCCTCTCCCGCTCCCTCTCATTCCACCTCGGCAACAAGCTCTGCTCCTCCACCCTCCTCTACGACCAACCTCTTCTCCTCCACCGTCGCTGACCTCCGCACCGCTCGCGATCGCGACCCCGCCTGCACCTCCTTCTCCCACTGCCTCTTGAACTACAAGGGGTTCTTGTCTATCCAGGCCCACCGCGTGGCGCACAACCTGTGGACCCAGAACAGGAAGCCGTTGGCGTTGCAAACAAGGGCGGAACTAGGAATTGATTTTGCCCTCGGTTAATCCAAAAAAATTTCGGTGGTCAAAATAGTATATATAATATGCATACGGGCAATACTGCGGATATTGCTAGTATCATCATACCATTGACCTCACATATTATGAATGTCCAAATTGTAATGAGCGAGAACATCGAATATCTATTTCTTAAAGAGTTAATACAGTGGTGTCTTTAACATGCACAATATTAAAAAAAAATGCTCCCGTAAAAAGTCTTAAAAATCTCAAAAAATGTTCCAGATTTTTTTGTTGTTGTTCCAATACATATAATTTAAACTTAAAAGAATAAGATTGTAAGAATCAACATTTTAAACCAATTTAAGTACATCAGTCAGTACTTTGCATCAACTAAATTAGTAAAAATCTAAGCACACGAGTCAATACTCTACATTAATAACATATAAAAGCAAATCTAAACACACTAGTTAGTACTCTACATAATAAAGAAATACTTACGAAAGCCTCGTGATTCGAGGTACTGCCGGCTGAAATCATTTGGATGGTGGGTTGGGATGATGGGTTAGACTAAAATTATTTAAACTGAAATTTTACATATAGCTTTTTTTTTTCTTTTTTTTTGGTTTTTGAGGTAGACATGGGCTATAGCCCATGAGAGCCCATGGCTAGTTCCGCCTTTGGTTGCAATCGAGGATTGTCGACGTGTTCGCAGTTGACATACACCCCGGGTAGAGGTGGCAATCTCAACCCATATTTTAAAATCCGCCCAAACCCGCCCACTTATAACCCAACCCAACCCAACCCGCCCATATTGAATAATGGGTTTATATGGGTTCAACCCATATAAACCCATATTTTTATGGGTTTAGATGGGTTGGAAATGGGTTCAATATGGGTTAGAACTAGAAGACCCATTGCCCTTATTTTTAATTTGCTCCCACCTAACTCAATTGATTTTCCCAACTAAAAATTCCCGTTTTTAATCTCTCTCTCTCTTTTCCCAGTAACCCCTCTCTCTCTCTCTCTCTCTCTCTCTCTCTCTCTCTCTCTCTCTCTCTCTCTCTCTCTCTCTCTCTCTCTCTCTCCCAGTAACCCCCTCTCTCTCTCTATGTTTCCTCCAATTATCAACATTGCTAATCACACTCCCCTTTTCAATCGGTTTCATTATTCAATCAGCTCACCAACACTCACTCTTCTCTCTCTCTCTCACTATCAGTCCACCACATTTTGATTCCACATTTTGGCCTAATGCGTTCTCTTAAACTTAATTTAAATTTGTCAATTTTGTCTTTATTTGAATTTTTTTCGCATTTGTTAATTTTGTGCTGAATTTTTGTGGGTTATTGATTCGTCTCGACGAAAAGAATCAGAAAAGTAAAAAAAATTTACTGTTTGGAAATGGAAAAAAAAGTAAAAACCTGATTCTTTAAGTCTTTTTAGCCTCTGACTCCTCGTCGAAGTTATCTTGTTGTCGTTTATTTTCGTTCCCGAAAAGTACGAAACAAAAATAAAGTAAAATTAAATTTCGTCATTTTTAAGCCTAAAATGGGTTCAATACTTGTTTTTTGAATGGATAGATGGATTTTGTGTGTAAGTAGTTGATGGGGTAAAAAAAACATAAATTGAGCAAATTTGAAAAGGACAGAAAAGGAAGGGAACCGGTGGGAAACGGGGTAGGGGGAACCCCCCCCCCCCCCAAAAAAAAAAAAAAAAGAGTAAAAACGGGTTGGGTCGGGCGGGTTTGGGTTTGCCTTGACCCACATCCGACCCGACCCGTTTCAACCCGTTTACTATTTGACCCATATTTGACCCGTTTCAACCCGCCCAAACCCGCCCATTTGCCACCTCTAACCCCGGGGCTAAAATCAGAAAGGGAGTTTTGTCATGTTTGTGAATTTTTTTTTAACAGTTTTGTCATGTTTGTGAATTGATAATATTTTGTTCATCTACCTCGATTGAAACCTACACATTTTAGAACTTGTCATTTTTTTTTAATTTTTTTCATGTTTTTTATTTGATCATGTTTTGTTCATCTACCTCGATCGATACCTACACTTCTCAAAACTTGTCATGTTTCCTGATTTTTGTCAATGTTTTTTATTTGATCATGTTTTGTTCATCTACCTCGATCGAAACCTAAACTTCTCGAAACTTGCCATGTTTTCCGATTTTGTCATGTTTTTTAATTGATCTTGTTTTGTTCATCTACCTCAATCAGGTTTTGCCATGTTTTGTAAATTGATCATGCTTTGTGGCTTACACATTCGTTTTTGTAAGAGTCGTGTTTTCTTTTTAAATTTTAGGGGAATGAAAATATGAGAGAGAAGATTAGGAGAGAGAAAAAATTCAAAAGATTAGGTGAGAGAAATGTTTGAAAGAGGAGAGAGAATTGAGATAATTTGAAAAAGATTAAAAAAAAGAAGAGAAAGATTTGAATAAATTAGGACAAAGAAATGGTAGTTTAGGATTTAATTGAATTTGAGGATGAAAAGATAAGTATTTAAACACATTAGGATGAGCACCTAAATAAGTAGGGTAAAAATGATGGTTAATTAAGTTCCATACATATGTGTGTATAATTAAATATGTATTTGAATTTGGTAGGTTAATCTTTTTCTTGCTAAATTTAATTTATTTAGAGATGAAATCTCATTTGTTAGGAAAGCTTTTATTTTCTTCCTTCCTTTCCTATTCCAGCAGATTATCTTCCTATTTCTTTAATTTTATGAGTTCATATTTTGTGAATAAGTGTTTGGATGCTTATTGGATAAAATCGGAACCGAACCAAAACTGAACCGGTCTTGTGGTTTGGTTTTGGTTAGGTTTTATGCATATATTGGTTAGGTTCTGATTCCTAATTTTTTAGAACCGTTTGAAATGGTCCAGTTACTGATTTTCTAGAGAACCGGACCAATCCGGACCGTATACACCCCTAATACTATGTCAAGCCGAAAGAGTCCCTGTCAGTCCAATACCCCACAACTCACAGCTTTCATTTTGCTGAGCTCAATGGTGGGTTCAACTTCAACAACATTCTTCCCCCCTTGTCTTTTTGAGTACAAAAATTAATTAAGGTCCTCTTACATTTTAATGTAAGATGATGTAGCCAATATACTGGTTAATACTTGAGACATAGAGGTTTGTTTTCTCCTAAGGTGTCAAGTTCGAAAATTTTCAAATAAAATAAACTTCTTTGGGCTAGTCTATTCAGAGTTTTGTTCTGTTTTAAAATAGAACCACGCTTTTTGCTCTGGCTTAAAATAGAATCTCACTAGTAGACAATGAGATTAGTCGAAGTGCATGTGAGGCGGCCCGAATACATGATTATCAAAATATATGCAGAGATATATACTAGTTGCTATATGGGCCATACAATGTTCTGGCTGTTTCTTATCCTTTCCTTTGGGATTCTTACAAAGCCGCCCCAAATTTAACCACGCCAGCCTGCATAAGGACACCCCGTGTCAACCTCATCCTGGATAAGGACTGCTTTCACGAAAATACCCCGCCAACGCCTTTCTGAGCGCTTTTTGGGTTTAAGATTTAGAAAAAATTATCCCACGTGGATGAAACATCCCATTGTAGCGTTCCAATCCATGATCATTGGTTAATATTGCGGGGCCCATTACCTTTTTTTAGTGGTTTGAGAAACAAATTGACATTTGGCATTTGATGAACGATGAAGCATTTTTTGGAAACTACCAAATAATATTTATAATCATAACTTTTTCTATCTCTCTCTAGAATTGTCACATGTTTACGTACACATACTTATTCATACATATACATACATAATTATATATAAATCTCATATATTGTTAAACTTTAAACAATTATAATTTTTGTTGTACATATCAAAAATTCATAAAAAAAATATTTTTGAAACCTACTCGATGAGATCTTTCAAACAAGATCAATTTTGAATATGAAATTATGTACATGTAAAAAAAAGTTATTTTACACCGCTTAATTAAAAATTAACACCAATTCAAAACAATTCACACCCTTTAAAATGAAAGAATTCACATCCCTCAAAAGAATTCACACATCACAAATCACTACTTTAAATGCACAATTCTCACCCCAAGGTGAAAGAATTCACACCCTCTAAAATAAAAAAATTCACACCCCTGTTGAACACAATTCACACCCTCAATAGGGATGTGAATTCTTTGTTTTGTTGGGTGAATTTTATTTTTAAGGGGTGTGAATTCTGTCAAATATGGCATGTGAATTTTGTCAAATAGGACATGTGAATTCTGTTTTTTTGGGGTGTGAATTTTATCATTTAGGGCATGTGAATTCAGTCAAATAAGGTGCGTGAATTTCATGAAAAACGGATATACGTATATAATAAGAGATATTCAATTTTAAAGTTTGAAATGCAAAAAGTAACTAATTATGCCACGTCAGCATCAGTCAACATCATCCACATGTTTTGATGTTATGCGTCTAAAAAGAGGGCTGAATAATAAAAGTGCCTTAACAAAAAGTCCTGACATGGGATGCCATGACATGGCAGTCCTGACAGGGGAGAGAATGGAAAAAACGGGACCGACCCATCATTTCTGTCTCAACTCTCAAGCCCAAGTATTAAAAGCAAAATTACAAGCTTCCAGAGGCGTGTATACATGGGGATATCTAAGGGTCATCATCGGGCTGGGCCAGTTCAGTCCCCCAAGTCACTATCCAAGCCCGTTCGTTGGTTGGGTGGAACGGGCTTTTTTCTTTTTGTGGGCTAGGCTGTGTTTCTTAAGTTGAAGCCCAAGCCCGCCCATGGGCAAGCCCAATTGCCCGGCTGGCAGGCCAAAGTTTGGGCGGACTCATGGGCCGGGCCACACAAATTTTGAAAAGAAGGGTGGAAAAAATAAAACTTAAAAAGTTTGCGTGAAAAAACTACGCCATTAGTTTTTTTGGTAAATACTACACCCTTAGATTGTTGTCCCCGAGAAGAAAAGGACAATGATTACATAATAAATAAAAAACATTCAAACATTCTTTTTTTTTGCCTTGGAACATTTGGATAGGAATAACATGCAGTAAAGATGCATATGCTTAGTCTTCAACAGCATAAGGAAGGAATGGATATGCTCCCAAGGCCATTGATTTTGGGCTATCGAATGGGTCTTGCAGACAGGTATCACGTATCACGGGCGGGCTCACAAGCCGGGCCGACCGGGGGCTGAGTAAAAATTCATAGGCCCAAGCCTGACCCATGAAAACTTCGGACTGGGCTAGCCCGCCTGTTGGACGGGCTCAGGCCGGGCGGGTCACGGGTCTTCGGGCTAAATGATGACCTTTAGGAATATCCTTCGAGTTCTTTCCACCAAACTTCGTAGCCCTCTGCCCTCCTCTCTTTTTTAACCTCGATATCTTATCCATAAGTCTGTTGATACTGACAAAACCAACATAGATCACGCATAATTTTTTGTGGGGCCCACTATAGGTCCCACAAACGATCCGAGCTGTCCATCAAATGTAAAACATTTTTTCAAAGCCTCCGCAATCCTCATAACATCAGCTCAATTCGATACCTATAGGTGTTTAATCTAATCATCTAGCTTTTCATTATCCTGAAATCCGAATGAAACGTTAGATGATTGGATCGAGTACCTATAGGTATCGGATTGAGCTGATTTTTTGGGAGAATCCTTGAAAAAATGTTTTACATTTAATGAACAGCTCGAATTGTTTGTGTGGGACCCATAATGGGCTCCACAAAAAATTTGTGCGCAATCTGTGTCGTTTTCTCTGTGTGAATAGCTTGATATCATATAAAGGACAAATAATTACTGGGCATGCACACATCCAAGGGTTGTCCAGTGGTACGGGCGAATGTCCAGGTTTTGAGAGTCGGGGTTTGATATCTCACAGGATGAATACCTTGCAGTAAGTAGGGGGCCGTGATTGATGTGACCGCGCTGGCTCTCAGGAGGTTTGAGTTGTGCAGTCAGTCCATTTAATGACTTGGCTGAAGGGCTGTTTCTTCGTTTAAAAAAAAAAAAAAACTACTGGGCATGCCAATTTTACAAGACGCAAGTGAGGACGAAGTTAGAATTTTTGGGGGGAAAAATCAGTTAGGCCCCCTCATCTATTACTCTTTATCACTTAACACCCTCCATCTTTAAAATCAATCACACATCCCCTCATTTATCAATCTTTATCACTTAACACCCTTCTATTTATACTTTGGATGGAAATTGGCAAGTTCCATCTGAATTAATTTTGGTCAGTTTTACCCTCTATTATGGAGGAAAAATTCCCCTTTTGATCCTCTCCCTCCTAAAGCTTATACAACTCTACTTCTTCCAACTATCAGGTATTTTCATCCCTAACTTCTTCTCTTCCTCCATAAGATGTCTTATTCTTCCTCCTTCAACAGCATAAAAGCAGGCCCTCCTTCCAAATGTGGGGTACCATCCCATATAAGAACCTCAAAATCATAGGCTAATCTACAGACATGCTAATGTATGAATGGTATTTCATCCATCAACAGTTCTCAGTCCAAAATAGTAGAAAACACATTCAAAGTCAAAACTGTTACATTAAAAATAAAATGCAGTTTCAAACCCATTCAATGACAATAGCCTACAAAATAACTGAAGTTTAAGGTTCCAAATTGAATTGTCTCAACAATAAAAGTTCAAATTTCAATAAACTGCACTAGCATTGTTTCAACATCCCAAAAACCAACATTAGACCAACAATAACCTTGTCCAAACCTACTGGAATTTGCATCCATCCACCAAAAAACAAAAAAACAAAACAGACATAGTCTAATCATAACTTTGTAGAACCCAAAAAATAGTGCCTCCACTAGTTTACCCTCCAAAAAGAATGAGCAAAGTTGCAATTGTGTCCCCCATATCCACTCACCTGCAAAAAAGTTGAAAATAATGCATTACTATACAATAATGCATAGACAATGGTGGGAGTAAGGGACCACGCACCATTCTGACAAAAAAAACCAAATAACATATATGGGAAACCTCACACCATTCAAAGACAGTGAGTAAAATAGAGACTAAACTCAAAGATAATAAAATACAGATCTACAACATTTCCAATATGGTTCCAATCATATAATAACCAACACAGTGGAATATAAAATCACAAAGTCCCATTCTTTTTTTTTGAAAAAATAGCAATATAAATGAGGGGTGTGTCTGATCGATTTTAATGATGAAGAGTGTTAAATGATAAAGAGTGATAAATGAGACGGTCTGATTGATTTTTATCAGAATTTTTAGGGTTAAATACCTAGACACCCCTCGAAATTTACCTCTTTGTCTCACTCACCCCCTATTAGAATTTCTCCTACGGAGAGACTTCATTAAAGTTTTTTTGTCCCGTAGACCCCTTCCTTTAAGATTCCATCTAAAACTATTAAAATTTTGATTTAAATTCTGTTAAAAATTACTCCATCCGTCCCAATTTGTTTGTCCATTTTTGGGATTTTAACTTTTTTAGGAGACACAATGATTACACTTGAAAAGCTTGACTTTTTCAAAAATACCCCTCACTTTTTTAGCATTAAATGAGAGTACACACTTTCCCATATGCAATATTTTTAAAAGAGGAAGGGAATTAATGTAACTTACATGAGTCAATTTCAAATTGGACAAACAATTTGGGACATTACAAAGTCAAAAAGGGAACAAACAAAGTGGGACGAAGGGAGTATAAAATGTTCCAAAATTACCCCTCTCTCTCTCTCTCTCTCTCTCTCCCCCCCCCCCCCCCCCCCCCCCCCCTTGAAATCACCACCACCACCAGCCACCACAATCACCACCACCAAACTATAACCACCACCGACCACCATGGACGCCGAAGACCACCACCCATGCCGGCAACAACCATCGACTGAACCAGCTACTTTTGAACAAAAAACAGTACCTATCAAACTCAAAATCAACCAAAAACCAACAGATTGAACTCGAATATAGATTGAACTCGAAATCACCACCACCACAATCACCATCACTGACCACCATGGACGCCGGCGACCACCATCCATGCCGGCGACCACCACCATCGACTGGACCAGCTACTTTCGAACAAAAAATAGTATCTATCAAACTCAAAATCAACAAAATACCCACAGATTGAACTCAAAAACACCAAAATAATCTCAAATCAAGTTTCAAAACCCTAATTTGAGCCATTTCGAAGGGTGTTTGATTTGATTCGAACCTGTACGAGCCCTAATTAGATCTCGAAATCCCTAGAACAAGACCAACAAACACTGGGGACACCCTAATCGAGCTATTCTAGGATCTTTCAAATCCTATTCGTCCTTGTAACCTTCGATTCAGCCTTTCGCAAACCATTATCGCACTTGTCCCACTCAATTGAGACTAGATTCAGTGAGATTCGAACCAGATGCTGCTATTTTCGAAGGCTTTTGATAGGATTCACACATGGGTCTGTCGATTCGAGTGCCAAAGGACTCGATTAGAACCCTAAATTGTGTATCTCCATCAGCACTCCCAATGATTTTGCAGAGAGAGAAGTGTTTGGAATGAGTTGGTGTTCGATGGTGGTGTTTGGTCGTGGTGAATGGCGTGATGGTGGTGAGGAGAAGATGAAGACAGAAATGGTGGTGGAATGAACTGGTGAATGGACGAAAATGATGGTGGTGTTTGGAATGAATTGGTGTTCGGTGGTGGAATGAATTGGTGTGGCGTGATGGTGGTGGAATGAACTAGTGGCGTGATGATGGTGGTTTGGTGTGGTATATATATGAAAGGGTAAGAAAGACTTTTCATTCATTCTGTCAAATAGTTTTGGACGAAAACCTGACGAAAGGGGTCTATGGGACAAAAAAACTTTGCTCAGGGGGCTGGCCGTAGGCAAAATTCTATGAAGGGGTGAGCGAGACAAACAGGAATAGTTCGAGAGGTGTCCCGGTATTTAACCCAAATTTTTATTAAGAAGTGATGAGGTACATAGTTACTTGGCTACGAGAGCCAGTGTGCACGTCTTTGCAACAGGAATGGCTCTGGGCATATGACCAATTCTTTAGAGTAATCAACCGCTAAAGTCATATATACCACATCATATGATAAAATATAATCTGATTCTAAGGCTGTGGCTTAATGATTTGTTTTTCTCTTTAAGTCTTAGGTTTCAGACCTTTTTAGGTGCTATTAACTCTTATAAGGTCAATTCATATTGAGCTTTGCTTCAACTTTTAATTGAGCCTTCTACTTGTGAACGGTAAAATTGGTCCTAACACTAAGATTAGTCAAGGTGTACATAAGGTGACATGGACATCTGAAAAAGTTACGCACACACTGTTGATGCCTTCATACGATAATCTTGTGCCATGCACGTGCCACGTTCACACTCTATGAAATAGTAACCCACAAGCCACAAGATAAATTAATCAGAAAATTGGGCTAAGATCTAAAAGAAGGGCCTAAATGAGGCATTTACCCTAGCCTAAGTTTCATACGGTGAGGAGGACAGGGCTTGTTCATTTTGGGGATTTTGGATTTGGATTTGAATTTGTAATGATTAGGATGGGGAGATAGGGGTAATAATAGGAGAAAGATAGAGATAAAAATAAAAATAATGATTTGAGATAGTGATAATGAGTGAATTTTGAAGTAAAATAATAATTTATAGTCCAAAATCCAAATCCTCAACCGAACAAGGCCACGTTCTTTTTAGAGTCTCAAGCCCAACAACAGACAAAATTGCCCCAACTCACTCGGCTATCTCGCGCTTGGCGCACCTCTTCTTTTCTAACGTGCCACGTGAAACTGGGCCCCACTGAAAAATGGTTATTGGTTACAGTCAATTGTTTTGTCTTGTTCTTCTTGTTTCAACGCAATCTCGTTGTAATTTTTTCTTTTGAAAATGTTGGGAAAAATTCAAAAAAACCCCTGAACTTTGAACTCAATGTCAAATAGGCACCTGAACTTAAAGAAACTTCAATTGAACGCCTGAACTTTCACTCCGTTATCAATTTATCCCCTGCCGTCTCAATCCGTGACTTGCCGTTAACGGCACAGTTAAAAAAAAAAAACTTACCACCAGTTTGCAATCCTATGAAGCAGAAACGTGATTATGAGAGCCTTAGAGACAAAATTTGATTATGTCTCTTTAGAATAATATGATCAGAATAATAAAATCTTCACACCCGTTCAAACGGATTAAAAATTGGAGCACTTAATTTTTTAACCATATTTTTTAATATATAAACGGTCCCAAAAAATTAAGTGCTCAAATTTTCATTCCGTTCGAATCGATGCAAAGATCTTTTTATTCTTATCATATTATTCTAAAGGGTCGTAATTCATTTTTATCTCTAAGGCTCTCATATTAAGTATGTGTTCTTTATTTAGGACCCTATGGAGCAGAAATGTGATTATGAGCACTTAATTTTCTGAGCACTTAATTTTTTATGAGCACTTAAATACCTTTGTATTGATTCAAAACGGAGTGAAAATTTGAGCACTTAATTTTTTAGGACCGTTTATATATTAAAAAATATGATTAAAAAATTAAGTGCTTCAATTTTTAATCCGTTTGAACGGGTGTGAAGATCTTATTATTCTGATCATATTATTCTAAAGAAACATAATCAAATTTTGTCTCTAAGGCTCTCATAATCACGTTTCTGCTCCATAGGATTGCAAACTGGTGGTATGAATTTTTTATTTAACCAAAACGTTGCCATTTTGGTGTGTGGGTAGGGGCTGATGTGCCTTTGGGGCAGCAGAGCCCCCGGGTCCGGGTAATAAGTGGAGAGAGATAGAGAGAGAAATGTTGGAAGTAGGGGAAATTTTTAAAAAAATTCTTTTTGAAAATTTGAGCACTTAATTTTTTTTTAGACCGTTTATATATTAAAAAATATGGTTAAAAAATTAAGTGCTCCAATTTTTAATCCGTTTGAACGGGTGTGAAGATCTTATTATTCTGATTATATTATTCTAAAGAGACATAATCAAATTTTGTCTCTAAGGCTCTCATAATCACGTTTCTGCTTCATAGGATTGCAAACTGGTGGTAAGTATTTTTTTTTTAACTGTGCCGTTAACGGCAAGTCACGGATTGAGACGGCAGGGGGTAAATTGATAACGGAGTGAAAGTTCAGGTGTTCAATTGAAGTTTATTTAAGTTCAGGTGCCTATTTGACATTGAGTTCAAAGTTCAGGGGTTTTTTTGAATTTTTCCCGAAAATGTTTCATGTTTTTATAGGGTTTAAGCACTTTCATAGAA
Organism: Rhododendron henanense subsp. lingbaoense; assembly: GCA_020567845.1. Classification (NCBI taxonomy): domain Eukaryota; kingdom Viridiplantae; phylum Streptophyta; class Magnoliopsida; order Ericales; family Ericaceae; genus Rhododendron; species Rhododendron henanense. The sequence goes on along the minus strand of CM036313.1, from coordinate 15,988,039 downwards.
TTTAGAGTGCATTTTCCTATTATAAGGTAGGGTATCCGGGTTTAGGCACTTTCAAAAGATTTAGGGTGCATTTTCTTATTATAGGGTAGGGCACCTTAGGATTTATGTACTTTCATAGGATTTTAGGGTACACTTTTCTATTATAGGGTTTTAATGGTTTAGGCACGTTTTACGGTGGACTTTCCTATTATAGGATTTTAGTGGTTTAGACACGTTTTATGGTTGCACTTTCCTATTATAGGGTTTTAGTGGCACTTTTATAGGATTTACGATTTTAAGCATTTTCATAAGGTACCTTAGGATGTAGGCACCTTCATAGGATACCCTATGATTTAAACTTAGGTAATTTCATAAGGTTTTAAAATGCATTCTCCTTCCTTTTTTGTTTTTTGGACACACCATGACCTGTCGGGCCTGTTTGGATGCCACAATAGAAAGGGGTATTGTAATATACACCCTTCCAATACATGGGCCCTCCTCTATAGCTTGGTTTGGCAAGCCAATAACCGGGGGATATCTTAATACCCCCTCCTCCATAACCCCCCCCCTAATACTCCCTGAAGGGGGCTTACACATGTCTGGGGTGGGAGCTGGCAATGTGGAATCCCCCCTTATAATACACCATCTCTCTTCCATTCAACTACAAAACAACCTTATCCCCCAATTTTATACCTCATCCAAATCAAGTACTCCCTCCGTCCCTTTTTAAGTGTGCTGCTTTGTAACTCCAACTTATTAAAAAGACATCATCATTATACCTTTTACATCAACTTTTTCCTCCACTTTCCTTACTTACCCATCATCATTACACTTTTACTCACTAATATTTCAAAATGGAATCTACTTTTAGGGACAAAATAGACAATTCACCAATTTTTACCCACTAACTTTACAAAATGGACACTTATTAAGGGACAGCCCAAAATAAAATACTGGACTATAATAAAGGGACGGAGGGAGTATTATTTAATCCTCCCGTCACATCAATGTAGACCCACCATTCTTACATAATACCTCCCTACTATCCAATCCCCCTCTTATTACATAATACCTCCAAATCTAATATCTCATCCAAACGAGCCCGTAGTACCATACAATCACTACCTACACTAGGCAATCTCAATATGCGCGTGACAGAAGGAGAGAGGGAGGCGCACACGAGGGGTGGTTTTGGAAAATGGATGAGAGAAGTCCTTATTGCATTACAAGCAGGGGCCGGTTGAAAGGATAGGCGGGAGAAGTATGGGCTTCTGGCCCTCCAAAAAAGCTAAAAATGAGGGCCCCAAAATTCAAGTAACCCTATATATATGTATGTATATATGGCTCAAATTTTTTTTTGCACTAAGTCTCCTTTACAAAAAAATAGGCCCAATTAAAATTTAGGAACCACAAAATAAGCTCAACGGTGGAATTACTAATTATTTCACTGATAATCTACTCCTATAATACCCAGTGGAAAGAAAAGAAAAAAAAAAAAAAACTCCCATACCCATTACGCCATTACCGTCTGATAGAAACATTAGAGGTGATAAAAAAGAAGAAGAAGGAAACACTTGATGTCAGTCTCATGACTAAGAAGGGAAGGGAACCGACGATCGTGGACAGAAAATACTTGCATACAATATACCTTGAGGCTTCTTTTTTACCATCTTCAACTCTCCACCTCTAGCTTTTTTATTTTTTTATGAAATTTCGTGTAGACCAACTTTTGTATGAAAAATATAAAGAGGTCTCATTCAAGAGGTTCGCTTTCGGCCTCCAAAATTTATGAGCCGGCCCTGATTACAAGTCTCTATGTTATGAACTTCTGGTCAACGCTCCCTAAATTAATCTCCCATCTTCATCCACCCGAGAGATTAGTTTGTCCTTGTTCTCTCTCTCTCTCTCTCTCTCTCTCTCTCTCTCCAAACAATGGCGGATAACCACAACCTCCAAAACCCTCATGCCATCTTGGTCGCATACCCTCTCCAAGGCCACGTAATCCCTGCCGTCCACCTGGCAATCAAGCTAGCAACAAAGGGCTTCGTCATCACTTTCATCAACACCCAATCAATCCACCACCAAATCTCCAAGTCCCACTCTTCCCCCGGCGACGACTTATTCGCCGGGGCAAGAAAATCCGGCCTCGACATCCGGTACACCACGGTCACCGACGGCCTCCCCCTGGGGTTAGACCGGTCATTGAATCACGACCAGTTCATGGAGTGTCTCTTAAACGTCTTTTCGGCCCACGTGGATGAGTTGGTCGGAGATATAGTGCGCCGGTCGGATCCTCCGGCGACTTGTTTGATCGCCGACACGTTCTTCGTTTGGTCGTCGATGGTTGCCGAGAAGCATAAGTTGGTTAATGTTTCGTTTTGGACTGAACCGGCTTTGGTGTTCACTTTGTATTATCACTGGGACTTGCTAACGGAAAACGGCCATTTTGGTGGTTCCGGTACGTGACCTCTCTCTCTCTTTCTTTTTCTTTTACCGTTAAAACGAATTACACCTCTCAAAATCGATCGATCGAGTTTGTGAAAGATGGTTGACTGACGCTAATCAAATGGAATTTAGATGTTTGAAAGATTGTTGACTGACGCTAATCAAATGGAATTTAGATGGTTCTCATGCGGTGATCCCTTGTGCGATATCTATAAAATGAAACTGATTACCGGTTCCGTCTATTTGACGTACGATTCGCGCAAACACTTCATTTTATAAGTAAGTCTTGATGTAATTACTGTATTGATGTGTTTAACGGTAAGATTGGTTCTCCAAAATCAAAGTCCACGCGCTTGAGTAAAAAAGATTTGTCATCATCTCGATCGTTTAGAAAAATCCGTTTAATTGGCCGACTATTTTGACTAACTAATTTGGGTTTTATAAAAGATAATCATTACACTCTTATTGGAGAGAAATTTTTCAGCGACAGGTGGGCACGAGCCACGTGGTGCTGAGCACACATTTCAGCCATTCAAACGTGTTTTGGACGGCTCATATCTGTTTGGGCTTGAGAGGGTGTTTTGGTAATTTTACACTTAAAAATTATCCAAACAGATTTGGACCGTCCAAAATACGTTTGGACGGCCGAGATGTTGCTCGGCCTCACGTGGCCCCGTCCCCACCCGCCACTGAAAAACTTCTCCTTATTGGATAAGTCATCTCCCATGATTTGTGGGTTTGTATGCCGTTTTGAAAACTAGTCTTCATGTAGGATTAAAAAACTTGTAGATCGATATTGGGTGTTTATAATTGCCTCCTAGTATTTGATTTGATAGCGTATTTGATTTTGGATTTCAAAGTTGTACCACTGATCAGTTAAAATTATCCCGTAAAAGCATTTTTGAAATTTGAAATCGTATCGTCCACTTGTACAAATGTTATCCTCTCTAATTTTTAATGATTGATAGTATTTTCTCTCTCTTGAGACTCAGGTGTATTTTTTTGAAAGATTACGTCCTTCTAAATATTTTTTTTTTCCCGAGCCCTTCTAAAATATGGATGATAATAAATCTACCCTATGGTTTGAAATGTTTTGAGAGATATGGTTAGCTTTAAATTTTCAAAACTTCTACCAACAACAAAAGAAGTGAATTTAACTTTTCGATTAAATTAGGGTAGTGATTTTCATACTCCCTTTATTTATAACCATACTTCATTTTTTGTCTTTTTGTGGTGTGAATTTACAAAGTTGTCCATCCAAATGTGAAAGATGATACAAATTAAAGGTTAATTTTGTCAAAAGGACAAAAAAATGAGTGCGGTTATCAAAAAAGGGAATGTGAAAATCAATTATCTTAAATTGCTGCAATAAAACTTGAAGATTGTTTAACAATGAATTAATGCATATCCCTGATAAATATTTTCTATTAGCCATTCGAGTCATCTTTTATATTTAAGAATTTTTTCTCAAATTTAGAGATTGACGTACTTAGGGCCGGCTTATAGAAGAGATGAGAGAAGTGACTGTTTTCGACCCCCGAATTTTGGCCCAAAATTGAGACTCCACTGTAATGTAACTTACATATTAATATTAGAATGTTTTCAAATAAACACATAAATTAGGTACTTGGTTTAGTGGTCGCTTAATGCTGTCATGCAATTGGAAGTGTGTGATTCGACTCTCATGCAACTCCATATTTATTTTTTCACTTCTCAGGCCATTCCTCTTTCATTTATTGTTTTACTTTTTGTTACTTTTTGTTGTATTATGAAAAATCACATTACTCAATTATTTTGTTAAAAAATTTCAGCTAACGACCACAACAAAACTATAGAAAATATGTGGTCTTACATTTGATTAAAAAAACTTATCCCAAAGGGTAAAAAAAAAAAAAAAAAACTTATCACGTTACTCAATTACTTTGTTGATTTTTTGTACTTTTATCCTTTTATTTTAGGAATTAATGAACATGTTAGGGGTTCAATATAGAAAATTCGTTTCAAGCCTTCAAAATATATGAGTCGGCACTGGGTACACGGTACTTTAGGGGAAAACGCACTCAAATTCTTTTATTTCCCTTTTATTTCTTTCAATACCCTTTGTATGCATAGATTTGATGCTAATTCTTTTGAAACGAATTGTTGTGTTTGGTTTGGTATTTAAAATTTGTTTTGGAAAATAATAGGAATAATAAGTAGAGAGAGATAGAGAGAAAAATGTTAAAAGTACAAAGAATTTAAAAGGAATTTTTTGAAAAATATTTTTTAAAAAAGGAAGAGAACAAGGCATTAAAGTTTCGCAACCAATCATCCCATTCTATATAAAAGCAAGCATGTGCAGTGTGAAACAAGTGGAACCCAGCACAACAGGAAAAGGACTACTTTGACTTCTTGTGTTCTCCTCGAGTACCGTGTGATAACTTTTACTTCTACATTATAGTATTTCTGACTATTTAATTAGTAGTTATCGCAATATAAACTATGCGATAGTGATGGCAAAGAGTGGAGAACAGGGATTGATTGACCAGTAATTAATTTGATTTAGTCTAATGAGACCATATATATTAACCACATGCATGCATGCATATAGATCAATTCATGCATGTGCTTGATTTTTAGTTTGGCGTGGGTGACGTAAGTGCTTACATGAGCATGGATTAATACTCCTACCTAACAGACATGCATATGTACTAACCGTCAGGATACTGCATCTTGCTTGTCTTTTTCTCATTTTAATTTTGGGATGGAGAGTATATATGTCTGAAGAGACGAAAAATATTTAATCAGGACAGACCGGATATGATTATTCATAATTTTGTGTTTGCAGTACTTTTCCATCTTGTATTTGTAGAGGAAGATGATCTCACTACAAGAAAAAGTATATTCGGTGATAAAAAAGTGACGATAAAATTCGTCACTAAATGAGTATATTTGGAGACGAAAAAATAAATTCGTCACTGTTTTGACAATTTCCGTAAAGAAATTATTTCGCCACCAATTATACATGTTTAGCGACGAAAAAAGGTGACAAACTTATTTTTCGTGAGAAAAGATAATTTATTTGGTGGCGAAAAATATATTTCTTCGACCAATTTGGCAATGAAATATTTTTTTTCGATCTGGCGACCAATTTGGCAACGAAATATATTTTTCATCACCAAATGCTTAACTTTGGCGATGAAAAATAATTTCGTCACCTTTTTTTACGCTTTCGGCAACGAAAGATGTATCTCGTCGTCAAATTAGTACCTTTGGTGACGAAATTTATGAATTGTGCTTTATCACCAAATATATTTCAAGCATAACTCCGATATTTGAGATAATTCAAATTGGATTTTGTAAGGGTTCGATTTATCGGGATCTTGACCGTGGGTCGATTTCGGTTCCTTTCTCCGCGCGCCCGCCACCTGACTTGCAATAAGTCACTAGGGCTGTGGTTGTCCAGTGACCCTCCGACAATCAAGTTAGATATAGGGAGAAGTGTATAGGTCTAGGGTTAGGGTAGAACGACTTACCTCTCTAGGTTAGAGTCCCTTTATATTTATAGACCTTGGTTTGTTTGGCCTCCAAGCTAGCGTGTGGAAGGTACGCTCGGATGACGTCATATGTGATGAATGGGATAAGGCGGTTACGGAGCACATGGCTAAATCAGCTCCAATGATGATCCTTGTGCTGTAACCGCCTTGGCCTACGTCATGGTGATGCGCTTGACCGAGGGACTTGGTTTACCGAGGCAGGGGACTGTTCCGAGGCACCACATGTGGTCGCACCGTGATGTACCGAGCGACGTCCCGAAGGCTGCACCAGGCCTCTAGCGACATTGCCTTGACCCTATGTGTTGTTGGGCTCCAGGGCTCGGAGTGGGATGCGCAATGGGAAATGCCTCAAGGTTGGTCCGAGTTTACTTACTCCTGGCCACGACAATAGCTCGTTAATCCGTCCGGGCATCACTCTCAGCGCGAGGGGGATTGACAGTAGTGATTGCAGGCATCGAGTTCTTTGTCCGAGGAAGCACTCGTGACTTCCATGGCAATCATCCAAAACCTAGCCCCAGTACTAGGAGCCACGCATCAGTCATCGCTTCATTGATCGTACGGCGGTAGCTGGCTCGGCACGTGCCGTGTCAGTTGATTGATACGTCCTATCAAATCACTGCCATGTGTCGCAACCTTAATGGCTCGGACAACCGAGATGCCGCTGCTGGCCCTCCCTTGCACCATCGATTATTGCCACGTGTCGCGCATCCGACGGTCTCTGAGGTGTCGCTCTATTTCCTGCGCGCCTCTCGATCTTTGAACCGCCATTATAAAAGGAGGAGCGGGGGAGAGAGATTCACCTTCGCTTTCTCTCTCTTACTTGGTATCGTCAAAGCCTCTCTCTCTCTAAAACTCAAGTTTCCAGGGCTTTGGATCGATTCTGCGCGCGCTTGGCAGCAAGATCTCTCCCTAGTTTCAAGTATGTTGATCGATTAACGCCTTTCTCAAGTTTTCTAGCATTTTTAACGCATCCTGTAACGTTTTCTGGTCAAATCCACCGTTTGGAGAGGCCTGGTATGACTAGAAAGCGGGAAGAAGATGAACAGACACTGATCATTGTTCTTCCCGAGCCCGGGATTCTTCTCGAGGAGGAATTCCACTTGTCCGGGCTCTTGACCTAGTGCTTAGACGTTTGAGGATTGATGATTCGACTATGCCCGAACAACTGAGCCTCATTGATTCCGAGCATCCATGTAGCTAGCTCTTGCATGTGCATCTAACATTCAGGCGTATGGTCATCGACATCTCCTCGGACAGCTCCCACAATTCTTCAGCCTTCATTACCCCGAGCGAACAGGATTTTATTGACGACTTCCTCTGTAGCTCTCCTCGAGCATGCTGGGCCACTCACATTCCTCCGTTTCTTCAATGGAGAGGCGAAATCCTATGAGGAGTTCGCTACGACCTACTCCATCCCTCCAGATGTTCGAGTGAGGAGAGGGGCGTCGCACCCGGAGGATACCCAATATAGAGAGGGGAAGCTAACCTTCCCTCTAATGGCCATTATCGAGGGCGGGGTTAGGTTTCCCCTTCACCCGTTCGTCCGACACGTCCTTCGGGATTTAACCCTCACCAAATAAATTATCTTTTCTGACGAAACATAATTTTGTCATCTTTTTTCGTCGTTAAACAGGTATAATTGGTGGCAAAATAATTTCGTCACGGAAATTGTCAAAACAGTAACGAATTTATTTTTTTGTTGCCAAATATACTCATTTAGTGACGAATTTTGTCGCCACTTTTTCGTCACCAAATATACTTTTTCTTGTAGTGAGATTATCTTCCTCTGCAAATACAGGATGGAAAAGTACTGCAAACACAAAATTATGAATAATCATAGGAAAATGATAATGCCAAAACTGTTTTTGTTGGTGTCAAAACTGTTTTTATATCCGGTCTGTCCTAATTACTTACACTTTTTCGTCTCTTCAAACATATATACTCCATCCCAGAATTAAAATGAGAAAAAGACAAGCTAAATGCAGTATCCTAACGTTTAGTACGTCAGTACATATGCATGTCTAGTAGGTAGGAGTATCAATCCATGCTCATGTAAGCACTTACGTCACCCGCGCCAAACTAAAAATCAAGCACATGCATGAATTGATTATATGCATGCATGCATGTGGTTAATATATATGGTCTCATTAGACTAAATCAAATTAATTACTGGTCAATCAATCCCTGTTCTCCACTCTTTGCCATCACTACTATGCGAACTATTCCTTATCTCCCAATAGAGAAATACTTATTTCCAGAGCAGCCGGAAACAACTTGTTTAAAGCAGTAGTCTATCGTGACCGTCCAAAGTGTTTTAAACGATTCGGATTTTAATGAACTCTTCCCCGAAAAAGTTTTATTAACATCCAGACCGTCTAAAACACTTTTGAACGGTCGCGATTGAGCGCTGTAAACTCTTGTTTACGGTTGCTCCAGAAATAAGATTTTCTGTTCCCAATAACTTAACAAAGAGTAATTGTAATATTCCACCTGAAAAATCGTTCAGTTATTATCTTGTCAACTTCTCGTTTTATATTTACCCATAAAAGATGCTGAGGTGTATGTCAAGTTTTGTGAGCAGCGACAGTAGAAGAGTTTGGTCTCTTTGACACTCTCTTTATACTTTCTTTTCCTATTTTTCCCGATTTTTGGAGTATTTTTTTTAATCTTTCTAATAATAAAGTTTTTTCTTTACCGATCAAAAAATATTCCACCTGCAAAATCTATCACTGCTGCATAATTTGTTAGAAATATACTACATGCATTCCAAAAGCGTTGGATGGAGAATTACTCAGGATAAAGCCCAAAAGCATGCATGTTCACACCCAGTTGGCCAAGTAATTGGCGCTTGAGACTTATGTGTTTGCTCCCTCCTCAGGTCAGTCTCCAGTTCAATTATTTTTGCCAGCAACTCTTGGGGTCACCTCATTCCCCTGCGCAACCGTGTGAAACGGTTGTGGCAGGGACTGTTGGGAAAAGTTTGAGGTGCGCACAAGATGGTCCGAGACACCCTGCATTACCAAAAAAAAAAAACATGCATGTTCAGATGTGTTCTTTTGATTAATTTTTTTTTTCTGTTGAAATTTATCTTCAGAGATGTGTTCAATCACACTATGATTCGATAACTAGATTCTTATTTAACCAGATAATCGCAAAGACAGCATAGATTACATACCGGGCGTGGGGTCCATCAAACCAACGGATCTGATGTCGTATCTCCAAGATGCCGATATAGGGACCGTGGTACACCGGATAATCCCCAAGGCATTCGCGGAGGTTAAGAAGGCAGATATAATCATCTGCAACACAGTGCAAGAGCTGGAGCCAGAAACAATCTCAGCCCTGCATCAGAAGCAGCCCACTTATGCAATCGGGCCCGTTTTCCCGACCGGGTTTACCAAGAGCCCCGTGGCGACGAACCTGTGGCCCGAGTCGGACTGCACCCAATGGCTCGATGCCAGGCCTCACGGGTCCGTTTTGTACATATCGTTCGGCAGCTATGCCCACACTAGTAAGCATGACATTGTGGAGATAGCCCAGGGGCTTTTGCTTAGTGGGGTGAGTTTTGTTTGGGTGCTTCGGCCCGATATCGTGAGCTCTGACGATACGGATTTCTTGCCCGCTGGATTCGAGGAAGATATCAAGGAGCGAGGGGTGATTGTGCCGTGGTGTTGTCAGGTTGAGGTGCTATCTCATCCTGCGGTCGGAGGGTTCTTGACGCACTGCGGGTGGAATTCGATATTTGAAAGCGTGTGGTGCAGTGTTCCCTTGCTCTGTTTCCCCCTTTTGACCGATCAGTTCACTAACCGGAAATTGGTGGTCGATGATTGGAAGGTCGGGATCAATTTATGCGATGAAAGGCCAATTGCGAGGGAGAAAATCGCAGATAATATCAACCGTCTGATGAGTGGAAAAACATCAGACGAGCTACGAAATGAGATGAAGAAAATGAGAAAGACATTGGAGGATGCAGTGGCAACCAATGGAAATGGATCGTCCGAAAGAAATTTTAAGCAATTCGTAAATGAAGTGAAGGTCAAAATAAGGCAAAGGAGTGGGATTGCCATTGGGACATAATATGTGGTCGAACGATAATTGCTAGTATGTCCAAATTCCTTGCCTTTGTTCAATAATCATGATTCACATGAGCTAGTAGCTAGGCCCAAGTAGGGCCGAATATGTTGGCCTTTTATGTTTTATCCCTCATTCTATTTGAACACTCATTTGTCCCTTTCTTCCGTCCAATCTATATGGTATTTGTATGCTCAAACTGTAATTTTTAGGTGTGCATCATTCAACTTCCTGATGGATGATTTGTTTTCTGTTTTGTTATTGATAAATCGAGAATTTCTGTTGAATATGAATTGTTTCTCCATAGAATTAATTGTAGAATACAGCCATCTATATTACAATACACAACGGTTTTGCAAAATATCTCTCTCACAACTGTCCTACGTGGCACATTGAAGGGCTCTGATTAAATAAAGGGTTTGAGGGCTAAAATTCAATACATCCAAAGGTTATCATTTGTTTAGGTTCGAAATTTGAAAACCCATTATTTTTCTCCCTTAATTTTCGATTCTTTCCTTTTTCTGTGGCAAAAAATATGAAAATTTTGTTTTCTCTCTTACTTCCCCTATTTGACATTTCATTTCTCTCCCCCTCTCTTCTTCTTTTCTTCTCCTCTCTTCTCTCTCATTGATTTCTCAACAGCAACAGAGGTTGCTGTAATATTGGTATCATTCTTCTTTTTTGTCATAGACTTTATTTATTTATTTTATTATCACAGCCTTTGTACTTCGACTTAATTTGTTTTCTGTTTTTCAATTACTCAAGCTCGAGCTCACAAGATTCACCAACTTTTCTCACCTTTCTTGATCGTGACCATCAACCATAGACGAAGTAAGTTTCTCTCTTTTCTTCGTGTTCAACAAAGTCTACTTTTTGAACCCTAAGTTTTTTAATCCACAATATCTAAAACCCAAACACTTCTAATCAGACTATTATATTCAATTTTTATTATTTTTTTATATTATTGCTTACGTATTTTTACTTTATGAGAACTGAAGCGCCATCTATTTTTTTATAGGTTGCATTGGTTAACCAGTGAGTCAGATACCGAGTTAGTTGGAGTTTGAAACTTAGAAAATCTACAATTTTTATAAGTGAGATTATATTTTTAGATTTTGATATTGCCTATATATTTTTACATTCTGAAGCATGGTTTATTTTTTTGCCCATAAAATGTTTTTTGTGATAACAGTGGTTTTTTTGCCGAATGTGATTAGTAGTTGGTAGCATGATCAACATAATGTGAATTCAAATGGCTGGCTATAATAAGTACCCCACAAGTACGCGGACACTACAACTGTTAGTTTCTTTTGTGTTGATTCAAGTTAACCGGTGGATATACTTGAGTCATTGTTTTTTTGTAGTTGGGATTTTGCGAATGAGGCATTGGCCTTCAAGAGGTTAGAGAGACAAAATTGGCGAGCCGTGCCTTCAGGCACAGGCATGCACTAGTACATATACAGGAAAGAGATGCAACTAACTAGGAAAGGATAAGTATGGAATGTAGAATAATAATCCTATAATTATGGGACTAATCATGATCCTAATTGATTGTTGCCGTGTGTGGAGTGATCTTCCCGTGATGTCTGCTAATAGTTATCCTCTTCCCCTTCGTTGAGTTGAGCATTTGTGCTCCTCAGCTTTCCCTCTCGATGTACCCTTTCGAGTAAATAAAATTTCCTTTTTGCGGAGAAAGAAAAATGACGATTTTTTAAATCGAAGTCATCTTCGTTGATGATTTTGTTTCAAATAGAAACAACATTGAGCCACTACATTCTGTACATAATTTCTGATTATTTTTATGATTTTTATAGGTCATTTGTTTGTTGGCGGAAGAATTCATAAGTGATATACACCAAATAATTCTCAATTTCTTTTTTTCCCTGAAACAGACAGCAATGAATAAATTTGTTCAATTTTTTTTGGTTTACACTTTATTGCTTATTCTTTTAAGCGATGTTTTGAAACCTGGTTCGGCCCGGCCAATAGGACCTGGTGGCCTGTTGACCGGCATAAGCTCCAGTCTAGTCAACCTTCCAAAGCCGTTTGCAATGTAGAACCGTTGGCACTTTGAACTGTCTGAATCACCAGTCGAACTACTGGACTGTTTTTACATATCCACTACAGCAAGTCACGTGCTTTTGAAATCCATGGTAATTAGGGGTGAGCATGGCTCGGATTGATTCGGTTTTATTGTAAACCAAGAATTAAACCAATATCTACAGATTGAGAATTTGGAGAACCAAATCAATCTATAAAATTATTTACCGAACCAAACCAATTCAAATCAGTCAAATACGGTTCTATTTCGATTTGCTTGAAATTTTGAGATATCCTCATAAATTATTAATTAAAGTTCTTAAACTGAAGAGACATGATAAACCAACACTTATAGGTTAAAGTCAATTCTATTAGTGTGTATAGAATAAAGCAAGGAAAAAACTATTGGAAAGAGAAGATAGTGGCTAACAAAGAGCGCGCTTATTGTTGACCGGGAAAGAGAGATGGATGCATGACCTATTTACATTAGGTTTATACTTTATATAGATACGAATATATCTTTATATATAGAAATTTAGGATAATTTGTCTTGGCAATGAAAGAATAGGGGTGGAATGATAAAATATTATTTGCTCTTAGAACAAGGTCATGTGGTGCTGCATATGTGTTGTGAATTGTGATTGGTTAAAACTTAAAATACAAGACTAAGTGACTTTTGTGTAGGTAAGTTAGAGAACAAATTGACAAATGGTGTGTTATGTGATAGGTGTGGAGTATTGCTCTATGAACATTAATAACGTCCCGTGGAATGGAAATTGGAAAATTAATTAATTATAGGGCTTAACTTATGTTTTATTTGGTGTATCTATATTATACATGTACTAGGGTTTGCCCGTGCCTAAAGGCACGGCGCAACGTGAGATCTAATTAGTGGTAATTGTGCAATTAATATTGTTTGAGAGGGAGAGCCGTAGGATTTATGGAGCAAATCAATGGTTAGGATTTATAGAGAGATAAGATTCAAAAACCCTTCTCCCTTATTATGTAGATATATAGACGATTCAGATCGAAATGGAACCAGAACCAGTAGCATAAATTCACAAACCAAATCATTGAAGATGGATTGTAATTTTTGGAAATCGGGACCAACTTACACTACTCAAGAATCAAACCAAACTATTCGGTTTAGATTGGTTTGGACTAGATTTGCAATTTGATGAATTTTTTTTTTTCTCACGAAATAACTTAAGAAGGAATTTCCGTTTGACCCAAAAAAAAAAAAAAAACTTAAGAGGTGTTTAAAACCGGAAATTAATGCGATTCAAACATTTTAAATTTCTTCTGTTCTTACCCGATTCGTTCGTTCCCCAACTCCACGCCCACCTCAGTCCTCTGATCCTCTCCTCCCACAAGAACCCTAATCGATCACCACCCCTACTCTCTCTCTCTCTCTCTCTCACAGTCTCAATCGATCCCCCAAGAATCCTAAATCCCTAATAGAGACTCAGACTCTTTCAGGGCCTCTGGCGATCGACTCAGTGACTCCGGACCTCCGGCGATGGACTGTGATACTCTACAGTGGTACGCGTCTCTCTCTCTCTCTCTCTCTCTCTCTCTCTAAGTCTCTATGCACGGAATGACTCTACTTGCGATTTCGAAAGTGTTTTTTGCGATTTGGGTTTCCTCCACAGGTTCACAGTTCACCGATCCTCTTTGACTCGATTATTTTGATCAGCCAAAAAAGATACCACCGCTGCGCACTGGAAACAAATACAAACACTTGGGCCAATAATTTTCACCCTATTAAACAAATGCCCTCAGATTCTGTTCATTCACTGAATGATGAAAATGACAACCATGAAACAAAAATGTTTCCATTTTGTAACCTGCTGCATGTGTAATTATGTGTTGCTTTTTCTACAAAATGAAAGTCTTTGGATTGAGAAGGCAATAGGCTATGTCATGCATTGTTGCTTATGAACGTAAGAGTTGTGTGTAGAAATTTAAACATTTGTACGAAACGTTAGTGTTTATGTGGCTGTTTTTCTTTCATTCTTAGAGTTTCTTTCATTACTTGATGGTTGATATTGATAACACTCATTTGTAGGTGATGGATTGGGACTTTTTTTTTTTCTCGCACGATGCGGTAGTTGAGGATGATGTTGAAGAACTTGAAGGTAATCCTAATCCTGTTGTCGATGATGTTGAAGCTGATACGGTCGATACAGTTAGAAACAATAAAAGGAAAAGAAAGCTTCCACCACTAGTGCCGAAACCTAAAAAGGAGCCTGGAAAAAATACGAATCTGATGTCTGGGATCACTTCAACTGAATTCTAGAGGGTAAGGTAACCAAATTTGGTGAATGTAAGTGTTGCAAGTAACGATATGCGGCTAAATCTAAAAAACATGGCACTAGCAGTTTGAAAGCCCACATATTAGAGATTGTTATGAGTGTCTTTTCTTTTGATGGTTGTAAGAGAGCTCTTGCGGAGATGGTCATTATTGATGAATTACCATTTAGGTTCGTTAAGAGGATTGGGTTTAGGAAGTTTTGTAATGTCATGCAACCAAAGTTCTCACCGGTCCCTTCTCGCCAAACTATATCTAGAGAGGTTGTTGTAATTTATAACAATGAGAGGGAAACATTGAAGAAATTTTTGAAGGGTTGTAGGATTTGCCTCACAACTGATACATGGACATCAATACAAACTTTACTTCATGTGTCTCAATGCACATGTAGTGAGAATCTTAAACTTTTGTCGAGTTGAAGATCATAAGGGAGAGACCATTGACAAGAAAATTGAGGAGTCGTTGCTTGAGTGAAGTATTGATGGTATTTTTACATTGACGGTAGATAATGCTAGTTCGAACAACACGACTATTAAGTTCTTGAAAAGGAAAACAATTGATTGGAAATAGTCTGTCTTGAAACATGAGTTTTTACATATGCGATGTTGTGCACACATTTTGAATCTTATTGTGGGTGATGGGTTGTAAGAAATGAGTGATTCTATTCTTCGTGTCCGTGATGTTGTGAGGTATGTGAGGTCTTCTCCACATAGATTAGAAAGTTTCATGAAATGTGCGGAGAAGGAGAAAATTGGTTTTACATACCATTTACTATGATCACACTTGCCACAATGTATGGCCACACTTACCACAATTTATGGCCACACTTACCATGAGTGTGATTGAACTAATGACTCAGACTAAAAAAAAGAGATCCGACGGTTGAGGGAAAATGGGGGCCGGACTGGGGCATCATAATCTGATCCTTTCCCCTTCACTTTTTTGGTATTTAATGAGAGTGCGATTTTCCCAATACATGATTTTTGAAAAGTGGAAATTTTTCTAAGTCAACTTTTAGTTGGACAAATAATTTGGGACATGCTGAAGTCAAAAAGTAGACAAAATAAATTGGGATGGAGGGAGTAATTTTATTTTTTTATCAGCGTTAAAAGGATATTGCACCTACTTTATTTATAGAACTTTCTTATCCCACATGCACCCATATCTACACACCAACAGAGAAAGAGAGAGGGAGAGATTGTGCGATTTTTTGGGAAAATGGTGAGTTCTTCAGGTGAATCTACACCAAAGATCCAAATGGGCTGGGGGAACAAAAGTTTGAAGCTAAATCAGTAGTCGGTGGAGCCTGAGATCAGAAATCGCACAATCTTTAAAGACAACTGTGCAAGATCAAAAGGCAAGTAACTGATCTAGATTAGAAATCGTGGGATTTACCTTTTTCCTTCTTCCAATTGCATGATTTGTTGAATATACCCAATTTTTGGGCTCTAGGGTTTTAAAGTTTCTGATCTACTGTAGTCGGGGATTTCCCTTCGATTGAATTTTTTTTTTTGCCTGCTTCGCTTTTGGGCAACCTTGGGTATGATTCAAGTTCTGATTCCTAAGAAAAAGTGCGCGCACACACACAAATAGATGGATACATGTATGTGCAGAGAGAGGAGGGTTTTTTTTTTCCCTCGGTTATGGCTTCTGTGCTACATGTTTGGGCTTAACTGAAGGTAGTATCACCTACTCTATTATTTTCCAATTGGGAATTCCTTGCATTTTTTAATGGTAAGTTACGTAGGTGTAAATGGACTAGTTGTATACAATAAGGTGGAATATATTATTTTCCAAATATCTGCTCCCATGCCTCCTATGTATTTGGTTTCAGTGGGCAATGTGTCCTTGTTGACTTTTTTTTGGGTCGAAATATGCACCCATTGTTGTGGTACTTTGGGATGAACTGTCAAGAATGGGAATGTGTGCAATTCTTCAACTAGCTTTTCATTATGCTTCTGGATTACATTGGCATTTTTTTTTCATTTGAGTGCTATACTTGCGAACAGGGTAATGAGATGAGAAAATCTTTTTACCGAATGATGCGAAGAACATGGCTGTTTTCCATTTGGAACTTTGACGTTGATGACTGAAGATGGGCTTCTCTTCTCATTTTGGTTTTGAACTCTTCACTTGCAGTGTGTTCTGTTTGTAAAGGAATGCCTTGTGCGTAAAACTGTGAGCCTTTGATAAGTAGATATAGGTAGCTAACTCACTCTCCAATGGATACAAGAGTCCCAACGTTCACAAGGTTATTAAAGTCCAAATTTTATGCTTTCAATCTTCACAAGGGGTAATTTGGTCCAAAAAATACTTTTCAGCTTATGTAAGCCACATATTTTGCAGGAACTAGTCAGATGGGGTGTGAGTGTAATGCAGAACCAAACCTCAAGGTTGGGAAAATCATTTTCCAAACGTGAGGGGGAAATCTGTACATTAGGGAAACCTCAGGGGGTGTCAGTGAAATTTACCCAAGTTCATATCCTCCCGTTCCGAGGTCCTCCTCTTCTGTCGTGAATGAAAGGGTTGCTGATTGCGAAGCTCATAAACCTCAAAATAAATTGGTTTTCCCCAACACCAACAAAAGAATCCTCCTGGCATTAAGGTATACATATCCATAATTCGTAAAATTTGCCAAAAATGTCATCCCAACGATTCTTCCGAACAGTCAAGAAAGTCTTCCCCACAACCCACATCCCAAAATCAAACCAAGAAATCGCCCATTTGATCTCTAAATCCTTAATCAAACCAGACCCAGCACAACCCCTCCTCCAAATCCCACCCTCCCTCCTTTCCAATCTCAACCCCCACATAACCCACCTTGTTCTCTCAAACCCACAAGTCCCAATCGAATCTTGCTTGCACTTCTTCGATTTCCTTTATACCAACCCCAACCCATCTCTTAAACTCAACCTTCAATCCCTCATAAAGCTTGTTTGCCGCTTATTCAAAGCCAGAAAGTTTGCCCAAGCCAAGAATTTACTGAACAAACTTGCTATAGCTGACAATTTTGGACACCCGTTTTCTGATATTGCTTCCTTAGTGGCTCAAGATGGCAAAGAACCCAAGATTGTTGTGAAGTTATATGATATGTTGTTCAGGGTTTATGCTGATAACCAGAGGTTTAAAGAGGGTTTAGAAGTGTTTGAGTACATGAAAAATAGCGGGTTTGAGATAGATGAGAGGTCTTGCATTGTTTATTTACTTGCATCAAAGAGACATGATCATGTGGAGCCATTGTTTGATTTCTTTCGCCGGATGGTTGATTCTGGCGTAGGAGTTACGGTTTACTCACTCACAATTGTGATTAACAGTATGTGTAAGATGGGGAGGGTTGATGAGGCTAGAAAACTCATGAATGAAATGGCTGGCAGAGGGGTTAAACCCAACGTATATACGTATAATACTTTGATTGATGCATATGTAAAGAGATTGGATTTGGGGAGAGTTGAGGAGATTTTGATTGCAATGGAGAAGGAAGAAGTGGCCTATAATGTGGCAACTTATACACTTTTGATTCAAGGGTATTTCAGCTCAGGCAAGATTGAAGATGCTGAGAGGGTCTTCAAAGAAATGCGTGACAAGGGTATAGCGGGTGATGTTCATGTTTACAGCTTGTTAATTAGTTGGAATAGCAGGTTAGGAAATATGAAAAGGGCATGTGAGTTGTTCGATGAGTTGAGCGAAAGAGGCATCGTTCCTAATGCTCACATATATGGTGCTGTGATTCATGGTTTGTGCAAGGCTGGCCAAATGGAGGCAGCAAAAGATTTGTTAAATGAGATGCAAAGCAAGGGAATAGATGTGAATCAAGTGATATTTAATACGCTAATGGACGGGTATTGTAAGAAAGGGATGATTGACGAAGCATTTAGGCTGAAGTTTGTAATGGAGAAAAAAGGACTTGAACCCGATGTGTTTGCAAATAACATAATTGCTACTGGACTCTGTATATCGAACCGCCATGAGGAGGCAAAGAGGTTATTGTGCGGGATGAAGAATGAGGGAATAGCTCCAAACTCGGTGACTTTCACTACATTGATTGATATATATTGCAAGGAAGGGAATTTTGTGGAAGCTTTGAGGCTGTTTGGAAAGATGAAGAAGGAGGGTCCGATACCTAATACAGTGACATTTAATGCATTAATAGACGGGTATAGCAAGAAGGGGAAGTTGAATGAAACTCATAAGCTAAGAGACGAGATGAAAGAGAAGGGGTTGATGCCGGATGTCTACACATACACCTCACTCATACACGGAGAATGTATTTTTGGAACGGTAGATCAGGCAATGGAATTGTTCAATGAAATGCCAGCTAAAGGGTTGGTTCCAAACCTAGTGACTTACACTGCAATGATTTCGGGCTTGTCAAAGGAGGGGAGATCAGATGAAGCTTTTAGATTGTATGATGCGATGAAAGAAGCAGGTCTTACACCTGATGACACCCTGTACTCTACACTTGTGAGCAGCCTTCATAGAGTAGGTTCTTAGCCTGAAATGGCTTTTGTCCTTTTCAAAAGAATGCACTTCTGGGAAAAGATCCAATAGAGATGGGCTAGATGCGGTGTGGCCTGTAGCTCAGAGGATTTGAGTTCATGGCTGCGAACCACAATTTGGGGGTTCGAATCCTTGCTCGCCCTAAACCAGCTTGAGCTCACAGGGAGGAGTTATAAGTTTGGGCAAGTTGCATAGCATCGAGAGACAAGTGTGTATACTACCTATAAGTTTGTGGTGGATTTGTTCTGCTTTCTTTTATAGAGTATTGAGAAAATGAAATTTTCAACAGCTACTGCTTTGTTTTCCTAATTTACGCTCTGCGTCACTAATCCTTGTGCTTGGAGTTGAAACTTTTGAAATTGCATTTAAAGCTCCCTTTTTGTCCTGATATGAACCTGGTTTGCAATTCTGATGAGCCAGTGGATGCTCGTTTCTGTTTCACCATAAACAAGGCCTTTTTAAGGCCCCCTCTTTTCATGGGTATGTTTGTCGTTCCTATTTCGAGTACTGTGTACCTTTTAATCACACTCCAATATTTGTTTCTTAGTGTTCAGAATGCACATTGGCTAGGAGCAGGTTACATAGTTATCATGGGAATATGTGTGATTGTTCCCTCCTTTCGTGGGACCGTATTCATCACCCATATAGATCACACTTTGTAAAAACACATTCTATCAATTGTTACTCGTTCTATGGGGTAGAAAGTCTCTTGACAGTTCAGTGAATGGAGTTGAAACATATCTGTGTCGGTGCTACATAGTCCTCCTATATTGATCCAGTTAGAGAGCTTTTTAACGCACACAAAGTTTAGGGGTAATTTTGAGATTTGGAGTGGGATTTTTAAGGCCAGCCAGCATAGTGTACAAGGCTCTCAGCCTGGTGCCGTTAGTTTCAATCATATAGGAAAAGGACAACCCAGTTACCAACATTGATGAACAAGCCTCTGCCTCTGGCAACAAATCTATCAACTAATATGCATCAGTCACCACTTTGTTCATTTGTGGTGGGTTAGAGTTTTTGGTTATATTGCATACAAATATCCTTTATTCCACCTACTTAGTTTTTGAAGATGACCTACTTAGTTAAAGCAATATATGTCACTGAACATGTTTCATGTACTGTTATCCCCTCCTACTTACATTAAGATATAGGTAGAAGTCGAGTTTAGATCTGTTATATGATTTCGATCATGGGTCTACTTCGACATGATGTCCATGAGTGTAGTTTGTTTGTGTAGTGTTAAGTAGATGAACTGTAGAAGGTTGTTATATGTTTGCTAAAGATGTGTGGGTAGAATTTTAGCTCGTCTTGCTGGTATATTGGTGGACACTTCAATGATGAAGGCTCGTGTGCGTTTGTTGTTGCACATAAGTTGGTGTCTGGTGTTGTCTTTGTTTTCAGTCCCTGGATATGCTGCATACTGATACTTTGATCTTTGCTAAGAAGGCAATTGGGTGCGCCTTTTCATGGTTACTGAGAAGAAGAAGTTTTCTTTTGGCTTTAGCTCTTAGCAAAATGCAGAATGAATAAATCAGTAAGGAAACAAGAATGAAATCCATATACCGAAATAACGAGAAACATCAGATTCACAGTCAAGATTCTATTTGGATTTAGTGAATTTGAGTTTTTTGTTTCTGGGTTAAATACAGTGAATTTGAGTTTAAAGTGAAGGATTCTCCCGTCTTCCTTGTCACACTAGGAGGGCAAGAACCGAGGTCCTCTCTCTCTCTCTCTCTCTCTCTCTCCATTAATTTTCAGTAAGGTAGCACACATACTTACCAATATATGTATGTGTGCTACCTTACTGAAAATTAGCAAGGCAGAAACTGATATCCAGATCTCTGTAGCGTGGTGAATTCACGAAAATCAATGCTTTACCGGATAAATAGGGTGCTAGCATTTTTGTATGGTGTGTCGCCCATTGCCATTGTTGAGCTTTCTAGGCAAAAAAGGTTGCAAGTGGTTTTCTGTGGAGGAATTATTTTTCCCCCTTTTTATGAGTAGAGGGTGATGTTGGGAGCCTAATATTTTGTTGGCGAAAAAATCTGGTCCTTACTAGTATTAGACGGATAACAAGGGATGTTTTAGTTTCATCTTTCTATAAATTGACATCCAGGTTTAGGTGTTCTTTATTTCCTCTTTTCCTTCATTTAGTTTACCTCTAAAAAATTGATTTGCTCCGTTGTACGCAGATTGTTCAAGTCATCAGATTCGGTTGTAAACAAGCAAGAACACAGTTTCGGGCAAAAATGGTACCAAGGTTGATCAAGGAACAGATGATTTTGCTGATGTTGGAGGGATGATTTTGCTGCTCTGACAAGTGCGACTTGACTTTATCCAAATGAAATCCCTGGTGCTCTAATGAATCTTGATCAAGGGAACTCAGCTGAATCTGCTCATTTCTTGCAATATATGAGAGCTCACTCTTGACTCAGAGCTTTCATAAAGGAACCAAGGAATGTACACTTCAAATAATCATCCTTCAGATATCTGAAACTATATTTGTATGACACTGAGCACGAAATTGATAATAGGATGCGATATGCAAATGCTCTTGAGCCATTAATTGTATCTACCTTATCAATCTCGTAGACCCAAATCCCTATTGTCACTTCTTCCGAAATCTTCGAGAATTTCCTGATCTAGGTCATCATGATTCATGAAATAAGAATTCGAGCCAATCCAAAAATAAAGGCAGTTATTGGTCCATTTAACTTCAAAGCGAAATTGATGATTGTAGTGTAAGGACAACAAAATTATGACCGCATAAAGACATAAAAATACTTGCCTGGACCTCCTTACGCCAGTTCTAATAAAGCAATGAGAGAGGACTGACACATTAGCTTCGAGGGCGCCTTTTCCTTGAGCATTTCTTTCTCCATCTATGATTAGGGAAGAACTTAGCGAAAACACGCTTCATTACCAATTAGAAGAAAGAAGGAGCCGCTCGTCCTGGGAAACGAAGAAGTACGCTTTAGTGAGCGAGAAGCAGCCAGGACTTTCTTGAATTGGATAGCCTTTGATTATTGAATGCAATGCAACAAATAATGTAAATTGATTGAATGAGAAGCCGAAAATGCTATGGGAACCAACCAACCATAGCAGCACTGACCATCACGCGGGCCCACTCCAGATTTCATACAAATGATCCGAGCCATTTTAATAAATTTTTAAAAAAAATCAAGCATCTACACGTATCGAATTGAGTTGATATTTCACGAGCCCACTTATTTTTTTTAAAATTATTGAATGCTCGGATCATCGGTACGGGATCCGAAGTGGGCCCCGCATGACGGTCGTTGCACCGTCAGTGCACTTTGGGCAGTGGCCGTAGTCGGGTTCATGAGAAGCTATTTTCCTTTATTATCTAAAAGTGCTACTCCTAAAAGGAAAGGAATTCCTGCTTTGAGTTAATGTAACTTAAATTTTGTTTTAAATTTTTTGATTTATTTTGTCGAAATGAATCAATAA
This sequence comes from Rhododendron henanense subsp. lingbaoense, assembly GCA_020567845.1. NCBI lineage: Eukaryota > Viridiplantae > Streptophyta > Magnoliopsida > Ericales > Ericaceae > Rhododendron > Rhododendron henanense. The sequence goes on along the minus strand of CM036313.1, from coordinate 15,965,689 downwards.
TCTACAAAATTTGACGTAAATCTAATAAATACAAAAAAAAATTGAATAAAGATAAAAAAAATTTAAATTCACTTATTTTTTGTTTTTTGCCAAAACCATCCTGAATAGCTTTTCTTCCTTCCCAACCCAACTCTCTACGGCTCTGCCTTGTTCTCTTTGCTTTTTAAAAAGTATTTTTCAAAAAATTCCCCCTAGATTCTTCCTATTTTTAACATTTTTCTCTCTGTCTCCCTCCACTTATCACCCCTACTATTTCTCAAAAGAAATTTCAAAACACAAACCAAACACAGCAGCACGCCCCTCTTTCCTCCATATACAAATACAAACCCTAAAATCTTACTCTTTCATTGTCCCCACCAGTAAAGATGTGTTCAGAGATGGTCCACCAGGACCTACACAAGTTCCCCTCACCAGACCCACCAACCCAACAACAAACCCATTTCTCAACTCCCCCCTTCGCGCCCCCTCCGTTGGACATTACCGCTAAGTTAGTTCCTAGTCGGAAAATCGGCGTCTCTTCTTCTTCATCTAAAGACCGTCACACCAAGGTCAACGGCCGTGGTCGCCGAATCCGGCTGCCGCCGCTCTGCGCCGCCCGCATCTTCCAGCTCACCCGCGAGCTCGGCCACCGCTCCGACGGCGAGACCATCGCCTGGCTCCTCCGCCACGCCGAACCCACTTTCACCTCCGCTGCCGCCGTTAACATGCCCGTTTCCACCACCGATGGCGCCGCTGCCGTCCCGGCGACCGGCAAGTTCTCTCTCTTCTCGGCAGCCCCGGCCTCGGCCTCAGTGGCGGCGGCGGCAGTCGTGGCGAATACTTGTAGAGTGCAGCCGGTGCGTTTAGTTAATAGTAATGATAATAAAGGGGGACAGATAGCGAGTGGGATGGGGGCGGTGGGGCCGCCCAGCTGGAGGCTGGACTTGTGCCAAGCGCCGCCGCACTTGGCCGGAAGTGGGTACGGACGGCACATGCCTTTCACGGCGTTGTTGATGCAGACGGTGGGTGATGGGAGATGCGAAGAAGAAGTCCTCGGGGAGGAAGAGATTTGTAATTAATCGTACTAGTAGTACAGTATTTTGTTTTCCATGGAGACATGTAATTAATGCACAATCTCCTTGTGAAATTTGATTATATTGCCAATATTATCGCCTTTTTAATTTTTAAATCGATTTTTAGTCATTCATGAGGAGTAGTTTATGGAAATGCATCCACTTTTTCCTTGACTTTTCGAAGACCGTAAATATTCGGTGATTTTTCAAAATAGAAAGGAAATTAAGCAAACAAAATAGGAGGCGGACAAAAAAAAAGTACTCCGTAAATAAAATGGGACGAAGAAAGTATTTAGTTTTTCATGCCGGATGGGACATTTCAATATCATACCCCAAGTAAGTAAACAAAATAGGAGCAAATAAAAAAAGACAAATAAAATAGGACGGAGGAAGTATTTAGATAAAAAAGACAAATAAAATAGGACGGAGGGAGTATTTAGATTTTCATGCCAGGTGATGACTTTCAAACTCCACCTTTTTTTATAAATATATTCTTAAAAGTTTTCATTTACTACCGTAGTTCTTAAATATTCACACAATATAGGTACTAAAAGAAAATTTTGGAGTGCATTTACGAGAAATTAGATTGCAAAAATCTTTATTGTTTCATACCAACCATTTTCATTCAAATTGTACTACGTACTATAGAAGTCAAAGAGAAGGTTTTGACAAGTTGAAGAATTAATTCTTGAAAAATTAGTATATCATGTATCATTGACACAAATCGTAACGTAATAAATCACTCTTTGCAGATGGAACTGACCAAAATTTCGTATACTGAAAATAAGATTTGTTTATATCTTGTGTATTACCGTATGAGTTAAATTTGATGTAATTTTTTCAGTGAATGACAAAATTAAACTGTAAAATAATATTATGTTTTCTGGACCGATTAAGACCGCCAGTTTAATGCACTTCATATCATTTGCTACAAGTACTCCAATCGGGGGGGGGGGGGGGGGGGGGGGTCAAAAGGGTATTTTGTGGTATATATTTACTGAGGGAGTACAAGGAAAATATGAACTATTAGATTTTGAAATACAAGGTGACCCCTGATTGTAGGGGTGTAAACGAGCCAAGCTGAGCTTCGTAGTGTTCGAGCTCGGCTTCTTTACTAAACAAGCCTAAAACTCGAGCTAGCTCAACTCAGTTGTAAACGAGTCGGGCCTTTGACGAGTCGAGCCTATACTAATGAGTCGAGCTTTTGGGGGCCGAGCTGAAGTTTTTAAGTGTTGAGTTCGGCTCGTAGAGTAAACGAGCCCAAAACTCGAGCTCTAGCTTGGCTTGATTACCAAACGGGCTGAGCCGAGTTGAGCCTTAACGAGCCGAGCCACGAGTTACTTGCAAGTAGCTCGGTTCGTTTGCAGCCCTATTTGATTGTGTAGTGTTGTTCTAATACTAATATCTAGGCCAAAAAATGTGAAATTGCTTAAAACTAAATTTTGACTTTGTTGTTTGTGGGTACCACATATTTGATGGATAAAGTATATTTTACCCATGAGCTCCCTTATTTACATCCAATTGCATTTATGTAAATAGCCAGCAGCACATCTTGAGTTCATTAACTTCATTATTTTCATTCAAATATAAGACCAAACAGATTGGGTATCCCTTCAGGTTCACTAGTTCAGAAAACTACGTAAATGAAACGGTTTGGACTACGAGAGCCGTTCACATATGATCTTAGCCGGCCCAAAGTGTTTTTAATGCGCCAGTTTTGACGATAGTATCCTACAATAGATACTTTCGCAAATCTAAACTATTGATTGTCGAGATGAATTGCCATCGTTAAACGTCAGAGGCTTCTTTGAGAAGCCGGGTCCTTTATTTTCGACCAACCAAAAAATGTAGATATTATATATAAGAAAACAGTACAATAAAAGCGGACACTATCGGTCCGAAAATACATAAACAACAAACAACAAACAACAAACAAACAAAACAAAAAGACGACGGAGCCAGGTCCTTATGTTAACACCATTTAACACATGCTCTTTCAAGTTAAATTCCAGAAACCTTCTTAAAAAATAACCAGCTTATTTCACATTTTCAAACTCAAAAATAATGTAAATGAAAAATTAAAAAATTATTATTTTTTCACCGTATAAAAGATCTTGATAAGATCTATAAAACAAGATCTATAGTGATAGGAAAATTATTTGCGTAAGCACATGATTTTTGAGTTTGAAATTACCTTCTTAAAAAATAAGGTACTTATTTTGGTTCCGGAACGGAGCCTGAATACTACTACTTTTTACAGAAAAATGGTCTAAGATCCAAAAGGAAGGGCCCAAAAGCACATTTAGTCCAGCCTAAATTTTTGTAATGTTTAGAGTCCATTAATGAAAATATTTTAGAGTTTAGAGTCCACGAAAAGGCAAAAATGCCCTTAATGGAACTCAAAACGCGCACTGTTCCAAAAAAGTTTAAAAGATTTATGATTGGGTCATTCTACCGTAACTAAAGCTGATCTCACAGGAGGTGCTCTCGATCATAGCTGCCGAGTGCCGTCCACTAAATTCATGGAGATTCTCAAACCAGACTAAGTAGACATCAGTTTGGATAGTTTAAGAATTCAATTGATTCAACCGATAGATTAAGGATGAATTAAACAGAAAACTCTCACCAGTGAACTTCACCACCTCCGTCGACTTCACCAGCAACTTTATATCCACCGTCGGCCCGCCGATCTACTGTTTTTATCCCTTAACTACGTGTTTCAAGGACGGACACTCACTGACTCTCAAAAGCAAGACTACGATGGCGAGATTGTGTCGGACTGAAGTCTGAAAGCCATAGCACAGATCATTGATTCTCAGACCACCTGATCGATCGTCTTCCAAATCGCACGACGTGACGTCGGAGTTCCTGTGGAGTTGCCCCACGCTCTCCGCTCGTCTTCCAAATTATTGCTTCTCTTCGCCGATTGCTGTGTTTGGTTAGATTTTGTCGCTGAGATTGGGCGATATTAATTGAGTTTTGGGTATGGTCCGTATGGAATATGGATCAGTTGTTGTTTGCCGAGTTGACTGGGTGCTGTTTTGGGTTTGTTTGTGGACCGGTTTTTCACTTATTGTAGAGGCGTTTACAGAATTGGTTGGGTTTGGAGTAACTGATTCCACTAAGTTGTGTTGGTTTCATTTCTATGGGATTTTTGCTGCTACGGAAACTGTGAATTTGTTTTGCATTCCAATAATCTTATGTCTTCAAGGGAGTATTAATAATTTAATGAAATGGAGTATAACGGGAATTGATATTGGCATCCCTAATTACACCCTTAAGGGAGTGTCAAAATTAATTTCATGTAGGAATTAATTTTGACACTTCACTTTGGGAGTACGGTTATCAATTTAGGGAATGCCAAAATCACTTTCCAATATAACTTATGAGACTATATAAGATTTCACTATGAGTAACCACTTGGTTGTGAGAGTTTATTTAACTTACAGACAAATGTGGTTAACTGTGAAATTCTGGATTGTGTGGTATGCCAACATCATCAATAGATAACCACAACTGTCAAAATATGTTTTCTGAATCTTAATAAGAACACAGACAGCTGTGGTTAACTGTGAAATTCTGAACTGTGTGGCATGTCAACAATATCAATAGATAACCAGAATTGTCAAAATATATTCTTTGAATCTTAATAAGAAATACAAACAGATGTGATTATATCATACAGAGTACAGAATTGGTAGAGATAACCTCATATAGTCTTTTTGAAAGAATACAGAGTATATATTTGAACAGATAACCACATCTGTTAATTTTATTGTGATTATAAAGAGTATAGATTTTGCATAGATTATCTTATATGTGTGGTTTTTTGGGAATAAATATAGAATATAGAGTTGGACAAATAACCTTATCTATCATTTTAATGCAAGTATAGAATGTACGTATTTTGCAGAGATAACCTTATTTGTAGAGTCTTTTGGGATAATACATTGTTTATATTTGGACAAATAACCACATTTATTAGTTTTATTGCAATTATAAAGACTAAATATTTTGCAAAGAAAACCTTATAACTTTACCCAAATATTTTTTAAAATATCCAAATTTTAGTAGTTTTAGCTCAGTTTTTTGGGCTAAAAGTGCTACATTTTGGATATTTATGAAAGAAATTGGGTAAAAATCATAATTTTTTTACTTTTTAGATTTCTCTTGTTGAGATGAACCAACAATCGATATGTGTTTATTTATGTTAGTTGTCTGACAAAGTAACACATATAGATAATCTTATAAGGTGTTATTTTGCCATCTTAATAACAAAATAAGCAAACCCATAAACAAAATTATATGCATAACACAAAGCACACAGATAACCTTATAATTTTTTTATGAGTGGCTCCAAACCAAAACATATATAACATTATATGAATTATTATAGTAAAACCAATAGATATGGTTATCAGTTCAAATTTATACTGTATATTGTTTAAAAAAAGATCAACAAATATGATTATCTTTGCGAATTATGTACTCTATATAATCACAAACAAAATCAATTGATATGGTTATCTATCAAAATCTATACTCTTTAATACCCCCAAAAGACTGACAAATAATGTTATCTGTCTAAATTCATACTATCAATTTTTTTCCAAAAAGGCCAATAGATAATGTTATCTCTGCAAATTCTGTACTATGTATAATCGTAATAAAATCAACAGATTTAGTTATCTATTCAAATCTATACTCTTTATTATCCCCAAAAGACTGACAAATAAGGTTATCTGTCCAAACCCACTCTTGTGTTTCATTTTTTTACAGTTGCATAAAAGAAAAGAAAAGAAATATATTCTGAATCTTGATAAGAACACAGACAGATGTGGTTAACTGTGGAGTTCTGAATTGTATAGTATGCCAACAACATCAATAGATAACCACAACTTTAAAAATATGTTCTTCGAATCTTGATAAGAACAAAGACAGATGTGGTTAACTGTCAAAATATGTTCCCTGAATCTTGATAAGAACACAGACAGATGTGGTTAACTATGGAATTTTGGATTGTGTGCCGTGTGGTATGCCAAACAATATCAATAGATAACTATAACTGTCAAAATATGTTCTCCGAATCTTGACAAGAAAACAGACAGATGTGATTAACTGTGGAATTCTGAACTGTGTGGTATGCCAATAATATCAACAGATAACCATAACTGTCAAAATATGTTCTTTGAATCTTGATAAGAACACAGACAGATGTGATTAACTGTGGAATTCTGGACTGTGTTGTATGCCAACAACTTCAATGTATACATTATTTGAATTTTTTTCAAAAGATATAAAGAATATATTAACATTGATAACGATATTTTTTTTTTTTTTTGCAAGATCAAAAGAATTAATTGACAAAGATAATATGTTTATTTTGTCTTTCCTTTTCTTTTCTTTTTTGCAATTTTCTTATTGGAAAGGTACACATAATGGATTTATAAAGATGACCATGTCCATTACTATTTCTTTAGGAACACACCAAATGCAGGGGGAAAAAAGGTACTAGTGATATTTTTCTGATTTTCTCCCAAAATATACTTGGAAAGGAAACTCAAATGAGAAGACAGAAGAGAGAGTCAACTACGGGAGAACAAATAGTCATCTTCATCAGAGGTTTTTGTAGTGAGTCAACACTAACCCATCTCTATGCTCAAACTCACCTCTGTCAAATACGTTGGCAATCGAGTCCCACCACTGCCACCTTTTCTTCCCGAGCAAAACGCCATCTCCGGTGAGCCTCACTCCGGTGGTTTGTCCCCGGCGAACTCCTCCCTCCGGTCTACTCTCTCTCGGTCTCTCTCTCTCTCTCTCTAACACAAACAAATAAACAAGCAAAAAGAAAGAAGGCGGCACAGCCTTGATGTGCTTTGCCGGCGACGGAGGCGGGAACGACTACTTAAAGAATTTCGTCCCCGGCGTCAACCTACCGGGCGACGGCGATACACCACCAAGTAGCGGGCTTGCGCCGCCGTAAGGATACAGACTTGGCAACGGGCTCATAGAGCTGGCGTGTTCTTCGCCGACTATACGTTAACGGCGTTGTTGTTGGCGAGGAATCTACCCGGTGTTAGAGTTTTTGCCTCACCTCCGGCGCCCCCCACTGTCGGTGCCTTTCCTACGACAGATCCCATGGCTTTAGAGTAGTTTTTCAATTTGGGCGTGTTTTGTTTGTTTGATAGGGATATTTTTGGAAGGCAGGTGAAGTAAAGTCCTGGCGCCGGGTTGTAAAATGTTGATGTCCTTATTGCATAATTAAACCCTATGGTATGTCCTCCTAACCAATTTTCCCTATAAAACATACAAATTCAACACCAATACATTTTCAAGTTAAAATGAATATTTTAAAGAAGGGAACGATACCTTCTTTCTTTCATTTTTATGATTTATCGGCAGGGAACAATACATATAATTGCAGCAGTTTCATTTCAACAACCTGATTGGCATCTCAGGAAGTTTCTCCGCAACCCAAACGATTTCCATTTCCATCCGCAATTTACAGCTCAAACGTGGAAGGAGGGAGTACTCAGAAACTCCTTGCAAGCTTTAGGCTCTGTATGGATCATTGACTTTTGAAGGATTAACATAGAGAACAGGTAACAAGAGTGAAGTGAATATGATATGGTAAATATTACCCTTTGATGAGTGCTACTGGGTTCAAATCGGCTCTCCTTGAATCCCTCCCCAAATCCACGATCCAAATGAAGACTTCAAAATGAAAATGTACTAGTAGTTCTAATAGCTAAAGACCAAAATTCTCAACTTCCCAATTTGTAGAAAACCAAAATCCCTGTTTTGCACCCTCCTAAATTTCTAACGCAGTTCAAGCCTGGCCTTTCACACATTTTAGCATTCTGAACCATACACAAATCCACAGGAACTGTTTACCTTCACACCTCCATAAGCTTCTCCAAATAGATTCTGCTCAAATTGCAGTGCACTCGTCGTGCCCTTTCAAGATTTGACTATACACCATTTTCATAGCCACAACCACTCTCTTACTCGCTCTTACCTATCCACTATCATTTCCATGAGGTTTATACCATTGGCTTCAAGCCTTTTGTTTTCGGTAATTGAGAACTGCTCATTTCTTGTGATGTATCAACAATCCGGTTCACCATCTCCAACACCTCGCTCATCTTTGGGCGTTGCTTTGGATGCCTGGTCAAGCACCGGTCTGCAACTGCAGCTAGCTTTTGGGCAGACTTGTGGGAACCGTTCCATTCGATCCTAGGGTCCAATATCTGGTGAAATTTCTTTGTATCTGATATGTATGGCTTTAGCCAGTCCAGAAGCTTCTGCTCGTTCTTGGGGCGGTTCTTGTCCAGAGGGCGTCTACCTGTGATGAGTTCATAAATGAAGACGCCGTAACCCCATACATCACTTTTTGACGTGAGGTGTCCAGTTCGAATGTATTCGGGAGCTGCATATCCCATGGTTCCCACAACCTGATGAAATGATCAATAAATCACCAAGAAGTGAGTTAATTCGCGAAGCATTTTGCCAGCACAACTATGTGAAGGACATGACACTCTCATTTCTCATATTTGCTATTTGAATCTGTTGTGCCTTTATCAAACGAATTCTGCCATTGACTCTTGATCTCACTCACAATGGAACATGCTTTTTGGAAATCAACATCATTTAAATTTCAACTCAAGCAATAGTAAACATATTGGGAGAAATGAGTTCAAGAAAACCCAAGGGCTCGTGATTTAAACAGGAAAGAAAGAAGACTCATCTTAAGGCATCAACAAAATCAATAGCAAACCAATGTGCAGTTATAGATTGAATTCAAATCCATCTTACTGCAAATGCCCAAGTATAGAGTGATACTAGCTCCGTTTTACAAAAACAATACCTACCGGCTCAGCTACTGAAACTTGTAGGTGGTTTTACACCAGATTATTATTAAGTATCCTAGCTTGATGACCACCTTCGTTGCTTAATTACCACAAATGCTCATTGAAGTGTACTGTGGACTGTGCTGAGTGACCATGGTTTGAGACTCTCTTCAACAGGTCTTATGTTTGAATCTCAAGAGGTGGACCAATGATTATTTCCATTCCTCACTCTCCCTTGAGGTTGCTATCCCAAGGCTAGGTAATTACGTGGTATATGTGGGCTGGACATCCTTGTCATAAAAAACAGAAAGTGTGGAATGCATGCTTACAGCTATAAGCATTGAAAAGCAGCTTGTATGTAAAAGGTATAAATCGCATGATTATACGCAGATAATCAGAAAAAGGCAAAGTAGATGTAATGCTAAGCTGTTCATGAAAGCAAAATCGGAAAGTGAAAATAATAGCTGAAATATAATGTTTGCAGTCTAAACAATGCCCAGTTTAGACCCCACTAATGATAATCTAGAAGAGGTAGATTGGGTACCGACTTCTAATCCTGGCATCGTTTACACAAAGTGACTCTCCCATATAACCTCTTACTCAAATTATGGCCAACCATAAAATCCAGCTTTTTGTAAGAAATACATGAAAGATACACCAAAAAGAATGTCTTTGCAACAAGATGACTCAAACTGGGTCTACGTCTCTTATTCAGCTTTTGTGGCAAAGTAAAAGAAGATTTGGTGCCTAGGTTACATTTTCTTTGAAGATCTTACTAAACAAATTTAAATTAGTTAGCACTTAAGAGTAACTAATGCAAGTGTAATAACATAATATTTTGTGAAACATACCGCTGTTGAGACATGGGTTAGTCCTTCTGTAGGGCCCAATCTAGCCAATCCAAAGTCTGAAAGCTTTGCATTCCATTGCCCATCCAGGAGAATGTTTGAAGATTTGAAATCTCTGAAGATGATCTAAAACACAAGTACCCAAAATATTTGTTTGATGTATGATAGAACATTCATGTGTCATGAACCAAAAAACACCTAGCAACTGTAACGGTGATCCTTCAACATAACTCTAGCAGACAAAAGTACCTGAAAATCCATTCCTTCATGTAGGTATGTTAAGCCACGGGCAGCATCTTGGGCTATTTTCAGCCTCATGGCCCAGGGAAGAGGTGACTCCGACCTACTTGATAAATGGTCCTCAACACTTCCGTTAGTCATATATTCGTAAACCAGAAGTCGCTGGATTCCTCTCTCATCATCTTCAGCGCAGTAGCCCACTAGTTTGACAAGGTTTGGATGCTCAACTACTCCAAGAACATTCACTTCTGTCATCCATTCCTTGTGCCCCTGCCAAAAAAAGGTGGGAAGAGAACATTAACAGCATGTAAAACCTTGCGTATCTCCCCATCTTCTAAACTGCCACACAAGGCAAATATATTAGGATTATTAGCAGGAGACTACACAAAAATGGACCCAAGGTGGGGGTGGTGACGGACCCTAAAGTTTTGAAAAGCCTAATTTTATGAACATTTTCAAGTGATACAGATTTGCCACCCCAATAGTAGGATACATGCATTCGCCTCCCAAAAGATTGAATTTCCATTCGTCCATGACTACTGAGATAATATCAGGCTATGACAGGTGAACAACAAATTCACGCAGGATTGCATGAGAGGTATACATCATGCCAATTGTTGGTGCAGACAATATGACAGCACTAGGGAAGGGGGGAAGTTAAGGAAAATGCAGCGATGTAGAATGCTGTGAGTACTTTCAATGTGACATGTCAGCAGCAACATGAAGGTTTGACCCTTTCATTGTGCCTTTGCAAGGAAACCATCTTCATTTTGTCCTTGTCCTTTTACTTCTTGTTCAACTTGACCTTTGCTGGAATAAATTTTGGATGTCTACGTAAGACGAGTCTGTCAAAAGATGAGCAATTTGTCTAGAAGCAGTCTTTTAATCAACTCATATCTACTACTGTAAAACTGAAGGTAGCAGTAACAGATAGCATCACACTATAATTCGTTCTGATTTTTCATTCCTCTCCTTTCCTTTCCTCTTAACAATCCCTTGTTTGGTCAATTACTACATTCTGACCAATATTGAGCGGTTAAGATGCCATGCTTATCCTTTGTGGTCCGTGTGTTTGTGGATTAAAGCATCGGATAGGCCTATAAGTCCAAGTGGACCATGTATAACGCTTTTGGTTGGAACATTTTGCTAGTCGGATTAAATAACTGCAAGACATGAAACTGCAAAAATTATGGAAAACCCTAACAGAATGTGGCATTAATAATCCCCTCATTATCGCCTGAAGGGGTTACTTATCAAATGGAATTATATATAGGACCTGTGAGTATGTACCACTTCGCTTTCCTGCAAACTACACGGCTCCACTAACATTGTGTTGATTTTTGACACGTTCTAATTCATGTATGGCACTTTATTAGACTCCATAACTGCACAGTTCCCAAAAGCAAATAGACATACTCATATCTAAAGAGATGAATAACATGACAAAGCACTTCTTCATGACAATTAAATTTGTGAATGCCACACAGAATCTGCAATTATGTACCTACTCCAAGTTTACTGAGGTTATTCTAAATTCTCTGAAGTCATGCTGCAGGTATGGAATGCAGAATCCTAAGATCTGGGAATTGAAACACCAACTCCTGAGTACATCCCAGCAAGAACCACACGCACTTCGACCCAAATGACGTCAATTACCACCTTTTTTGAATATAGCAAAAACAAGATGAAATTTTCAACTCTTGTTATAACTAAACAACACATAAAAGAACCATAAATAACCTTGCCTGCAATCCTCTTTTTCCCAATTGCTTTACAGCAACATCGAGTTTCCTTTGTGGATCTTCAGAACTCTTGACAACACACTTATATACGCAACCAAAGCCACCCTCTCCAATTTTGGCCGCACGGTTAAAATCCTTTGTGGCCGTCTTAAGCTCCGAAAGTGAGAATAATCTGAGATTGCTAGTCTTCTGAGTCAAAAATGGAAATGGGCTTCTTCTCGTTGACTCTGTGCTTGTGTTTGATGTACTATGCGAATTGAATTCAGACCCAGATCTCCTTGTGTTACTATCTGTAAGTGTGGAATTTGAGGAGTGAATCGATATGGATTTTTTGCTCTTGAGTTCATCCTTCTTTTTTCCAAAGCAGAAACAATTCATGGCCACCAATAAATTCCAAAACCTTTACTACAAATTCAAAAAAAAATGAAAGCCTCAAATCATGAATCCACTCCAATAAAAAAAAAAAACTATAGGATATTCTTGATATGTTGGAACTAAAGGAGTGGGCGTACTAGTACTAAGCAAAAATCGTGCCTGCGAGAATCGAAAATCACTACTAATGAGAAAGTGAAACTAACAACAGAAATAGGAAGAAATCTAATAATAGTAGAACTTGGGATCTTTGTACTATGCTCTTTTAACAGAAATAGGAAGAAATCAGTCATTGAAGACCAATTCAACACAAACAATGCCACAATTTCCGTGGGAGATGCCAATGTGGTTTATTGACTCGTCCATACAACAAACAATCAAAAGAAATACTATGACTGCCATTTTCAAGCACACCAACAAGAATTGACCAATAATAATTTAATAAGCTCCCCCCAAAATGAAGGGGTCCATAAATAAAGCAAAATCAAACCCAGAAGCACATTGGAGCGTGATATGCACAAGCAGCGTTTAACAATGTAAAGTTCCCCCAAAGCCACCATAATCACAAGCATACCCAAATCAAGCTTTTCAATGGATATGCCAAAAATGTACACACACACACTTGTTTTAACTCGAAAAAAATCATATGGCAGACTGATGAATCTTGGATATATGGTAAAACCCACCTCAAAGTCAAAGCAAAACGAAACCCAGAAGAATCTTGGTGCATAAAATGTAAAAGAACCAGACCTTTGACAAGCTAAAGTTTCCAAAAATTACCAAAGCGAAAAGAATACCCAAATCCAAGTTTTGTAAGCAGATACGGATATTGTATGCTCTGTGTTTTCACTAGGGGTGCTCGCGGTCCGGTTCGGTTCGGTTTTTTAAGAATCCGAGAACCGAACCGCTAGTCACGGTTTTTTGAAAATGAAATCCGTGTCCGGACCAAAAGTCCTACGGTTCGGTTCCAATCCAATCCAATCCAATCCGTGACTCACGGTTCGGTTACGGTTTTGTCCACGAATTTTGGTACGTTAGTAAGCGGTGTGCGAGTGAGACCTCCAAGCGGTGTGCGAGCGAGAGAGAGAGAGAGAGGTGTGCGGCGTCTTTACTCTTTTGAACTTTGAAGAATCAGATCTACTAATCTAGGAAATACCGAAATGCGGCGTCTTTACTCTTTCTGTTGCTCTCTCTAGAATACACGTAGCTACATATGGAATGACGCCCAAAGCTTCTATTTATACTCCGTGCTCAGTGAAATAGGGTTAATGTCTTATTGACAAACTACGATTTACCCCCCTAAAGTTTTTGCAGACTTAAAATATATCCCAATATTAAGTAAAATACTAAAATTGGTATAAAAATTTATTTATAGGTGAAAATTGTTTATGTATAGACATATATACTAATATATATATATATATATTTATAATAAATTCTCACGGTCCGGTTCGGTTAATCCACGGTTTCGTAATGAAAATCCATGGACCGAACCGCGAGTCACGGTTTTTTAATTTTTCAATCCGTGTCCGGACCATTAATCCACGGACAAAATCCAAAAGGTACGGATCGGTTCGGTCCGGTCCGGTTTCACGGTTCACCGGATTTTTTGAGCAGCCCTAGTTTTCACACATGAAATCACCTGCCCAAGTCATGGATAATAAAGTTTTGACAAGACCCACCTCCTCAAGCTTCTCAAATGTGAAATCACCTGCCCAAGTCATGGATAATTAATAGAGTGCCGTGTAAAGGAAAAGTCTCAAGTCTTGAGCAAGTAGTACGGAGTACAAGAAACCCGGTCCAGGAAGGCGAGGAGGCCATTATTACACGTAAAAAGTGTGAAGGCGGCATTTGGAAATTGACACGAACCAACGGGTGGGGCAGCCAAAAGTCTTCTTGAAAAAAGCGAGTTGGGACATGGACTTGGACTTGGAAGATCCAATTCAAGGCTTTAAGGCTGCGTTCTCCTAATTTTTTTTCCCTAAGATTTTTCCGGTAATTTTATTTTTTGTAATTTTTTATTGAGCTTTTGTTGTATTTTTGGGATTAATAATTCTTCTTGACCAGAGAAATCAAAGGAGTATAAAAATATGGATCGATATTTGAAAAAAAATTACACATATATGAGACGTCACTTTAGACAAAAAAGACATCGATTTGGTATAAAAACATTGATTGAGTGATTATTCAATATGGGCATTGTCTTCTGGAGCACAGCCACATGGGGAGTGTGGTGGAGGACCATTCTCTCACGCACTGATGCTCCACAAACAATTAATATATAAATCACACAAATTTATACACACAATTACACAAATTCACTCATATCAAATATGAGGCCCACACACACTGACTCCACAAATATGGTGAACAAAGCTCATGGAGCACCGCTGGTCGGAGCATTGGGTAATAATTTTCCCTTGAAGCCAATGGATCCGGTTTTATTGGGTTCGTTCAACACTTTCCTTCAGTTGTGGGAAGAAATGATTGTGGCATGCAACGTGACGTGATTAATTGAATTGGTCTTGACTCTTAAGAGGATGGACACTAGCCTGAATTTTGAAAATGGACCGTTCATTTTGATTTTAGTAAGTCTAGGAACACAATTTTTTGATATAATTGTGTTTGAAACCGTCTAATGTATATGGACCAACATGTATATCGAACGATTCTAAATGCAGTTGTACTTGGAGTTATGTTTTAAAATTGTGTTCCTAGCGAATAAAGAAGCATTGAGCCACTAGGACTAACTAGGACTAATCCTCCCCAATGTTGTGCGATTTGAAATATGTACGAACTTGTGGTGAAAATATGTATTTTTGTTACTTTTGTCTGATAGCACAAAATATTACCATGTTTAGTTGCTTAAAAGTAATGATGCAGTGTTGGATAATTAATTATGTATAAGAATGAAGTTGAAAATCAACTTAGCAAAAAGATTAAAATTTTGGGAAGTATGCGAGGTAGTTAGTGGGTATGAATCACTGTTCTATGAATTTTGTGCCCAAAACGGAATTGTTCACCAAATCACAATATTCTCCTCAACGAAACGGAATAGTTGATCAGAAGAATTGTATTTTATGAAATAATTAATGTTGTGTTGTTAAGTTCTGATTTGCAACGAAAAAATTGGGTGGTGGGATTCTATCCGCGAATTATATTCTAAATAACATACCACGCAATAAAGTGGATAAAACCCCATATGAATTTCGGAAAGGTTGAAAGCCTTCTTATAAGTTCTTAAGAATGTGGGGGTGTCTTGCAAATGTGATTGTACCTAAACCTAAGAGGGTCGAGATAGGTCAAAAAACTGTTAGATTGTGTGTTCATCAGTTATGCACACAATAGCAGTGCATATCGATATCTTGTTCTTGAGTATGAGATATCAGATTATAAATATGATCATGAGTCTAGAAACATGTTGTTCTTTGAACACATGTTTTGATGTCGGTCTATAAAAGAAACAAATTTTATTTAAGCAAACTTTGGAGACAACTGGTGAAAGCGGTCTAGAGCAAGAAGATGAAGTTGGCAAAAGAGTTAGAACATCAATGTTTTTGGTCAATACATTTTAAAATATCTATTGAAAAATGAGCCTCAAAGCTTCAAATAAGTTGTAAGCATTTTAAATGGTCATTTATGAAAAGAGGCTATTAAAAGTGAAATTGACAAAATATCTATTGAAAAATGAGCCTCAAAGCTTCAAATAAGTTGTAAGCACTTTAAATGGTCATTTATGGAAAGAGACTATTAAAAGTGAAATTGACTCTGTCTTTCAAAACCATATGTGAGAATTGGTGGATCTTCCTCCATGTTGTAAGCCTTTGGGTACAAAAGGATATTGAAAATAAGGATAAAAGTCGATGGATCAATTGACAAGTATTCGAATAAAAAAAAAAAAAAAAAAAGACAAGTACAAGGTTAGGCTTTTGATCAAATGATATAGACGAAAGGAATGTCTAGATTACTTTGGCACGTATTTACCTGTTACTGGGATAACATCCACTCAGATGGTACTAGCAATCACACCTTTGTGAAATCATGAGATACATCATATGAAGGTTAAAACAACTTTCCTAAATAGAGATTTGAATAAAGAAATCTAAATAAAGAACAACTTTAGGGTTCTTCTGCCCTAGGGTAAGGTAGGGAATTTTGTAGACTTGTAAAGTCATTATATGGCTTGAAGCAAGCATCAAAGCAATGTCATGAGAAGTTTGACAATGCTATGTTGTCAAGTGGATTTAAAGTGCAACAAATGTGTTTATGCCAACGACAATATGTCGTTTTGTGTCTTAAGTTGATGATCCCATTATTACAAGTAATGATAAAATTATCAAATCTATCAAGAATATGTTGAATTCAAAATTTGACATGAAAGATACGGGTCTAGCATGGTATGCTAGATGTGAAAATCACCAAAACATCTAATGAACTTGTTTTGCCTCAAAATCATTATATTAGAAAAATTCTTGAGAAATTTAACAAGTTTGACGAATGTGGTTAGGATCCCCAAGGACCTCCATTTTTCGAGGTATTGTTGGATGATTAGAAGTCTTAAATACTCGAGTTACTCAATGTTAGACATAGCTTAGTTAGTTAGCAGATTGAGTAGATATAGAAGTGATCCAAGGTCTGATCACTACAAGCATGCGTACCTCAACTGTAACACCATAAGCAGATCACTGGTCTAGTACTTTGATTTTGATCCACAAGCTATACCATATGGCCCAAAATGTTTAAGTTCAATGTACTAGTATAGTAGCCCACATGGTTTGTTATATACCCAAGATCATTCACGTAGACTTCCAATGTGGGACGAGGTGTTACAATCTCTCTACCTTTATTGCCACACACCCTCGTGAGGGGTTGAGCACAAAATCACCAATCCAAACCAAATCAAACCTACTAAATCCAAAGTCGAAAGCCCACATGGTCTTGTACACAAATTGCTCTGATACCACTTGTAATGTCCCAAGCAGACCACTGATTTTAGTACTTGCATTCTTTTTATTTAGACTAGATAGTACTAGAGCATTACATTTTGCGATCTATCATTCTGATTGAGGTGAGTGGTTAAACATGTGATCCCTTCTTTTGGAATCCTCTTGAACCTATCTATTCTTGACAGTTCGTTTATTTGTTGTGATCTGATACAAATTATTCTTATTCAATGCTCTCATATTTATTGACGATTAACGTATCCTTTGGCATACAAGATTCATTGATAAAACTTATGGTTGATTGTTTGCTCTTATTTTTATTGGTGTCAATATTCCGTTGTCTCCATAATATTATTGTGACTATGCAACAACACAGAGAATATTTCTTGGTGCAGGTGTGTAACGTCCCGATTTTCGGACACGTTAATTAAATAATTTTTAAAGGATTTATTATTTGTAAAATTAGATTTAATAAACAACAAAGTTAAACAATGGAAGTCTTTAATATTAAAAATTGAAATTGACATATTTAGGTCTTACAGATCTCTAATACAAATAAAGTCTGACAATTGTGCTAACACTTTTTGGAATTTGAAAGTACAATCCTTAAATTATTCATAGCTTCTACTAGTTGTTCCTCCATGGTTCGACAAACTCCCCTTCCTGGACCGGGAGGTCTTCAGTTGGGTACTGCTCTTCGGGTTGATAGTATTGTCCTTCTTTGGTACCTAGTGTTTAAAACGCCGTGAGTCGACACTCAGTGGATAAAACCCTTACACTACTCACCCCTTACTTTTACAGACAACAAGTAATACAGTTGATAACAAATGAAGAACAGAAATATAATACGTCATCCATTGCTTGTTATCCAATCCTTTACGTTATAAACTCAGGTCCTTCTAGGCTATTCTCACAATTCTAGATCCATCAGGCTGCCCTTGAGGCCCTACTAGGCTACCCTCAATATCTGAAGTCCCATCAGGCTACCCTTGAGGTCTTGCTTGGCCACCCTAGCTATCCTGGGTCTTTCAGGCTGCCCTCGAGGTCCTGCTAGGCTACCCTCACTTAGCATGAGGCCCTGTTAGGCTACCCCAAGGCCCTGCTAAACCCACGACCTTTCATCTATTTTTCTTTAATTAAACGTCTATTAATTCTCACATCGTAAACCACCCAGTGTGTCTAAGTCCGAACTAGCATGTACTAGTATATCAATTAATAAAATGCAAGTAAGTAAAACATTTAATATTTTATGGTTAGGCCGATGCCTTTAAACTTCCTTTAATGAACAAGTATTTTTATTAACACAAACGAGATTGATTTAGTCATTATCCAAACTAAAAACAATATAGTTATTTACTAATTTAATACATTTATGTATAAAATGGTTACAATCATAAGTAATATTTATTTTACTATAGTGTACTATTTGTTTATTAGAATAATTATTATTTCTATACACCGAGGGACTAATTATGATATAATATTAATACCTTTGGACCAAACTCAACATTCTTACCAACTAGGAGGGGGTAAGTGTAATTCTAATGTCCATTTTTTCAACAAAAAAAAAACGTCTATGAACAGTAGCCTCTCGGGAAAAAAAAACAGAGGAACACTTCGGCTTTCTGGGTTTTGATCCGTAAGCCGATTTCTTTCGTTCTAGCTTATTAAATTCATCATCTAGAGGTTCAATATACTTAGGGAGAAGTAGGATAAGAATTTTATCTACCTTTAATCCGGTCGAACGATCTTAAAACGCGATTCTTGGATTTTCAGTAAAACGGGGAAGACGACGGGAACGGAGGACTTCGGGGCTGCCTTCGGGTGATTGATTGATGGTTCTAGGATGCTCGAGGATGGTGTTGAAGTTTGGAAGCTCGAATTTGAGTGTAGCACGTTGTTCCGATCAAAACCCACTTTTCCTCTCTCTCACTAAAACTCCATGGAAATACCTCTAAGCTTTCTCTCTCTTTCACTCCTCCACTGATTTTTCAGTGGTGGTGATGTTAGGTGTGTGTTGAGAGGAAGAGGGGAGGGGTATTTATAGGGTGGGGTGGTGCCCAAGTTTGGAGGAGAGAGAGATACGGGAGAGATGAGGGAGAGAGAGAGAGAGACTGTGAGAGAGAGGGAGGGACAGCTGGGTGGTGAGGTGGTGGTGGAGAGGAAGTCAACAAAGGTGGGGTGGTGAGGTGGTGGAGGCTTGGTGGCCAAGGGTTTGCATGGGGAAGGAGGAGAGAACCGAGAGAGAGAGAGAGAGAGAGAGAGAGTACGGGAGAGAGAGAGAGAGAGAGGGAGAGAGAGAGAGAGGGAGAATTGGGGTTGAGTGACAGTGAGGGGTGTGGATGTGGATCGGTATGTGTTTGTATATATATATATATATATGTATAAGGCTCCGTTCCGGAAACCTTCTTAAAAAATAAGTACTTATTTCCTTCACTTCTCATTCAAAAATAATCCACCCTTCTTATTTTTCCCAAACAAAAAGTTTCTTTCACATTTTCAAACTCAAAAATAATGTAAATGAAAAAAAAAAAATTAATTTTTTTTTCACCGTATTAAAGATCTCAATGAGATCTATCAAACAAGATCCATTGTGATATGAAAATTATTTGCGTAAACACATAATTTTTTAGCTTGAAGTTGCCTTTACAAAAAGAAGATTGTTTTTACGAAAATGGGCGCCGGCGGAGGGAAATCGGTTCGGCAGCCGCGCCGGGCCATCTCCGGCCACCGGACGGCCGATCCGAGCCGTCCAAAAATTCTAAAAAAAAAAACCAAGGGGGCTAACGCGGGAATCAACGGCATCCGAGGTGTGTAGGGTGCTTGATCGTAGCATCCCTTTTTCGTGTATAATCCAATTCAATTTTCGTGTATATTATACACGAAAAAGAGGTGCTCCGATCAAGCACTTTACACATCTCGGATGACGTTGATTCCCGCGGTAGCCCCCTTGGTTTTTTTTTATAGAATTTTTGGACGGCTCGGATCGGCTGTCCGGTGGCCGGAGACGGCCCGGGGCGGCCGCCGGACCGATTTCCCTCCCGGCGCCCATTTGTACCTATATAAATTGTTCCCAATTCAAACAAAGCCTTCTTATTTTTCCGGAAGAGGGCTTCTTATTGGACAAAAAAGAAGAGCTTATTCCCGTTCTGGAACGGAGCCTAATACTCCATCCGTTCCATTTTGTTTGTCCAATATCAAAAATCCAACTTTTTTAGGAAACACAATGATTACACCTAAAAGGATTCAATTTTTCACATTTACCCTCAACTTTTTCAAAAAATTTACTTTATTCTACTAAAGAAAGGGCAAAAAGGGGAAATCGATCTAATTAGAAGTCAAATGGATAAACATTTTGGGACACTTAAAGTCAAAAATGGACAAACAAATCGGGACGGAGAGAGTATCTTTTAACAAAAACATTAGTAATAATATTATTAGGTTTAAATGATTCCAAATTATTATAA
Source organism: Rhododendron henanense subsp. lingbaoense (assembly GCA_020567845.1). Lineage (NCBI taxonomy): Eukaryota > Viridiplantae > Streptophyta > Magnoliopsida > Ericales > Ericaceae > Rhododendron > Rhododendron henanense. Next base: position 15,945,175 of record CM036313.1, on the reverse strand, counting down.
TTTTATTCTCGTTATGACGTATTAAACGTTGATACAAAAAAATAAATAAAATTTGGTACGAAAGTCTATATTTTTATTCAAAAAAAAAACGGCCCAAAATTCGGGTCGTTACAAGGTGACTCCGATTCGCCATTGTTCTTTTGTGTTTGGGACCATGTTTATATTTGTGAAAGTCCAAGGAAAAGACTCGTGAAATATCATGGTGACTTTGGCCACTAGAAAAAAGACTTGTAAAATTCAAATACCCAGTGACTTTAGTGCTCAACAGATAGGGAAAAGATTTGTGAAATACCCTATGACCCTATTCCAGATCGGCTTAGGGGAAAGTCCTGAGAAAATATTTGGCATTTGGTAATTGGTACTTGATAATTATGGTTCCTACTTTGGTTTGGATTACCTCATTATTGTTGTTCATCCTTCTGATATTATAGTGCAAAATTGTTGGGTATAAAATGCTTGTTATCATTGTTCGATTATATATTGTTGTGATAAATCTTCAATCAGTAATCGATTCATCTCCTTGATACTATTTTTGAGCCTTTGACTTCATGATTGTTTAGTTATTGATATGATTCGTTGAGCCATTGACCTTTATTATTTGAAACCACGTCTTTGGAACCTTCACTTATCATTCGTTTATACGTATACCACGTTATACTCTTTACCCTTAGCGTACTTGACTACTCACTGAGCTTTGAGCTAAGGATTTATTCCACATTCTTTTTTCAGGTTAGTTTATGGAGTAGTGTAGTGGACTTTTGTGGTATTGTTGAGACCTTCTGCGTGGACCTTTAGGACATTTACATCTTTATTTCTTTTCTAGTGTCAATCAACTTCCACACTTTTAGTTATTAGCAGTTCCATTGTTAAATTTGGAGTTTGGAAAATATGAGACAATATGTCATCTTGTTACAAGAAAATATTGGTTTAGACCGCATATTTTAATGTTATTCAGTATTCCATTTTTACTTGTTTCGAGTTGTTAAAGTATTTTTTATTTAAGATTTTTCGTGTTTCGTGATTACTTCATGGTTCATGGCCATTCATGTTTCCAGATTTGGGACGTGACATCAATGGATTTTCTGAATCTCATAGACTTCTTGTCAGCATCTTGCTCAAGACAACATAGCTAGTAACTGATCGAGATTGGATCAAATAATCCATTGGGTTTGTTTGACTCTCACCGACGCCTGAGCAAATGGGAGGACCCTATTTGCCCATGTATAGTGCATTGGCCAAAGGGTAAAGGATTGAGAGTAACATAATATCCTAGGATTTTAGAAAGAGGTTGATGCTTAAGTTTTTAAGGTCCACTCTTGATACTTAAAATATCTCATACCTCCCTTGAGTTATAACTAGCGTTATTTCCGTTCGATGCACGGAACGAACAACAAATTTTGTGTAAGCTCGATATTTTGTAGTAGAATCACACAAATATTTTGTCTTGTGCATCAAACGGGAACGACGCTAGTTGATAAAAAAGAACCCGGGGTGCGTGCTGTCCCTCAGGAACAACATGAGCGTTGGGTCAATCCGAGCCGTCCATGCTCGGCAATGGACGACTCAAATTGCAACAAATACTAAATCAAATTAAATTACTTCAAAAAATTAAATCAAATTAATTTGTCACAAAAAAATCAAATATTGTACCCATTCAATGCATGGGAAAAAAAAATTAACATTAGTTTTTTTCGACCCTGTGTATCAAACGGACACAACGCTACTGATAAAAAATATAATCTAATATTTTTTTAATCCCATATTTGATGCACGTTAGCATTAGTCTTATTATGTACACTGAAAGACATATGTGTGGTGTAAAATAAATTTGGTTCCCCCCCCCCCCCCCCACGTTTTTCTCTCTTACATTTTAAAAAAAAAAAAAAAACTCTAAATTCTATGAATTTAGGGAATTTAGGATTAAGGGTTGGGAGCCTTTTAACTTCAACCACATTCCTATAGTATATTTAAGCGTTCAACCCGTTCTATGCACGGGCAAAACTAACCCGTTATAGCGTTGTGCCCGTTCGAACCTACTTTTTTTAATTGTCCCGTTCATCGAACGGGCACAACACTAGAACGGGTTAGTTTTGCCCGTGCATAGAACGGGTTGAACGCTAGTTTATGAAAAAATATAATGGTAGCATGTGAACATTAAACACAATTACTAGTAGCAATCATGCATGAAAAAGAAAAAGGTTCATAACGACACCGTTTTGCATAGAAGATTATTTTCAAATAGCTTACTCATTTTACCATTTGGTAGTAAGAACAAATCATTTGAGTCTCATTGTTATGCAGGTATACAACTGTAACTGCTAATCAAGCTCTAGCAGGGAATGTGGGCAACTGTTCTCCAGTTGATAATACCTCAAAAACAGCAAAAAACATAATCAATGCAAAACCTACATTCTAATTCAAATGGCACCCCTAATCACCGTTCCCATGGTAGTACTACTAACAATGCTTTTGCCAAGCCAACAACTTTTAATGATCAACCAATGTCCAAATCTGGAGTCAATACTCATCCAAGCTCAGCATTCCAACCAATTCCAAATGACCATGTCCAAGTTCAGCACTACCATTTATCATTACCACCACCATCACCATCATGTTCACAATATGAAGCAGGAACAAAAGCAGCAGCCAAATGAAGATAATATCACAATGAGCCCCAAAGAGGAATGCATCACTGCCAGTTGTAATGCAAGCATCTACCTGACCTTCACCATTTAACTGGGCACAAAGTCCTTCGGCCTCCCCTTTTGCTTTTAGAATGGGCATCCCAAGAAGTTCAAGCAGCTCCTAGCATAACACAATAACTGATATTCAGATAAGATTTCGTAAGCATGGTAACATACAAAAATACAACAATTTATCAGCTTGGCATGAATGAGACACTATTCTATATTCCTACTTTCAAAAAGTGTGAATAATGTAAGGAAAATACTATGAGAATGTGGGGAAAAAGCTGGCCCGATGCCAAAACAAAAAAATTTGAAAGACAGGTATATGAAGCAGAGAGGAAATTATACCTAGTAGTTAGCAGAACTGAGCGGTGCGAGATCCAAATTGCTTTCAACTATCAAAACCTTAAACCTGCCAAAAGAATTCGCATATAAAGGATTTACAAAATCTCGCAATATCATGATCAAATTCTCATAAATGTGTAGGACTTTGGAGAGGGAAATCAACCTTTGAGCAATTCTGGTAACAAACGGAGCCGAACTTGCTACTTAAAATTCCATGAACAAATATGAATCATAGAAACCATCATTGGGGGAAGAATTAATATTAGGATTGCTCGGACCTGTTGTACATGGATTTGGTGGTAATAGCGGGAAGGGAACATGGGGATGGGAAAAGAAAAAAAAATCGAAGAAAGTAGGGACCTGGGTGTGCAAAAGGGGAAGTTAAGAAAGTGGTTACATGTGGTTTTTTGTAAACAAAAATAATTAGAAAAGGAAAAAGAAATTAGGACGTGGGTGAAAGGGAAAGTTAAAGGAATTGGTTCCATATGGAGTTTTGTAAACAAAAATAATTGGAAAAGGAAAAAGAAAATTGGGACGTGGGTATAAAGTTACAGGTTTAACGTGGGTTTTTTTTTTTTAAAAGTGAAAAATCTAGGAAACAACAAAACTAACCCGTTAGTTAACTGGAACTGGTTCCATATGGAGTTTTGTAAACAAAAATAATTGGAAAAGGAAAATGAAAATTGGGACGTGGGTATGAAGTTACAGGTTTTAACGTGGGTTTTTTTTTTTTTTTTTTTAAAGTGAAAAATCTAGGAAACAACAAAACTAACCCGTTAAAATTGGAACTGGTTCCCTGAAGGCCCGTGATTAGTAGCGGTTGTATACAAACAACAAATTTTCAATAAACCAAACAACAAAAAAGGAAAGCTGATTAAGCCTTCCCTACTCATGATTCTGCATAAACCTCTAACCTCTACACAACGGGCCTTAATCCCATCTTCCAGTTAACTGGATATCTTCTTGTTGGCAATTATGTACAAAACTATCCATAATGATCATTAAACACTGATTAAAAAATTGCAGGTAAAGAAGGTATGGTGATGAGTTAGAAAGACAGAGCAATTTATACTAGTAGGGGTGCTCGCGGTCCGGTTCGGTTCGGTTTTTTAAGAATCCGAGGACCGAACCGCTAGTCACGGTTTTTTGAAAATGAAATCCGTGTCCGGACCAAAAGTCCTACAGTTCGGTTCCAATCCAATCCAATCCAATCCGTGACTCACGGTTCGGTTACGGTTTTGTCCACGGATTTTGGTACGTTAGTAAGCGGTGTGCGAGCGAGAGAGAGAGGTGTGCGGCGTCTTTACTCTTTTGAACTTTGAAGAATCAGATCTACTAATCTAGGAAATACCGAAATGCGGCGTCTTTACTCTTTCTGTTGCTCTCTCTAGAATACACGTAGCTACATATGGAATGACGCCCAAAGCTTCTATTTATATTCCGTGCTCAGTGAAATAGGGTTAATGTCTTATTGACAAACTACGATTTACCCCCCTAAAGTTTTTGCAGACTTAAAATATATCCCAATATTAAGTAAAATACTAAAATTGGTATAAAAATTTATTTATATGTGAAAATTGTTTATGTATAGACATATATATATATATATATTTATAATAAATTCTCACGGTCCGGTTCGGTTAATCCACGGTTTCGTAATGAAAATCCATGGACCGAACCGCGAGTCACGGTTTTTTAATTTTTCAATCCGTGTCCGGACCATTAATCCACGGACAAAATCCAAAAGGTACGGATCGGTTCGGTCCGGTCCGGTTTCACGGTTCACCGGATTTTTTGAGCAGCCCTAATTTATAGTGTCTACTACTAAACACGACCATTGGATGAGTATCACAAATATAAACAAAGGAATACCAAACACGCATAAACATGAATTTTTCGGCACACAGACTCACTTTTCTTATGCATTTTAACAGTGGTATACAACGAATCAAGAGATCGTAAAGAGTGCGAAAACAACCTAGAAATCGAGCCTGTGGGGGATCATTTCAGTCGGTCACTCCGGCCTACAATTGACCCCTCGCCTCCAAACTCGGTCAAAACCTTAAACCTGCCAAATGAATTCACACATAATGGATGAGTGAAGCATTCTATCGAACACGAAAAAGGCAGCCAATTATATGTACAGTTTTAGGAAAAAAAATTTGAAGAGAAAATGGAATTGGGGGGAAAAAAATTGAATGAGTCCAATCTATCAATTCTCTTGAATCAACTTACTTGGTTGAATTCAAGAAATCCCTGAAGGCCCGTGATCAGCAATTGACTCCTTGCCTATGAACCTCGCCTCTGAACCTGGAAGGCGCATATGAGAGAGAGAATTTTAGATGAGGGAAGATGAAAAAGAGGGAGAAAAGAAGTGAAGGAGGGGTAGTTGACCTACCAGATGGAGAGAGCGGGGGGTGGGGCGACGGTTGGCGGCGAAGCAGATCTGTGAAAAATTGAGGGAGTAGTGAAGAGAAGTATTTATAGCCCATGAGAGTGAGTGAGAGAGAGAGGTGGGGATGTGGGAGAGAGGCGTGGGGTGGTGGCAGTTGAGGAGTTGAGAGAGAGAGCTGGATGCCGAAGTTGGGGGTGTTCTGAACTTCTGATTTTGTGGTGAACATGGGTAATGGGTTTGGATGCATGAGTGTTTTTTTTTTTCAAAGAAAATAGGAAATCAAGGGAACGCGGGTTTTTTTTTTTTGTCAAAGAGACAAAGAGAATGGAAAATCAAGGTAACGTGGGGTTTTATTTATTTTTTAAAAACTAAAAATTTTATTTATTTTTTAAAAACTAAAAATTGTAGAAATTTAGGGATTAGAGTTTGGAGGCTTTGGAGATCCAACTACATTCCCTTAGGATATTGATAGATAGATAGATAGATAGATATAGATAGCACTCACATACATCTCCTAACTTGAAAAAAGTAAAAGACATGGCTCATGCCTTTGTTCCAAGATTGAGGGGGAGCTTCCAAGGCCATAACAGTGATTTGATTGGTACTGTTTCTGAGTCTTGGACAACCTGCATTTCGAAATCAAAAAATGGAGCCCAGTTTCCTGTTAGATCACCAACCTACCGTACTCAACCTACTACCTTATGTATGCCAGTTTCTTGTTAGACCACCAGCCATGTTTTGTTCTGTCCAGTTTACTATTTTCATGTCACCAATTGTTCTGTCATTAGTTTATGATGTCATCCAAATGCAAATATTGTCCTAGCTCCGTCAAACGATAATTGATAGCTTTGTTTTGATGTTTCACTTCATGGTTGGTGTAATATTGATCAATTTCTATGCATATCTTTCTGTTAAAAGTAGCAGAGGACAACTTGACATACGCAAGCTTGGTCCTTGCATATGCAACAAATACCACGGCATGCACAAGATTTTGACTGCTTGAGAGAGTTTCTTATTGCTGGTATTTCTTCCGTCTTTCACTGCTTTACCTACTATTCCGCCCATATTTCCTGCTTTAACGATGTAGGCATGCATAGTTGTTTACCACTTTTCAATCCCTTTTACATATCCCTTCCTGAGTTTGTTAAGTTAATTAGTACAAAATCTTGTAAGCGATTACTAGAGACTAACTCTAATGTTAGGCGAGATGGAGTGCCAGCTAACACCTTCATATCTTGTAACTTAGCTCCCAAACAGAGTAATATATGGCTATGACAAACTATTAGCCTTTGCTTGTTTTAAGTTTGGATGCTTGGCTTTTGCCTTAAACCGTCCTTAGTTGTTGTTTCCTTTCAACGTCTTTTGCTGTCCCAAAAAGATTTTCGCTCTTCCGAAGTTCACGAGTAGGAGTTGATGAACTCACTCTTCTACCCTTTTTTAAAACATTTTTTTTTTAATCAGCAAAAGATGAACTTTATTAAAAACGGGGAAAGGGGAAGGGGATCCAATAAAAAGTTGGATGATACACCATAAGGGCAAAGCCCAAACCACCCAGGGGTCTACAAGGATCCAAAACAAATAAAATATTAAAACCCGATCCAAAACCCAAATAAAACAATAAGCTCCAGAAACACCTGATCCGGTCCAAGCCTGGACCGGCCTACCCAATCCAACCCCCAAAACCCTAACCACTACAGCCACCTCCTCCGTACAAACCACCGGCGACCCGCTCGCCGTTAAGCCGAGCCAGTCTCTCCCAGAAGTAGAAACTGGCGGCGGAAACGAACCGGCCTACGAAAACAGAGACCGCAGCAGTCAGAGTCATGGGGCCAAACCACCACCATTAACAGCACCTCCCCAACAGCACAGCAACACAGACATCAACGGCAATAGTAGCAACCCAGAAGCAGCGAACTGACAGCCCCACGCCCAATTGAGAGCTCCGATTGGTCACCGACTGGACTTCGGCACGCAAAACGACCAGAACACCCAACCATGGGGGCCGCATCCATCTCACTACCACCGGACAGAAACCATCTCCGAACGACGTCCCACCTTCTTCGATCAATTTTGAGAAAAAGCAGCCTGCAAAACAAAACATTAGCAAAAACAGCTAACTACACCAAACCCACCACACAATCTCCCTCCGCCTACACAAACCCCTCTAGATCTACACCTCCAGGCCCCACCATCGACGACCACCAAGCTCGGGCCACCCAACGCCGCTAGGCATCCGAAGGAAGCTAGGGAGTCCTCCGATCGGAGACGGCAACCACCGCCCCCACCCTCCCACACAGAGGAGGGCGGTGACCCAAGAAAACGCAGGCAAGAAGGAGAGGGAAAAAAGGGCGAAACTGGAAGTGGAGAGGGAAGGAGAGAGAGGTTACAGGAGGGAGAGGAAAGGGGAGCCGGGGAGAGGAGGGACGGAGGCGCCTCCCCCCCCCCCCCCCCCCCGGAGGCAGCGGCTGAAACCAGAGAACCCTAGGTTTAGAGAGAGAGAGGGAGAAAAGATATAAAGAGAAAGAGAGAGGAGAAAACAACCCCTTTTTTAAAACATTGATAGAGACAAAAAAGGCAACCCTCAAAATGTAATAATGATGTCTCATTTTGTTTCATGGGTAATAATGAAAAGTAAAAATATTTTGTGTAGAGTAAATGTGTAACTTTTCGAGAAATGCTAGGGGTACAGCAGCCGCGTACATATCCATTTTGCGCCCGTCTTGGGTCCCACAAAGATGATTGGAGCTGCTCATTTTGTTCAAAATATGTTGTTTAAGGTCCCTGTAAAAAATTATCTCAATCCGATATCAGCAAGAGCGTTTACGAATCATACAATTTTGCTTCAGAATTTGGCCTGAAAGAAAATACCATATCTTACATATCCAAGAAAAAATCATGAATCACCCTAGCTAGTCTAGCGTGACAATTTCATTTGCCCCCTCTGTGCCTCCGACCTCCCGTCGCCAAACCGAGCAGGTATTTCTCGATCCAATAAGAAAATACGACGGGTTGATATTTGCTTCCCCGTTTTACCCCACTGGCCCCCATTATTGTAACTAATATTTTTTGGTTACATATCTATATAAGTATGTAGTTTCATTTGTTTAATTACTACAATATAGTAACAGTAAAATACCTAATAACGACTTTGTTTTTTAATTTTATCTTTTTAACCCGCATCACTCATCAACATTATGTCTTTTCGTTGAGACCCTCTCAAGAGACTAAACTTACGGCAAATTACAACTGTGATTTAGAATCTTATTATTCCCGACTCCATCACTTCCCCGATTTTTTTTTTGCACTCCGACTCTGTGCAAACGGAACGGCGATAGGAGACTATAAATATGACTTCCACGACTCTGATCCGCGCCATTTCAGTCCCTACCGGCCAATTCCTTTTGTATATATACTAATTTTTTTAGAGTTCAAATTCTGTCCACCTAAGGTAGAATTCAAAGATTTCCATCATTGACATTTATGGTCCTCATCGTGTGTGTTTATTACAGTAATATAAACCGTTCATCTTATGAAGACAAAGTAGTACATCCAAACCAAAAACTAGTTTGATCGGACATCGATAGGTATATAAAAAATTAAATATTAATTTGTAAAATAGAAAGTCAACAAGTTTAAAATTAAATTGTCTATGACGGTCTATTTTATGTACCAAAATTCGATTTTTGATGTATCTATTGATGTTCGATCAAACGATTTTTTTCGTAGATATATTATTCTGCAAGCTCTATAACATGAATGATTTAAATTATTACTATGAATGCACGGTTGGGCCACAATAAATGGTGGAAACCGTAGAATTTCCACCTAGCCGAAAAGAATTTTTAAACTCTTCTTTTGAACAGCAGAAATCACTCCCCATCTATTTCGCCAGCCATCACTCCCCGCCATTTCTTCATCCAAAAACCATGGACCTCCTTCCACACCCTACAACTCTCTCAAACCACAACACACACATACCCAAAACAGCTCTCTCTCTCTCTCTCTCTCCAACCGTCACCCCCATGCCCATGTAACCAACCTCCATTCTTGTTTCATTACCACGTCCCAAACAAAACATACCCAAATCAAATCTGGAATCACCATTCACAATCCTAAACTGAAAATTTTGCCTTGGCTTTATGCCATGGTTAATCACCATTGGACAAGCACAAACTCAATCCATTCTTTGAGTACTTTGTGCTGTCTTCTTGAGTGATTTTCCCTCTTCACATATTTTACACATTCGTAGATTTTACACCAGTCGGGGAAATGACTGTGACGAGCAGAGCTGGTGTTAATAATGCCTGTTGGGTTATGAAATTTCTATTCTTTCTGATTCTCCTTTTGGGCTTTTTCCCGTGTGCTTGGTGTGCCGATGGAGATGACGACAGCCAATCCAGTAATGCTGCGATGTCGCCCTTTGTTACGGCGCTTATATACAGCCAGATATCCAATTTCACCTCCGTATTTAACAAAGACATCACCGAAAATTTGGGCTTCTGCATAAAGGATGTGTGAGTATTTTATTTTTTGTATCAGATAGAAAGGAAATAATGTCTTCATATCGATGCCATCTATCAATTAATTTTTTTCGTAAAGTGTCTTGCTTTATTGAATGTTTCTCAATCTATTTCTTGTGTTGTTTATGAAGAAAGAAAATGTTCGCGGTTTTGCAGGGATGCTGATTGGAATGGAGCATTTAATTTTTCGAACAATTTGGATTTTGTGACCAATTGCGTTAAGCAAATAAAAGGTAGTATTTTTCACTTTGTATTGTATTTATTTCTAGTTCATCTTATAGCACCAAAAGATGGTTTAGAATGTCAAATACATATGATAGCATGTTATCGTGGAAAAACCGCTGAGTTTTTCATATCGAACTACTCGATGAAAATAAATGAAAGAATCACACCTTTGATTTCAGCTACATAACTAACAAGAAAATGGTATTTACCCCTTTTCCAATTCTGTTGCTACTCCCGAAATGTTTGCAATGACTAATTCCAATAAAAGCAAGCGGGAACAGAGCGAATGGCGGTTAAGTTTGCAGCACAATAAAGAGCTTGATTAATGGGGTCTTTGAACGTTCCGATTCTCCTCCATATGAGTTGTCTATTCATGTTCTCATCTTGTGTGACTATAGGAGATGTTACACGGCGACTATGTACTGCAGCAGAAATAAAGTTCTACTTCAATAGCTTCTTGGAGAGGGGGTCGTCGAATGCTCAGTTTTTACGGCCAAACAAGAACTGCAACTTGACCTCTTGGGTTCCAGGTTGTGAGTCGGGGTGGGCTTCAACCGTTGCTCCAAATGTGAAGGTTGAGCTCAAGAACTCAAAGGATATACCAGAGCGGACTCTTGACAGTCAGCCATGTTGTGAGGGCTTCTTTTGCCCTCAGGGTATTACTTGCATGATTCGTAAGTCTACTTCTAATGTCTCCGTCATTGGTGCTTGTATTTATCTCAGGCACATGTTTAGTAGGTTTTTTTTAACAGACACATGTTTAGGTTCACTTGAGTTGAAATACTTATAATTTTGGTGCTACTTATTTGCTATTTGTTGTTTATTCGCCATGATAATGTGGTGACCGGTGAGAATTGGTTTTAAGTGTTCCAGAGTGAACTACAATCTTCTATTCGATTACTTTCACAAACTTGATCTAAGAATTCTTACGTTAAGGATAATGAGGCTCAACCAGTTTTGATTGATATTTTTTTTATTCTTCCATGTACTGGTTAATGCCAAAAAACTTGAGCTGAGGCCTGAGAGTTATATCGACTGAATGAGGCCGAAGAGTCTATAGATAAGTGAAAGCAACTGTAGTGTCAAGTTTTCTCAGGATTTATCATTTTACATGATTTACGTGGTAAAAAGATAAGACCAATAATCTCAGCAAAATAAGAATTATGTTGCTTCCTAGATAAAAGTGTAAGGCATGCTCATCAGAAGAAATTTCTAAATCATCCTCTGGACTTCCATCGTTATATCGTTTTTTTTTTTACATGTATGTGTATCTTTCGTATAGTCATTGACATCTCAAACTTGTTCTTTAACACATTGTCTGTTACTTTTGTCATTGAAGCTTGTCCCTTAGGTTCCTATTGCCCAATTTCGAAGCTCAACAAAACTACCGGCGTATGTGATCCGTGAGTTCATTCTCTAAGCTAAAAAGATGTCTTTCTCCTTACTTTCACCATCATAATTTCCTTAGTATCACCTGTTTGTTATGGCTTATATGGTCCACTAATACATGCACTGGTAGAGAAAATCTGCAGATACAATTACCAACTACCTCCTGGAAGTGTAAATCATACCTGTGGTGGAGCAGATACTTGGGCTGATGTTACTAGTAGCAGCGAGATGTTTTGTTCAGCAGGATCTTACTGTCCAAGTACTACCCAAAAGATTTCATGCAGTAGTGGGTATTGAATTTATATCCCAAAACTCATCACTTGTCTATCACTCTATCTGTTTACAGCTCAAAGTCTCAAATACTTGCTGCATGTTTCACCAAGTGTCATCTGAATTAGTCTATGTTGGCCATTAATTTGACAATGTATTCAATGCTTGCCATCTGCATCTGCTTATGATTTTTTTTTTGGTCATTCCAGACACTATTGCCGGATGGGGTCTACAGCTGAAACAAGTAAGTAATTCCCTTTCTTTTTTTTTGGGGACATACGGACAAGTATTGTTGCTTGTAAAAAACATTTATTCGCATTGCTGCTGTAGGATCATACGTGTTGAAGATATGCTCATTCAACCTTGTTTGGAGTTTGTTTTGCCACTATTATAATTACACCACTAGGTTTCTTAAGTAGGAGACTTTAGAATGTCGAAAAATCAAACAGAAATCAAATTTAGGCTGGTTCAAAATAATTCAAAAAATCCAGCGTAGTTTGCTTGAATTGGTTTGAGCTAATGTTTACAACCATGAACTCAGAGTGCGAGAATTAATTATTGGCAAGCTTGAATAACGTAGCTCCACGTAGACAGCAGGCTAATTAAAGATACGTAGGGCTTGAGTCTAGACAGAAAACCAGAGTATTTCTCCTCCTTACAAAAGCGCCACTGTTCGGTTGAAGTGGTTACACAATGAGGCATAAATGTGTGACAGATTAATGGTCATTAGCAAGCATGGACAGGTATTTGACTTTTCCTTCTGTCTAATCAACATCTTATGTCCAGTATTGCACTATTTGTAAGTGGCGTTCTTTGTTCATAACTTAATTGTTAAATTAACAATGGCTGTCATCGGGCTACTTAGGTCATGATAATAGCTGGATTACCTACACGTCCTAGAATACCCATGGAAAACTCCACGAAGTAGAGCTCCTACGAGAAAGTCTACTAACAAACTATTTACACAACATGTTTGTGGCATTGTCTGATTGCTGAGTTACAATATTTCACTGGCCACCAAATCAGAAAGTTACTTACGAACTATTTCTCGGTATAGCCATCAGTATAGAGGAGCTCTTCTCAGAGTTCATTAAATACTTCCAATTAGAATGCAATGCCTTCTTTGATTTAGTTCCCTGGTTATTGAGACAAATGGGAGGCACTGCAAGATATTGATGGTTTGGTGATGGAAAGCTTGCAAAAACTTATGGCGTGCTTAATAGATTATAGTTCTAGATTGATTTGTTGTGACGTCCCTAAATTGTTGCCAAGTAATAGGATGAATAATATTCCGTTTTTATTTTCAAGGCTAAGGTACAATTACAACTGTTGGTCCATGTAGATTTGTTTCTGCCAATAACAATAATTGGCCTTTTTGTTCACACATTCTGCATGCCTACTTTAGGATGCTGCAACTTTTAGTTTGCTTGATAACAATTTTTGCATTGTATTCTAACCTCTTCCTTGCGACTTTCGACTTTGCAGCATGTTTCAAGTTGAGTACCTGCAATGCAAATACAGCAAATCAAAACATCCATGCATATGGGATCATTCTTATTGTAAGTGTTTGATTATAGTACAACCTGAAAAGGTTGGTATTTGTTAAATTTGACCTCAGCTTTGGTTCTACTACTGATGTAGGATGATTTGAGTTGATTATAATGATATCCCCCTTGTCAATGTAGGCTGCGCTGAGTATGGTACTCCTCATTATTTATAATTTCTCCGACCAAATCATCAGTACTCGGTATAAAAGGCTGGCGAAATCCAGGGAAGCAGCAGCAAGAAGTGCGCGCGAAACTGCACAAGCGAGAGAAAGGTGGAAGTCAGCGAAGAATGTTGCCAAAAAGCGCGCAGTGGGTTTGCAGCAACAATTATCTCGCACATTTTCACGGAAGACAACTTCTAAACAATCAGATCAACTCAAGTTACCGGGTCATGCTGTATTACCACCAATGGTCCCAAGTAATCCAAGTTCAGCTCAGCAATCATCTCCTGCTCCAAAAGTAAACAAAAAGGAACCCAGCAATCTCACAAAGATGTTGCATTCCCTCGATGATCACCCGGAGAGTAAAGAGGGGTTTAATCTGGAGATTGGTGATAGAAATATCAAAAAGCAAATGCCTAAGCAGGCTAAACAGTTGCATACAAAGAGCCAAATATTCAAGTACGCGTACGGTCAACTTGAGAAGGAGAAAGCTCAGGAGCAGAAGAATAAGAATTTGACTTTCTCGGGAATAATATCTATGGCAACTGATGATGAAATCAGGACGAGGCTTCCAATTGAGATTGCTTTCAAGGATCTAACCCTTACGCTGAAAGGGAAGAAGAAACATCTAATGAGGAGCATTACTGGGAAATTTATGCCCGGTCGAGTTTCTGCTGTCATGGGCCCATCGGGAGCTGGGAAAACAACGTTTCTTTCTGCTTTGGCAGGAAAGGTTGCTGGGTGCACTATGTCAGGTTCAATTCTTATAAACGGGAAAGTCGATTCCATTCACTCATATAAGAAAATTATTGGTTTTGTCCCACAAGATGATGTTGTACATGGAAACTTGACAGTGGAAGAGAACCTCCGGTTCAGTGCTAGGTGCAGGTATGTGACGTTCAGCTCTTCACATAATTTAATTGCAACTAATAATGGTGCAGTAGTTCTAATTATTTCTACTGGTAATGTTGAAAGTTTCTCTCCATCACACAATGTGTTGGCATATCTGAACTCTGCTCCAAAGCTTGTCTCAGGCCTAATGTTTGGTTCCTTGCCATTTCTTCTTTATCCACCATAACTTTGAGTTTTGTTTGGTTTTCCCTCTTTCTTTTTTTTTCAAAATGCTGATTGTCCTTCGGTTTTTTTTCCTGGTTCTGAAATAATGGAGATTGGCTGATGACTTGCCGAAAGCTGATAAGGTTCTGGTTGTTGAAAGAGTTATTGAGTGCTTAGGGCTGCAGGGTGTGAGGGATTCCTTGGTTGGAACTGTAGAGAAGAGAGGAATTTCTGGAGGCCAGAGGAAGCGAGTAAATGTTGGGCTAGAAATGGTCATGGAACCTTCACTTTTGATCTTGGATGAGCCTACATCTGGTTTGGACAGTTCCTCTTCCAATTTGCTTCTTAGAGCTCTTCGACGTGAAGCACTTGAAGGGGTAAACATCTGCATGGTCGTTCACCAACCTAGGTATGTTCTCTGAATAGTTGCATTGCTGTGTCTCAATGGATGGTATAGTGTCTAAAAGCATGAGTTGAAACAGGAAATTTACATGACTTTTGTAAGCTTTCGGTTTTGTTGCAACTTTTGTTGATTTTGCCCATCGGGACTGGGAGCATAATGAAGGTAATCTTCACATCACTAGCAGCCATATGTGAAAAGTGAAGAGAACCATATGGCAACTGGACACAAGGAATTTACGTAGTTCAGCAATTCCCATAGGTTTACACTTCGTGGTTACCTTGGCATGACAAATAGAGCCAATATTAACTGCTATTAGGAGTGGAGAACTCACCAGAAACCCAATCGCGTTATGACATAGGGATCCACCTTAAGCTCCATAGCAGCATCCTAAAATTCCATGTTGGGGTACTAATATAGAACCTTGATTCCATAATTCCTTTTGAGCTGGGACATCGTGAAGGAAATGTTGTTGGGTAAAGGCCACTCCGATAAACGCCTCTATGATCCCTTCATCTTCCCAATCGCTTGGTTTATAGAATCCACCTGTAAGACTGGAGTAACTTGGCAATCTATTATCGCAACTAGCATTTGGATTTTGTGTGCACTCTAGAAGCAAGCCCTTTAATCATCATATCCTAGCAAAAGAACATATAGTGATGATTTTGTTATTGGAAACTCCATTATCACCATAACTAAGCAAGTTTTTAGCCATCTTTTTCCCTGTTACACTGGGACTAAAGATTTGAAACTGCTACAAAAGAGGAAAACTTGATGGAGAAGTACATTTAGTTTATAATATCAATATCCAGAAATATATACTGTAGTCAAAATCAATACTGGTGAATTCCTGCATGAATTAGATGGGCAGTCAGCATGACTTACTGAGGGTCTATTTTTAAAAGGATTTGTTTGAGTGATCAAGATGAAGAACAAGCTGAGATTAATGTTTGATGAACAAGAATTGATCATACAATCTATCTCACAGATTAATGTGGATTCATCGGATAACAGTTTCCATCTTCTTTCCATTTGTCATATTTGTTTGATACTAACTCATGTAAAATAGTAGTCAAGAGACTCAGGACTCAGGTGTGTATTTTTCCCACATATAACTTGTTTCTTAATTACAGTTCATTCTTTTATGCCTCAGCTATGCACTGTTCAAGATGTTTGATGACTTAGTACTTCTTGCCAAAGGTGGTCTTACTGTGTACCATGGATCCGTAAAAAGGGTGGAAGAATACTTCGCGGGCCTTGGAATCACTGTGCCAGAACGTGTTAATCCTCCAGACCACTTCATTGACATTTTGGAGGGTATAGTTAAACCTGGCACTGGGGTGACTGTTCAACAGCTTCCTGTCAGGTGGATGCTTCATAATGGTTACCCAGTACCCCCAGATATGATGCATTTTTGTGATCAAATTGAAGCATCATCAAAGGGAACAAATTCAAATCCTGATGTGGCTTCTGAACAATCTTTTGCTGGAGACTTATGGCAGGATATGATGTTCAATGTTGAGTGTAAGCGAGACAGTCTAGAGCACAATTTCTTAAAAACCCACGACTTATCTAACCGAGTTACTCCTGGTGTGATGCGCCAGTATAGATATTTCCTCGGAAGGTATAACTATATAACTATCTCTCTTTTAATTACATCTCATTTTCAAAATTTTCTCCATTCTCATTTGCATTAATTTAGAATCATTTGCAAGCTGTTGATGTGCTAGCTTCGGAAAGAATCAACGAGAGTGAGCAATCTCATGGTTACATAGACATTCACAACTTTAAATAAAAAGGTGCAGCTACGTAATGGTACTTTTTTGGTCATTAGGTATAGCTAAGGAAGCACAGACACGGCTGAAAGGTGGCGTCTTTTAGGCTTGTGGGGACACCAACATCTGACGCTCCCCATCAAGTATCAGACACTAGTCGAACTTGTGTTACAAAGCATGACATGAAGTGTCACACACTTATCCAAATCTTCGTCTCTAATAGATATCAAGGTCAAATATGTGTTTCTAAGTTGTAGGCTCTCCAAATTCTACCAAGACTGTGTCCTGTTATAAACGTTAGGAAACTTCGTCTCTTGACGGGCAATACTAGACCAGACTAAAACAATACACAATGATGCAATAACATAACTTGACCAATAAAATGCCGCAGGCCTACTGCTACAGCCATATTCAGCAATTCACAAATTTATTTTGATGACACCAACTATTGAAACCAAATAAGACAATAAATTTGCCCCGTAACTTTTGAAACTGAAAACAGGATCCAAACTAACCCGACCTCTGCTACATGTGAATTCCATGTGCCATTTTTCATCTTTCCAGATTCTGCATCACTATTTCCTCAAGCCATATGTTATATTTTGCGAATTTGTTTCTTCATAGTGAGAAATGGTTATATTCTTCAGGGTTGGCAAGCAGAGACTAAGAGAAGCTAAAATACAAGCAGCAGATTATCTGATCCTATTACTTGCTGGAGCAGCATTAGGAACTCTTGCCAAAGTGAGCGATGAAACATTTGGCGCTCTCGGTTATACGTATACCGTGATTGCTATTTGTAAGTTGGAAAATCATGATTTGGAAGCTTTATATCATATTCCTGTTCCTCTTGAATTATACTTGATTTATTTCGTGGTAATGGATTTGAATCTTTTTTCCATTTTATGGGT
The DNA here is from genome assembly GCA_020567845.1 of Rhododendron henanense subsp. lingbaoense. Classification (NCBI taxonomy): domain Eukaryota; kingdom Viridiplantae; phylum Streptophyta; class Magnoliopsida; order Ericales; family Ericaceae; genus Rhododendron; species Rhododendron henanense. The sequence goes on along the minus strand of CM036313.1, from coordinate 15,927,497 downwards.
AGCAAGATTAAATCATGTAATGTTGCCGTGTATATTATACACCTGCAACGACTCTGAAGATGCTAGTATTGTGCAATATTGAGTGGAATATTTTGTTTTGTCGTACCGTATACCACTTACTCATCATCGTACTCTTGCTGAGTTGCAGCGCTCCTGTGCAAGATAGCAGCCTTGAGATCTTTTTCACTGGACAAAATACATTACTGGAGAGAGAGTTCATCAGGCATGAGCAGTCTAGCTTATTTTCTCTCCAAGGACACAATAGACCATTTCAACACAGTCGTCAAGCCTTTGGTCTATCTTTCCATGTTCTATTTCTTCAACAACCCCAGGTCCTCCTTTCAAGACAATTACGCAGTTTTGCTCTGCCTTGTATACTGTGTGACTGGCATGGCCTACGTATTCGCCCTCTTGTTCGAACCTAGTCCAGCCCAACTGGTACGTATTACAAGGTCATAATGGTAAATATATACACAGTTAATTGATGGGAGTACTACTGGATTTTCCATTGTTGTTTATGATGAGCCACTTCATTTGCTCCTGCAGTGGAGTGTTCTTCTTCCGGTTGTTTTGACTCTTATCGCGAACCAGGATAAAGATACTGCAGTTGCAAAATATGTAGGAAACTTTTCCTACCCAAAGTGGGCTTTAGAAGCTTTTGTCATTGCAAATGCTGAAAGGTAACCTAACTGGCTTTTGCAAATCTTTTTATGATACATGAATAGAGTGATGTACAAATGGTTTTCTTATTTTTGGTAAGTATGATGCACACATGTTGCACCCTCTTCCACGTACACCATTGCTTGTTGAACGATCAAGCTTGATTAATATCAGGTTTTCGGAAGGGATTCTACATGATATTTGCACAACGTGCAATTATTTTACATTTCTGGGAAAATCACTATTTGGATGCTTGGGTAACCCCACTCATTACATAGAAGCTGGGGTATTCCGGAAAAATATCTAAAAACGTATATTCTAAGACACCTTACATCTGCTAGAAGACTGTTTGGAAGGTAGCTAAAATACCTATGACCTGTGGGAATTTGGATGCTTCAATATGGCTCTGCTTACTGAAATGGCTGCCATAGAATTCCGAAACATCAAACCATTCGGTCCCAGCAATGTGTTGAAACTGCCAATGAATACATTCTCTGTCAGTCCAATAAAGAGATTCAATGAGGAAAATCGATCCAAAAGTGTTACACGCCATAAAAAGGTGCATTTGACGTATTTTGGTTTGGTTTTGGTGCTGTCCAAAGTCCAGGCCCTGAACCACCTCATCAAACTGGAGAATTCGATGTACTTTTCCCGCTAAGGATGATATAGAGATGAGTTAACATGGTATTTGGTGAAAAGCGCGCATTCTGCCCTTTAACAAATTTTTTTCAGTTTTAATTGCCTTGTAGGAAATTTAAGCCTGCTGCTAGCTAAAATTTTAGTTTCCTTTCAGGTACTCGGGGGTGTGGCTTATAACGCGGTGTGGTTCATTGATGGAAAGTGGCTACGATCTTGACAACTGGACTCGCTGTCTGATTTTCCTCGTACTCAGTGGTGTACTTAGTCGTTTCATAGCTTTCTTTTGTATGTTGACCTTCCAAAAGAAGTGATCACCTCTTTATCTTCACGATCTTAATAACAATTTTGATTTGTACAAAAATAGAAAGTTTAGTTGTGATTATCCATGTATCATAGTAGCTCGATTTTCATTCCAAGTATTTAGAGTTACGGTAACCTTTCAGCAGTGAGGATGGATTGGAACAACAGAGAATCATGCATCAGAACTGTTACTGAATGGTCTTCCTATATATAATTTGTAGGAGATAATTGACTTCCATTGTGGAGAGAGAGAGAGAGAGAGAGAGAGAGAGAGATGGACTTCGAGAGGGAGAGAGAGTGAGGGAGGAGAGAACAACCGGTTACCTGCTCAGCCCTTTTTTCATTTTATTAATTGATTTAATAAATTGGTGGTTCGGATCATTCACTTTTAAATCCGAGGATTTAAAATCATGGTACCGTAGGACTTCCCTTAACCTAATGCTTTGGTAACTCAAATTAAACTAGAATACAACTTGATAATCAACACCAAAGCGAAGTTAAGCCAAATGTTGAGGATATTAGGGTTTTTATTCGTTCTCCCCCGACGTTAAGCTAGCTGGCTTTTAGATCTAAAAATTTCAATATGCAAAATACTCTCGCTTCGCTTATATTGAGTTTTCTGAACTTATGGTAAGACATGGAAGAAGTAGTAGACAAAGTCGTATTTTAAGTTTTGTGTGGAGAAACTGATTCTTGCATGTGACTTGAGCTCGTGAAGTACTATTAGACCTAGCTAGTTATATCAAACTACTAGTATGTTAGAGGTAGCTAAAGATGATTTAGCTTGAGTTATTAGAGTGTTTTTTGATATATACAATTACAAGATGAAAATTGAAGAGAGAGAATTTTTCACGGCCGCTTCGTGAACAATATGTTTACGGAGCGGCGCAATCTCAGCCATTCATTCGCGCAATCAATAGCTGAGATTCAATTTTCAATTATGACCGGTCACAAGAAAATTTTCGTTAAAACCTAGACCATTCAAAACACTTTTGGACGGCAGCGATTCACTTCCATAAACTTCCTTTACGGAAACTTCCGTAGAGAAGTTTTTGTCGAAAATTGAAACTTAGTAAAAGTCGAAAACCGAGTACAGAAAACTGAATTACTGTATAAGTGAGTAAGCATGCCATTGCCATTGCCATTGCCAATGCCACCCCAGAGGAAGCATGGGAGGGAGTTGTAAGATGTTGGATTTGGTGGTTGGGGACCAATTAAGGTGTGACAGGTGCCAGCTAAGAAAGGCTGCTAAATGCACGTGCAAACACCCTTTGTGTTTATTTATTTATTTTCTAGATGAAAAAACACCCTCTTTTTTTTTTGTATATTATAGGAGTATATAATATCCATATTTTAACCAAACCAAATCATAGGTGAGTAATATATTCATAAATAAATAAATAAAAAAGAAAGATGGGATCTCAATTAGTACTAATATGGATGTAGAGCACTCGTATGTTGCAAAAATACAAAGACAATTTTAATCAAAACCTCATTGTTTACCGAGCCGTATCAAAACGTGTTTAACTCAAAATAAATGTGTTGCAATTTCATGTCGTTAGATTTCTTGATTTCATGATGTAGTCAATATTCTCGACGTGCTCTAAAAACCAAACTCCCGATTATCAAAGTGAGCCCAAAAAGAGCCCACGGGCGAATTCAATAGGACCGGTAAATTTATTTACTTTGGAGAATATATGGAGCGTAATTGACGCGTATAAATATCTGTACTCCTAATTATAGACGTACACAACACACAATTAGGAGAAATACAAAGCGAACTAGATTTTCTCCAAAATGAGTCTTCTTTTTTTTTATTTTCATTTAAATCAAAATACGTATCTCCCTGCCTATATCCGTAAAATCAACCACCACCACATGATTTTTGTACTCCATGAATTTAGTGTATTAAAATTCCATTCATAGAATAAAATCAATATATTCATACAGATCGATCCGGCCGGTGGGCTGAGGTGTATGGTGGTGCTTTGGGTGGCCACCAACTAGCTGTCTCCATATCCACCTCCTCCTCCTTTGCGCTTAATTTGGTGGCCCAGCCTTCATGTGCTCCCCCCCATCTCTGACATTTGTGTGCTTGTGTTTGGCTTTCTTCCACGAAGCTTCTCTCCCAACCTTTGTCAAGGCCGGTTCATAAATTTTGGAGGCCGGAAGCGAACCTCTTGAATGAGACCTCTCTATATTTTTCATACAAAAGTTGGTCTACACAAAGTTTCATAAAAAAAATATTAAAAAAGCTAGAGGTGGAGAGTTGAAGATGGTAAAAGAGGAGCCTCAAGGTATATCGTATGCAAGTATTTTCTGTCCACGGTAGTTGGTTCCCTTCCCTTCTGAGTCATGAGACTGACGTCAAGCGTTTCCTTCAACTTCTTTTTATCACCTCTAATGTTTCTATCAGACGGTAATGGCGTAATGGGTATGGGTATGGGAGTTTTTTCTTTTCTTTTCTTTCCACGGGGTATTATAGGAGTTGATTATCAGTGAAATAATTAGTAATTCCACCGTTGAGCTTATTTTGTGATTCCTAAATTTTAATTGGGCCTATTTTGTGTAAAGGAGGCTTTAGTGCAAAAAATTCTTTGAGCCATATATACATACATACATACATATATATAGGGTTACTTGAATTTTGGAGCCCTCATTTTTAGCCTTTTTGAGGGCCCGAAACCCATACTTCTCCCGCCTATCCTTTCAGCCGGCCCTGACCTTTGTTAATTCAAAGAAACCCTAATATTGTATACACTTCAAAATCTTCTAAGGAGCTGTAAGAGAGGGATCGAGTAACCGATTGCTTATACTTGGCGAAAAATTAAAGGAGTTACAAACGTGTTCAATTTTGGGTTATTAGGTCTTTAAAATGATAGTATCAAACGAGTTTCAATCAAACTAGCGTAAATTAACGAACCTCAATATTTGTTTACATATTTCAATAACGGGCCAATCGCATATGAACATAGAAAAGTCGAACATGTTCAATTCGAATTAACTTTCTACCTTCATGTCATCTCTCTTGGATAGCGACTCACATCTCTATCCATTTGAGAATTGATGTTTCTGACTCTATCCATTTGAGAATTGATGTTTCTGACTGTGTGCGCAACAGAAAAGGGCCATCTCTCTCTCTCTCTCTCTCATAATGTAAGCATTAGCTGTTGGCAATAATTTTAGAATGGGGTGTCCAACTCAGAATCTCTCCCTTCGCACAACCAAATACAGCAAACAATTTTCTCCCCCAGAGTTGTTAACTAACAACTTTTTTTACTTTTTTGGTTTTGTCTTTATTTGAATTTTTTTTTGCGTTTGTTCGTTTTGCGCCAAAATTTTCTAACTTTTTGATTCGGAAAAGTAAATTTTTTTTACTTTTACCCAAATATTTTGAACAAGGACCACTTAAAAGTGGTTATTGTTCAAAATGTATGGTTAAAAGTAAAATTTTTTACTTTTCCGACATGAATCACAAAGTCAAAAAAATTTAGCACAAAACGAACAAACACAAAAAAAATACAAATAAGGACAAAATCAGACTTTTTCTAAAAGTCAAAGTCTTAGTGGAACCCCACCGGATCTATATCCACACTTCCTTTAACACTCCCTCTATCTATATCCACACTTCCTTTTTGACATCTTGCAATTTTTTATTTTTTATTTTTTATTTTTGAGCAAAGAGAATATCACATATATAATGAGAATAGAATTAATAGTACATCTAGCATTTCACCTAAATACCCTTTATGCGTGCGCTTTTTCAAACATGAAAGGTCAATGTTGTAAACTCGCATACAAGTATAAATAAAAGGAGCGTGACAATCAATCACGGAAAACCATTAACATTTACCTTGGACAGTCCACCATATCACTAAATCAAGCCATAATTAAGCATTCAATGGGGGTTCGTTAACCAATTCTTCATGGCTTGTAAAGCATAACTCGCTCTCCTGTACCTACTGTGACAGAATGAATCAACACAAAGTAAGTAAATGAATTTTTAATATTCGAATCTCAGTCTCTAATTCTGTTACCCAACTCTATCCTCATTTCAACCGGCATCAACATATGAACATCATAAGCACACATCCATAACCACCGAATATCATCTTACATCTCATACGTAAAGGACGTTGACACCCTTGTTAATAGGTTGAATTGGATTTGGGTAGTGTAAATTCTTTTAACATGTGACAAGAAAAATAGAAAGCTTTAACGCAAAAATATCAGCAAATTAGAACCACCATAGTAAAAAATTATCTACTACAGATTAATTACGAGAGAAGGATGAACCTTGTTCTTTACTCCTTCCACCCATCTCCTCTGCAGTCAAACCATATGTATCTCCTTCTCCCATAGCATGTGACTTATTATCTCCTGCTTGTATGTATATATGGTACGGTATGGTCAATTTGTCAGAAAGTACAGATATCAGGACTTATCCCCATGAATGGAGGAAAAAACCTCAATGTGCCTACATAGCAGAACAAGTGGTAAACTTTGTACACATTTTGGTACCATGACGAATTTTGTGCCAAAAAACGTGGTTAGATAACAGCTTTGAGTCTCGTCTCACATCATCAGGACACGTGATCTTCAACCACGCTTCTTGCCAAACTAGACGATATATTAACGGGAGTATTTTTCCTTTTTATCCCCCAAATTATACACATTTTCTCTACTTAGTCTCTAAACTATCAATTTGACGATTTCATCCCCTCAACTATCATATCGTTACCTACTTAGTCCAATAGATAATGGAAGTTAGAAATTTGGACGGAAAATGCCATATAAGACCTGTTTGGGACCCCGTAGAGCAGATACTTGATTATAAGAGCCTTAGAAATAAAAATTAATTATGACCCTTTAGGATAAAATGATCAGAAAAATAAGACATTCGCACCAGTTTCAACAGATTGAAAATTTGAACACTTAATTTTGTAACCATATTTTTTAGTATATAAACCTTTTAAAAAAATTAAGTGCTCGAATTTTCAATCCGTTTGGAACAGTGTGAAGATCTTATTTTTCTGATCATATTATTCGAAAGAGTCGTGATTAATTTTTATCTCTAGGGTTATCATAATTAAATATCTATTTTTTATTTGGATCCTTTTAGAGCAGATACTTGATTATGAGAGCTCTAGAAAGAAAAATTAATTATAACCTTTTAGCATAAAATGATCAGAAGACCAGTTCACACGGATTGAAAATTAAAGCGCTTAATTTTTAACCATATTTTTAATATATAAATAGTCTAAATTCTATATAAAGAATTCAGTCTTTTTATAAATAAAAAAAAAATGTATGTGTTAGTCTCTATAAAATGTCACGTAAGATTCTAATATATGAACTTTGTAAAAAAATTAAATGCTCCAATTTTCAATCTGTTTGAACCGATACGAAAGTCTTATTTTTCTGATCATTTTATCCTAAAGGGTCATAAGTAATTTTTATCTCCGAGGCTCTCATAATTAAATATCTATTTTACAAGGTCCCAAATAAAATAGGGCCTTGCGTGATATTTCTCGTCCAAATTTTTAATTTCCGTTATCTATTGGACTAAGTAGGTGACGGTATGATAGCTGAGGGAATGAAATCATCAAATTGGTAATTTAGAGACTAAGTAGAGAAAATGTGCATAGTTTAGGGGATAAAAAAAAAAAAACTCTATTAACGGTAGGTGGCTGATAATGAAGTTTCAACTAAAAGTGCACTTTGGTTTGTGTACTATTAAAACCTCATTTTCTTGTGCATCATCATCGAAGTCATCATTCTAGTTGAATGCAAGATGAACCATAAGAAGAATTTAACCAACAATGTTTTACCCTCGCTCTCAACTCTCACACTCACTCACTCTCCTACTCCCCCTCTCTCTCGAACTCCAATTATTTTACAATATCCATTCCACATGTACTCAATTTACAATTATAAGTGGGCATTGCACTATGCCCAAGAAGCTTATCCCATGCTTGTTTCATATCTTATCCATTCCACTCTCAACTTGTGGGGTCTTTATTTTTATTGTTGAAAAAACTTCGAAATATCACTGACGTAGTTTTTTAATATTCAAAAACAATGTGATGCATGTTCGTACAATTTCGTATAGAGATGCCATACTACAAGGAAAGAAAAGTACACACACTTAAAATATCACATGAACACTTAAACTCTCCCCTTAGCTACATATCATGTCAACCATTTAATGTTCTAAAAAAATCACTCATATATATTTCCGTCTCTTTCACTTTCATATGCATCACAAAAATTCAATACCCCTTTCTCTCTCTCTCTCTCTCTCATGAAGACCATGAAGGCAAAATTCCTAAAGGCATGCCTTAACAAGTGGCAAAAGATGGGGAGTAGAGTCATACCTTCTGCAGCTGGTTGTGACTGCTGCCGCCAATGGGCTTTGTGGCCTTCCAAGCAAGAAGAAAAGTGTATTCCAAGCGATGTTCCGAAGGGTCACTTAGTAGTGTACGTAGGCGAAGATTACACGAGGTACGTGATCAATATCACCTTACTCAAGCACCCACTCTTCAAGGCACTGTTGGATCAAGCCCAGGAAGAATATGACTTCACTGCAGCCTCAAAACTCTGCATCCCTTGTGATGAGAACATCTTCCTTAGTGTTGTTCGGTGTGCCGCATCTCCGCAGGATCATAGAATCTCTTTGTGCCTGTGAAGGGTTATTCATGGAGAGGTTTTGATAAAATTCATTTTACGATGTTTTTATCCTAAATTAGGTAACAATATGTGTAGCCTTGACCTGTTGTATAATTGTCTCATTGCAGTACGTCTATTATCAATGTACTTCAATCCGAAGAGAAGGAATGATAATTCTACTCATTTCTTATCGATGCAGCTGGCATCAAATCCTTTGTCGTTCTCCTATCTCATTTTGTCTTATGTCCTCTCTAGGACTATGATTTTCATTGACAGAAAGGGGATTCGCTCCATTCTACTACGAAAAATTGGGTCACGGATGTAAACTGAGCAAGTTTGTCAGATCTCCTAACCCATTGGAAAAAAACATTAATTCAACAAAGACATAATTCCAATTAAATGTTGCTGCCTGAATCCTTCCTTTCCTCCCACTTTAGCTACAATACTATACAAAAAGGCCTTGTTTGTGACTAGACTAATACTGAAGGGATATACATTCCCATAGGATCAGTAATCCTATAGGATTAAGAGTAGGACATTACTAATATCACATACCTAAAGTGTACATCCCACGTTTTGTGGGATATCAAATCTGACGTTTAGTCCTAGCCACCTGTTCTAGCTTAAAACAGAATATCTGGTTCCCTTGAATTTATAGTCCAATCCAAAGCCACCTGTTCTAGCTTAAAACAGAATATCTGGTTCCCTTGAATTTATAGTCCAATCCAATGCTTTAATCCGGACATACAAACAGGGCCTGCGTCAAATCCTGAACAATGAACTAGTCGACCAGTCCTGGAATTTTTTTTTCATAGATTCCAGAATCAGAAAACCTAGTCCTATAAAAGAGATCAAGCAGTGGAGAAAGAAAACCCATCGTGTCCTGTTACACTGGATGCTAACTTCCGATATATAGCTTCTTGGTGGAAGTAAGTCGTTACAACAGTATATCAAACCAAAAACTGTAAACTAAAGAGTATTGTACCAAGTGTCAACAAAAATCCACAGAAGAATTTTGTCATAAACTCTACTCCCACAATGCCTCTCAAAGTTAGCTTATAGGGAAAGCCAAAAAATTGCAAGCCGTAGATGTTAGAATGTATGAAAAACTAAAATTGTATTGACTCTGTTAAACAAGCAAGGGAAAATGAGTCTTGCACCAATGACTTTCAGAACATGAGATGTCAAAAATTCAAGGCAAACGAAATACCTGTAGGTTTTCAATAATCATGTGTATATAATTTGGAACGAAATTCCAGCATAGTTGCAGTCAAAATTTGTATCTTAATTCAACTCTAGGACCTCTGCGTCATTTTCTTCTTACTATTCGTGAGACGGTAGGAGTTGTACCAAAACAGGATAAGTTGAAAGAAAATAGATTAAGGTGGTTCGGACATATTTATCGTAGACATACAGACGCAGTAGTCAAGAAGAGTGACATGATTGTAGTAGATAGTCGGGCTAGGGGGAGAGGAAGATGGAATACCTAAACTGACTTTGGATGCTGTGATACGAAATGACTTGGGCTAACTAAATCTAAGTGAAGAGGTAGCCCTAGACAACTCTCAATGGAAAAAATAGGATTCATGTAGCCGACCCCAATTGATTGGGACACAAGGCTTAGTTTGGTTTGGTTTGGTAGTAACACCAAACCTCTAAGACTCATTATCTTGGTTATTAAGTGAGAGGTCCATTTGCCTTTACATGATAATAAACCAGCGGAAGATTTCAAAAAGACAGGAAAATAGTTGGGGAAATTCACTATCAGTTTTCACTTCATACCATTTTCACAGCACAAAAAGAGTTCTTCAGTCACAATTGATACTAAAATCTTTGTCAAACAAGCTGCAATTACGGTTGGATTCTTACGAAATATAGTTGCATTGTTACTAATACCTTGAGCATTGTCAGTAACCTAATCAAGCTCTCAGTTCACAATAACCAACACTTTTACTAGTCTGCTGCTAAGCTCATAGAAGGTCTCTCACTGACGTACATGAAAAGGCCAAAGGATCAGTGTGTCCTGTTGAGACCAGTTTACCTATAGGTGCAACAATTTGGTATCCGGGGTACATTTTCCCAAGAATCCACAATTGGGACACTAATAGTGATGTTAATATTTGCAAGCCATAATTGCTATAACAGGTCATGAAATCTACCTTTGTCATTTCCATGCCTACAGACCTACCTAAATGTGTTACTAAAAGGCCTTTCCCTTTTTTGTACTGTTTTCAACAAGAAAAGTTGCACAATTAGCAACTTCCCACACTTGTGGAGGGAAGCTGATCCCCTGAGGTCTTGGATCCCGCCATAACGCTTACAGCAGATTAACATTGCTATTGGTCCAGGTCACAAGGAGGCTGTGAAACAAATGTAAAGCTCAAATATATGAAGCTTGAACAAATGCTTCTTCAATTTAGTCAGCAAGGGAAAGTGCTAGCAGGATCCAACCTAAATAATCCTTATAGGTTAGGACCAGGCATCAGTTGGTAGCAAGAGAGCTGGTTGGGAGTAAGTTTAGTAAGTACAATTAGGTAAGCATTAAAAGCCCAAGAACGTAATATTAGGAACCCGAAAGTTTAGAATCTAGTTTACCAAACAAATTAATTAATTCCAAATTTTGAAAAGATGAATAAACAGGTTTATAGATAAAAAGCGCGATAAATATTCCGAAATAGGCAATATTGACTGAAAAAATTGCATCTTGTCCAAATTCAGACCAATCCAAAGAATTTTTAAAATTTTGATGCAAAAGATTTATAGACTGGGCAATATAAGACATTGGTTGGCCAGCAGCATACATCGAGCATGCAACATTGCATCTATCATCAACCTCAGCCTACATAACTTCTAAGAATCTCAACACCACTCGTTATTCAATCAGACATCTAATTGCAATAGTGTCCATTAACCTCATACTTCGCAAAATTGGAAATAACAGCTTCCAATGTCAGGTGACACTAATTCCACAGTAATTTCATCTGCTCTGAATTCATGTGTAAGAGTCCTATGGTATGGCTGTGCAGAAAAGAAAAAAATAAATAAATTAAGTCATGATGTGGTGGTAAGTGAGATCTTGGAATATGATACAAGTAATATCGTATCAAGCAAATTGAACTGGCATGAGACTCAAAATTAGATTACGCAACCCAATTAGTCAAATCCACCTACATTTAGAAAGAACCAACTATCCAAATAATTCAAACAACAAATGCGCAAGAACCCTATATACTTATAAAAGGGAACAAAATGAGCACAGTATAACTAATCATGGAATCACTTCCGCCAGACGAAAAAGGTGAAAATACATCACATGCCCACATCCATAGGACAGTACCGCTGAAATATGGCTAAAATAAACATGGAATGATATACTTGTACACTATGAGAAGGATAAAGTTAGGGTCAAACTTACTAACCCCTGGAAAAAACCTTTGCATTTTCTTCTTTCATTTCGGTCACTTTACCATGGGGGTGATCATCTCTCTCCTAATCCTAGCAGTAACACATTTTCAACAGGAGATTCTCCAGGTCCAGGAGTACTCTGATCTCACTGCATTAGCATCTGAAACATCACGACCAACCACTTTAAAAATACAAAGGCTACAAACAAAAAAGGACACAATATGAGGAAATCAGAAAACATGTTTTGGTAGCATAGATCCAAATTTAGTTCCATGTTCACGTTCTATACACATACCTGAACTGCAATAGCCTCTTTTTCTTGGGGTTCGCCTCCATTTACATTCTCGTACATCAGAATTCCATTATATAAATCAACCTATGTTAACAATCCATTCAGGATGAACGGATTATGTACAAATGGTATTTCAGCTCCCTAATAGAACTGTCCAGCAGGCAGAACAGAAGTATGCCACAAGCTTTCTCAAATGCAATATACCTCTTTTCTGCATTTCTTGTTCAGCTCTCCCAAATATCATGCTTATAATATATGCATGAATAAGGGAATATCCTTTGGATAACCCTCTCCGCAAGCTAAAGCTTGTGTGAAATAGTTGTGGAAGGGGGCTTCGATAACAATTCGGTCACACGACCTACGATTGCTGTTGGTGGAACCCGTTCCAGATTACCCAAAAAACCAAAAGCATCTATTGCTATCTTCATAATGCTAAGGAATGGTAGGCCAATCATCAAAAAATCACTTTTGAGTTCAAGACAAGGGTAATATTAGTATCTAACCCAGCACAAGGTACTAGTAAATGAGAGTCAAATTGTTAACAACCTTTGTTTGGTGCATTTTTCATGCAGTCACTAAATCACCTGCAACAAGTCAGCAGAATACAAATGTTAAACACCACGTCATGTTAAAGCTTAAAACTGGTAAGGTACCATGCCAAGGCAAAGAAGAGCTTCATAGAAATTCAAGCTTCTCTAGGTATGTGCAGCTATATTCTGTTGCCTGCCTTAAGTTGGGAGCAGGGCCTAGGGGACTTAAGGATTGGGGATTGGTGGTTGAGTTGAGGGCATCGTCAGAGCTGCTGGGCTCACCCTTCGAGGTGGCCCTACTCTAACAAGTTTTGGCATGGGAGAAAAACCTTCAACTAAGATGTGTGACCCTTTGTAAGGTGTATCACACATATTCAGCCCTACTCTCGAGGATGAACTGGCTTATGGCTCATTCCCCTATATAAGGTCTCCACCTCCATAGAGACCAGAACCCCAAGGAGAGCTCACCTCTGCCCGATGCATCTACACACCTTTGGTGGTCGCCGTAATCATGGACTCATTGCCCACATTAGTAAAACCATATATCATATATGTCAACTATATATGTCGTCTTAGGCTGTATATTGTCAGCATGCAATTTGTTTTTTCCTTCCAACGTATCAGAGCAGGGAGCTTGACATGTCAGCTCATATTGGACGACCTGCCAAAAAGAGTAAACATTTAGCCCAGTTGGGCATAGAGAGGCATTACCAAATTTGAAGAAGCCGCCTCCTGTCATTAACCCTATTTCAAACCGCAAACCTACTCCTTATATCAATTATGGTGAAAGAATATTTTGCTGCCATACGCATTCTCAGCACTATGTTTCTCTTGGACCACAAACAACAAAGCTAAAAAACAACTCCTCTAACCTTCCTGCAAAAAGCTTTACTTTGACCATGCATTATTGGACTCTAGCGACTGGCTGCTTATGAAGGCCACAATGAGCAACATGATTTTTCACTGTGGGAATTCTCATATGCCTCCTGCAGAGAACATAAGAAGCTCTGCTCTGCAGAGAGAGTGCAGATCACTCCTCTCGCTATAGCCTGTAACACAATCCTGAGCCAAAGCATGTTTTCCCTCGGTGAGCCACGAGAAATGAATGCTTGATAATAACCTTGCTTGCTCATACGTCTTAATTACCCTATGCTATTTGAAGGATGAGTAGTATCGGGATACGGTAATATACATTAGATGCTTACAACTGCTTTGAGTTAGCTTTACATTGATTAACCAACCCAATGACGTACATTGGAATGATACAAAGAAGCAGATACCTAACTCTTATATATCATATGTCATCGGATAGGCATGCTTATATACTCCAGCATTTAAGGCACTTAGAGCAACAAAAGAGCACTTCCCTGCCCAATTGGCCTCAATGGGGTTGTATTCTGGTTTAACATTGCATGGAAGTGGGAAGAATAGTACCCTTCCCATTCTTGGCAACAACCACTGGAAGTCCTAAAGCACTGCTCGACTCAAGCTTGAGATTGTGGATGAGTTATCCAACACATTGCGTATCATCTATGCAGGGTGATGGGAAGGATGTCGTTTCCTAGACGAGAAAAATAACCGGAATTAGGAGTAAGGTCATGGTAGACATGATAGGAACATAGCTTGGCCACATGTTTCCCATGTCTAGAGGCTAAACTCAGTCAGGACACAATGACACATTGGAGACAATGCTTTTCTATACTAAAGTGGACAGTAGTACTATGTTAACTAGTCTAGGTCAGTGAGTTTGCAAGTTACACTTCTTCATTGCATTACTATGTTAACGAGTTGCTCTAGTGTGTCCTGAAGGATCTTTTATTATGCTGCATCAAAGACTCAAATTGTTGTTCGATGTGAAATAGTTTAACTTCTATATTTTAATGGTCTTTGCATATATTAATATTCCAAATTCCAATACAGAAAACATAAAACTATTTCAAACAATTTTTCCTCCATACCCCAGCAGTTTCCATGAGCGTCCCGTGCCCATACCCTTCACATGCTGTCCCACATCCTTGATTCTTAGAATGTAAACTTTTGCATGAATAGGAAAGTCGAAAAGACCATAAAACACTTGTAAAAATGATCAAAAAGCATGTTCATTATGCTACACATACCACATTTTCTAGACAACCTCATAGGACATGTGCATAACAATGGGTGCAATGAGTTCCAGCATCCAGTAGTTGTATGAGTGTCAGTTACGTGGTAAATAAAATGGGTTTAGAAAATGTGGTATCTGTAGCATTATTATTCTAAACTGTGGTATCTGTAGCATTATTGTTCATGACGTATTTGACCTCAGTATAACAAGAAACAAGAAAGATAATTGGTTTTATACCAAGTCTAAGACATCAACAAGATAAGTAATAGCAGGAAAAGAATATTGGACAGACCATACAAAAGATCAGAAAGCATTTTGCTTATAGGTTTAACAGAAAAGGTACCATCAATCTGACATGGAACCAAGGAATTTGGTAATTCCACGCTGTTAACATCATAAGCAACATCCAAAAATGAAGTCAAATATGACCATTCTTTTGCATTACAGTGACTGAGCAAAACATTTACTCCAGGGCACAAGCTCTATGGGAACCAAGACTGCAACACCATATACACGAGGCATTGTTGCAGAAGTGTACACAAGTCATCTATTGGCTCACAATTTAGTATACAAAGCACAGTGCTGGAAACATCATGAAACAATGGCACTGTTGAATCCCATATTGACTGCAAGAAAAACAAACAAAGCACCTACGGATTACGGCCATTTCCGTGCCATGACTGGACTTTGGGAATACCCACAATCAATTTTTCCACTGAGATCATCTTTGGCCCTGGACAAAACCCTCTAATTCTCTCTGCCCAAACGTCCTTCCAAGAGAAGTCGCATCCTTAGATCTCACAGCAAAGTAAAATATCAGCCAAGCCACCATGAAGTAAACCTCGACTATTGATTGGCACGCCGTTGCAAACAACATCCCAAAATACCGTGCCAATGTCCATCTGGTAAATGACCCACAAAGCATAAACTCCAAACATTTCATAAAACCAGCTTGCTTAAACATTGTTGATAACAAATAAAACCCTTCCTTCATAATCTCTCTCCCACTCCTCCTCGAGTCCACGATAGCAACCCAAGAATCCACAGCGAAAAAAAATTCCACAACCATGTCTGATAAAATCCACGCAAACAAAAACCCTGCAGTCTCCTTCTCAAATCCCCTAACCCATTGATTCGTAAGCGAGAAAGGCATCAACTTCAATCTCAGAAAGATCTTGAAAAAGGAATACTGGTCGTCGACTTCACCAAAGAACCATAGACCAAGAAGCTGCGAAAGCGCGTCCCTCACTGCCCATCTCATTAGAACAAACCCAGAAGCCCTCTTGAGACCCAAAATCGAGCCGCCCCATACTGTCCCGAACCACGAATGGCGTCTCCCCAAGAAATGATTCACAACCACAACAAAAACGATTCCAAGAACCCAAGAGTAGGTAACGAGAAACCCTAAAAGTACATATCCATACGCAGTAGACAACAAACATATAAGCAAAACCAAAGGCCGTAGCTCCAAACCCTTGGTCAAGAAATGCAAATCCAAAACCCTAGAGTTCTCCACTTTACCCAACCCACCATTCTCACCGTCGTCATCCACCGATTGCAACGAACTGTTTACGAGTTTCAAAGAGAAGCCCGACTTGACAATCTCACGAGCCCTAATTCCGTTATCAGAAACCCTTATTTCGTCATCAGAACTCCCAATTCCACTGGCAGAAATCCTAATTTCGTCATCAGAATCCCCAATTCCACTATCAGAAACCCCAATTATGTTATCAGAAACACTTATTTCATCATCAGAACTCCCGATTCTGCTATCAGTAATCCTAATTTCATCATCAGAATCCCCAATTCCACTATCAGAAACACTAATTCCACCACGAGGAACATAGTAATTGGGAGAAAACCCTAACCTGGACTCGAAATTACCGAGGATAACGAAGGTGCCATTAGGGGCCGGCTTGACGCGGGGCCCGAACAGGGAGGAGTGCCCCCCACGCCGGCTCTCCGCGTCCTCGTCGCCCGAGAAGAAGTCGTCGTCGAGCGTCCCCACCCGGGTGAGGTGGAGGAACGGGCGCCGGCGGCGTCGCGGTGTCGAGGCGGAGGAGTGAGGATTTGTCGTCGTCGCGGCGGAGGCGGTGTCGAGGCGGGAGAGGAGGGGGCGGAGGGAGGGGTCGTTGTCGATGAAGGTAGTGAGGAGGTGGGTGCCGGTCTCGACGTTGGAGCGGAAGGTGAGGAGGAGGAGGGAGAGGGTGAGGAATGTGATCGGGTGGGAGAGGAAGACTGAGGCCGCGTGGGTGAGGATTTGTGCGGTGGTTTGGGAGTTGAGACCGGAGGAGGCCGACGGCGGAGGCGGTGGCGGTGGCGCGTGGTGGTCGTTGTTCATGGTCGTTGTTCAATTGGGACTTCGAGAATTGATGCGATCGATGGATTCGTTCGTTCCCTCTCTGCTTGCGAGAGCAAAAATCCGGTAGTGGGCTTCTAGTGAAATTTTGTAATTTTGGGGGATGTAAAGTGCTTTGGCTTAACAATTTGGATTTTTTTTGGGGTGGCTATTCACAGCCCCGTATTTTCTTCCTTACCCCGTTAAAAATTTCAACTATACTCGACAGTTAGTTACCGAAATTGATATACATTTTCAGCATTCAATTATCAAAATATAATATTTTTTCAACAGCTATGTACCGAAAATGTATGTTCGGTAGTTGTTTACCGAAGGTTGAACATATTTTCGACATGTAGTTACCGAAATATAATCTTTTTTTCAACATTTATTTACCGAAATGTTATGTATGATTTTCAACAACTATTTACCGAAATGTAGTGGGCTAAGAGAGAAAATACGGGGCTGCGAATAGTCGCCTCCTTTTTTTTATTCAATTTTTTTTTTGAGACAAGCAAATAATTTATGAAAAATTAAAAATTTCAAACAAAGTCAAGTAAAGAAAAAAAATTCATCCGAACGAATTGTTAAGCCAAACCACCTCTAATTCAATAAAATAATTTCTCTTTAGCCAGTATTTTCCCTTTCTATTTTCTTTACTTTATTCATTTTCTCGATCGTATGCTCGAGAATTCTAAATATTGTGCTCAACTCAAGGTTCTCAATGGTGTGCCGGATAGCAGATTGATTTTTCTTATTTATACAGTGCGTATGACTACCAACCCACCAATGAGATACGAGGTATCATTCCAATTTACCACTATTAGTAGTTTTTTAGGTAAATTAATTTGGGAGGAAAATAATATTTGCCTGTTCTGATAAGATCTAAACCTTCACAATTTATACTCCATAAATGAAGATCTATGTTCAACCAATTAAACACCAAACGACCAGTTCGCAATCTTCGGATAATTCTCTTTACTTATGCAATTTTTGGATATAACTAGTTAACTACATTAATGTTCCTTGAATTATTAAGGGAAATGATATTGGCACTCCAAAAATTGATGCAGTCACTCCAAAATACAAAGGAAAGTGGCTTTGGAGTTACACTGATTTTACACTGATTTTGGAGTGCCTGCATCAATTTTTGGAGTGCCAATTTCATTTCCCATTATTAATACATCATTCCCCTCCAAGTGTTGTAGGCATTTAAACATACAACTTACTAAATTACAATGATATCCTCCAACTTTAGCACAGGAAACAGTTTTTTTTTTTTTTTTTTGTAAACAAAGCACAGGAAATAGTTGAATACAATTAAAAATGATATGCTAATGTGTTTTAACAGATTCGCTTTTCTTTTTTTGGGGTTTTTTATGCTATCCTTGTGACTGTTCTACATCTTCTCTTTTGTTTTGATAAATAAAGGAAGAAAAATGCCAAAAAAAACAGTTTCATTGTAGTGTTGTTGCGATTTAAAAAACTTAGAAATATGTGAATAGTGTTTGAAAATATAAAATTGTAAAAGTGTTTGAAAACCGTGCATTGGAGTATATAAAAGTGTTTGAAAATATAATTAAAAAATGTAAAAAAAAATTTATTGAAGTACGTATTTTTTTTGTTTTTATCTTAGCTTTAGGTTGTCAATAAAGGGACCCACAGATGAAAGCAAACTTTTGGATATAATTACACTAATGTTTCTTGAATTATTAAATTTGGGGGCGACTATTCGCAGTCCCGTATATTCTCCCTTAGCCCATTAAAAATTTCCAACTATCGAAATATGTTTCGACAGTTAGTTACCGAAATTGAGATACATTTTCAGCATCCAATTACCGAAATATATGTTTCTTGTGCATTTCCAACATGTAGTTACCGAAATATAATCTTGTTTTCAACGGCTATTTACCGAAATGTATGTTCGGCAGTTGTTTACCGAAGGTTGAACATATTTTCGACATGTAATTACCGAAATATAATCTTTGAAAATTTTTAACGGACTATGGGAGAAAATACGGGGCTGCGAATAGTCGCCCCCTTAAACTTTTGGATATATATAAAACTAAAATTACAAGGATACCCTACACCTTGTTTTTCCCAATCCTTCAACTTTATATGCAAAAAAAATAGTGATCACACTTAAATACCAGTCAATAATGCCATACATTGTTAAATGTAAACCAGAAGTGTGACTATTGTATTGGGTCTCACATGGGTTCCATTTAGGTTAAATTGGTCAAAATCAATTTCAGATTTGGGATTTTTATGTTTTTATCAGTCCAGTAGTGGTTGGAGGATGGAAACCAAAGAAGACGAGTCCTAACACATGCTTTCGAAAGCTGTTTTATTTTTTTGTGGCTTTCTTCTTTTGTAGATGCGCCAACCACATCATGTGTAATTGTCTCTTACCCATTCATAACTAATGTCCTATTCAACAAAAGAAAATAAAATGTAAATTTATGGCTCATTTCTATATATCTTAATTATCTGCTTGTTTTCTTAAAATAAGTAGTGAGACAAATTACATTTTCCTCAAAAAAAAGAAGAAAAGAAGATGCATAATAATAAATAAATAAAAAGTACATTAAGCAAATAAACAAAGATTACTTATATTACTTGCAGCATTCACAATCCTAATTTTCACACCGAATCACTATCTTCTCATCTGAGAGCGTTAATGTGATACAAATCATTCATCTCGTAAGTCTAGATTATATTTATTAACGGTGTAAAACACAAATTCGAATTTGTGTTTGGTATTATGCATGTACTCCAAATATAGTTCTTTGCTGAACAACTGCAAGTTCCTCCAAATTTTGGTATCATATTCAAACGACAAGCCGCAAAAAGTCTATAAGCAGTCACCAGAAAATTGTCTTAACAGTTACAGTTTTCCCATTCTATTAGCTCAGCCATCATGATCACCATGGACAACAGCACAAGAAATAAGAAACAGAGGGAAAGGACTCAAATCTGTTGTTGGAAAAGTGAATGGATTGGGGGGCTTTTGGCTTTGCTCAAGCCAATAACTTTCCCATATTCATGGCGGAAGTTTTCCCCTATTCATTGTGGGGGGTTTTCCCCTATTCATTTGGGAGTTTTTCCCATATTCATTGAGGCTATTCAATCTGCCATCCACTCCAGGTATTGAAGGCTAGGCAGCATTACAAGGGTCAAGTTCTGCCTTTGTAAGGAACATCTCATTACATAGTTCTGCACCCATTTCAAGTTCGCAAGTATACTGATATAGAGTAAGAGAGAGAGAGAGACATACGTTGAATTAGTTCGCCAAGACGTTCTTCGGTGGTGTTCCGACGTTCGTGATCCGAGCCGGATCAATACTGGGAGACAGACGCCAAGTAACCTCAACACCCTCCGGTAGGCGGTGAATATGTTTTAAGGACACCGTGTGAAACATGGGTTTCGGTTCACAACAACACTTTGTATTTGGTTTGCAGTGTCTGTAACTGTTTTCCATTTCATTGTAATTCTATTTCTGTTTATGTAATAGAATTCGTATTCTAGATTCCCGATTGTAAACATTTTGGATAACATCTATCACCATGCATACGATAATCTAAAGTATAGTACTAATTCACTGTGCGACAACTAGTTTCTAATCAAATTAAATATGCGCAATCCAAAATAGAGGACGGGCGATCAAAATCGCACACTAATGGTCGGGGCAAAAGCTTGAATATCCTAGTCACAACAACCATTGGAAAAACACAATCCCTCATCAAACAATTGGGTTCTGAGGACTATTTCCGCGCATTAATAGTAACCAGCAAGGAAGCTGCAAAAGCAGGAACATGGAAGTAGCAGGGATGGCTTTCTCAACAATCCACTCGTAGAACACAGAGCTTAGCAACTGGGAGAACGACAAAGACAAGCCTAGTGAAAATCAGGCTTGTCTGGGTATGTGCACCCAGACCTTCGGATGACAACATTGGCTGCATAACAACCGGCTCTCACGCAGTCCTCAATGGATTTCTCTTGAACCAACTGATCAAGAAAGAAATCCTCCAACAAATGCATCACCTACAATATAGATTTAAGCATATCCAACTGTGAAATAGCAAATAAAATGACAAGAAAGTGGTTCGTTTGTTTGGTTCAGTTAAAAAAAATTACTATACACTGTACACAGACAAAATAGTACCCAAGACTAGTGAGAAAATCATAAGATGATACTAAAAGGAATTCAAGCGTTAGTGTGGATGCTACTATACACTGTACACAGACAAAATAGTACCCAAGAGTAGTGAGAAAATCATAAGATGATACTAAAAGAAATTTAAGCGTTAGTGTGGATGCTGGATGCTAAGAACTAGTTGTTTAAGCAACAATTAGACGAAAATAGTTACCAGAGTAAAAAAATAAGTGGAAAGGATAATGTCTACGACATTAATCCTAATTAGAGTTCTAAACAAAAAGGTGTTCACAGCCAATGTTTTTCTTTTGCTGTACATACACAAAAAGATGGAAGTAATTTGAAATTCTTTTCAAAATTATGTATGTAAAGTTGTAAACTGTATATTCTACACTCCATAGGACTTCTTTCCATTTATTTGAACCTTGTTGGTGAATTTCACATGTATGTACATGCATGGATAGAATGCTTGTTTCTTATAGGCTTATAGCATTTGACCCCATAAAAACAACTAGAAAGCACATACCTCCTCCATTGGTGTCAACAAGTTTCTCTTTAGGTAACAATATCACAGGGAACAGTTTGATCTTCCCATCATCAGCAACAACAACTGGATCTGCACCCTGAGTAATCACAGTAATTCTCTTGTGTGTTCCAGATGCCTTTGGCCATTGGGAGATTTTTGACGCGATCTCTTCGACATTCTCTGTCTGCCAATAGACGATAACCCTATCAACTAACATTTTTAATAGTAATTTGTGACACAAGTTGGAGCCTTATCTTTTTCACCCTCCCCAAAAGAGGGTGACCAATACCCTCATTCATATTACACTACGTATCAATGAGAGTAAGAGTATTGTTCATCCACTTTTGACGATGTCAAAAAAAATTACCACTTTTGACGATGTCAAAAAAAAAAAAATCATTCTCCATATTTTGCCAAAACAAACATTACCTCCCAGCCATGTACTCTAGAGAATGTTCTTGCTTCTGTCTCGTTTCCGAAAACAAAGTCCATATACCTACAATGAGATAAGGCATGGCAAGAATCAATATTTGGCATTTCCAATTGAATTCAAAAGTAAAGGGTATTAGACTCACGGTAGTGCTTTCACTTGCGCATCCTTGAAGAACTCACAAATAAATGGAGCAGAAAGGTTCATCATGAAAACCTGCAGATGGAAGAAATTATTGGCAATGTATCATGCAGAACCTGTTGCAAATAAACATAACACTAGAATATATAATGTCTGCTTTAGACCTTATTGTTTGCACTTTGCAGCAGCATGTTCAGCAACAAGTTGAATAGATTCTGGGGAAACAGTGAGAAACCCCCCCGCAATGTAATAGTATTTGGCCTTCTCAACTGTCCAATACCATCAAGTTAGCATAAAAGTATATGCAAGCAAAGTTACATTCAACAAATGGTAGAGCAGACGTAATACCCAATGCCCAATTTTCTGGTCTCTTCAAATGTTCAGATTTGTAGCAATTTGCAGCGGACAAGTTAGCAACAAGTGATCTGCATCAATATAAACAAAATGCCTGTTCGAATAGCAATTGGCTACATAAAGATTCAGGAAACCAGTTCCTGAATTTACAAAAGGCCAAGTACATATAGCTCATTGGCCATTTGCAGATGATAACCCTCGTGAAGAGAACCAGAAAGTTTACCTTATTGGGCATCATATCCCTAAAATAAACTTGTGAGGTAAAGGTGTAATCCATTATCCTGTTTGACACTACTGTGAATATAGACAATTGAATTCAGCTTATTTTGAGCTTTGTGAGCATGCATGTCCACTTTTTAGCTCGACTCTTTCAATTGTCTATATTCACAGTAGTGTCAAACATTATAAAAGTTCATGTTCAATCAAGTCAGAGCCTCAGACTGCAAAATCTTAGTGATACCAATATGACTGACAATGTCGAGGCTGGCAAATGAGGAATCTAGGCACACAAAGCAGCAGCCCTTGTAATAGTAAAGGATGAGCAAGACATAAAGCAGCAACCCTTGTAATAGTAAAGGATGAGCAAGACATAAAGCAGCAACCCTTGTAATAGTAAAGGATGAGCAAGACATATCAGATTCCCTGAGTGCAGCTACAACGGTAAAAGGTCGTGTAAAAATATCACAAGGTGTTCCAGAATATGGGCAATTCTGATAACCACCCTAGGGCGGTGGATAAGGTGGGCATAAAGGCAAAAAACTAGCATCCCAATGCACATCTCATGAGCCCTAATCTTATGTATTTCTACACACATGTAACCATAACTTGAGAGTTGAGACTATTAGCGCCGCATGGGCCATCAATAGAACAATCCCAAAGCATTAAAGGACTAAGGGTGTGTTCCACTAACTAAAATAAGTACTTATTTTTTGAATTAAAGGTGATGTATTGTGAGAGAATGACATGTCTCATAAGGCAGGCAATAAGTATTTAAAAAATAAGAACCTTAGCGGAACGGGGGCTAAGTTCATTAGGCAGCCTAGCAAGAGCAGAACTATGTATGGACTCGCAACTGATAAGCACCCAATATTGTAGATATTTGGTGCGCCTAGTCTTGTGTTTTATCTTTTATTTTCTGTTTAATTGTCGTTTTGTAGTGTTTTGCGCGTAAGATTTTCTATCAAGCATTGCAGGTTTACGCGAATAAATGTGCTTGTTGAGTTGATTGGACAAACCAAGAGGGTAAGCAAGTAGGCGGTGCCTCGAAGATTCATCCGTCGGGTGTCAAGACAAGGCACAAGGATTTGAGCTGCATGAAGAAGACACGGTATCGATACGGACTTCAGCGTATCGATACGGTTTGAAAACAGGAGGATTTCCAAGCTACAGCGTATCGATACGGCAACCTGCGTATCGATACGGTTTGAAAACAGAACCATTCCTGGGCTTCAGCGTATCGATACGGTTTTCTGCGTATCGATACGGGTTATCTACGGAGAAACTTGGATTTTGGAAGCAAGCCGTCTCGGTATCGATACGCGATTGGAGTATCGATACGAGATAAGACCGACTTACGTTTTTACAGCTGTCCACTTTCTTTAATTGGCAAGTTACCTCTTTATGCGTGAAAAAGATATTTCTGAGGGGAGAGAGTGTCTTTTGTATATAAATAGAGTCACCTTTCTCCCTCTTTGGAAGCTAGCTAATTACTTTCTTTGAACTTTCCTCCATTAATGTCTTGTTGAGTTTCAAAGCTTTTCTAGCCTAAATTTCTTAAGAACTTGGTAAGTTTTAAGTTGTTTGTTAATTTTCCAAGTACTAAAGTTGTTGCTACGGTTTAGATCCTTAATAATATCTAGTTCGTTTTCAATTCTATCGGTTTAATATGTTTACCTTTCCTAGCATAATTTCTAGTCTTTTCAATATGTGTGAGTAGTCGTTTGGCTAAGTCTTGGGCTAATCAATCCCAAGGACTTAGGTGGTTATTCGATTCTCAAATCTTCGGGCTTAAAATCATGGGTTTCGGAATAGATCCTAACTTGTATTTTTTGGTCTAAACTAGGGGTGTAAACTACTTGGTAAGGTGTTTAGCCAAGCGGTCTTGGCAAGCGGCTTACCAAGGGATTGTGGCCCCCTATGTGTTTGATAAAAGTTTTCAACCAAGTTGGCTCGCCTCCGGTCAATCTCATCTTGTGACAAACATAGTTTTAAAGTTAAATCCTCCGGGCAAGAGCGCGCGGTCGTGACTCTTGCTTGAGTTATCATTGGGAATCGGTAACGGCCTAAGTCACGGGAGAGAAGATCCCTAGACTTGCCTTTTCAAAGTTCATTAAAACTCTTTTCTAGTTTTTCGTTTTAGTTTTTACTCCACTCAAAGGAAACACTCAGTTGGCCGTCTCAAACGCCACCATCCATTACATAAACCTTCAATCCAATCTAAGCTGAATTCGATTCCTTGTGGGTACGATCCCGGACTTCCGGATATTATGCTTCCAACGACTTAGCCCTACGCTTGGGGTTTAAAACCTTATCGAAGGCAAGGTTTACGGAGCTAAGCAGACCTAAGGCCAACCCTGAGATTTCGGGGGCCCAAGCGAGATTACAAAATGGGGCCCTGTAGGTTTTCTTTTAAAACATACAAAACATTAAAAACTAAATGTAGCCTATATGAGCCTTTGGTTTTGAGTTCAACCCTCACCATTAAAGCTTGATCTGGACTTTTTCTAAGAGAAAAATACTTTGACTTAAAAACGAGGGCAGCATGGTTGGAACTCAGGACACGAGGGTAGAAGCGCACCAACTTTACCGCTGAAGCATGTTGCAAATCCAACAGAAAACCTCATATATGTGGTATTTATGATTGTTGAACAATTTTGGGAGCCTTAAGCCCAGGGACTGCCCTGTTGCAACCCTCAGATATGGTGTGGATATCATGATTGTTCAGACTAACATTAAGGATTGTAAGAACAGAATGACTAAGCAAGGAATTCAAATATTTACAGAAAGGTTACTCTGTTAGCAAGTTCATAATTATGGCTCAAATAGTTGAAATAGGATCATGCATTTTTCGAGAAGAAAAACTAACTACACTATTGAGTTTCAAACACATTCCAATAAACCAACTTTTTCTTCACGACAGTTCATAACCCAGAATTTATTAACTTATCAACCAGTTGGACTTTGAAATTTCAGTACTAGTAAGTGGATAAGTGCAAAGGCAGAAACTGCAACACAATGCACATCAAAGACGTGGTTACATGTAGACCTTATAGGTTAAGGACATCATATGTCTGATCCACGACACAACTCAATAGAACAGGTGAAAGAATCACTATTTTTTACTGGTATACAAAGTAGAAGAGACGCTCCAATACTATGGTAGCCAGTAAAAGGAATTTCGGAGCAAGCTAAAAATGAAAATGTAATACTGACCTTTCCCCACCCACTACGCAGACAGCACAGGTTCCTGTTGGTGCAGACTCATCCTCACAATAGTGAACCTGGGGGACACCACATCACAGGTAAAATACAATATTTCCAAAATGTGGACTCAAGAACTAGAAAGCCAAAAACTAAACAAAAAATGGGAAGAAACTAAGAAAATGGCGAGGATGACGACGATAATAAATTTATAATGAGGGAGGAGGAAGAGAAATAAAAAAGAACTTACATTCACACCAGCAAGTTTTGAGTGTTTCTTCATCTCCTCCCCAAACTTGTCTTTTCCAATGCAACCAATGTAGCTGGTTGCACCAGGAATTTGAAGCATCCACTGCAAATGGAAAGTCATTCGGACGTTCCGTGATACTATATTACTGGATTGCTGTCACTATTACATAACTCAAACATACCTGAGCAACTCTAATTGAATTTTGAGTCGCACCTGTACATGATAATATTTGCTGCTAAGTAATGATTACAAAAGTCATTGTAGAAGCAACTTTTCAAGAACCTAAGAACCTCATATGGGCAGAAACCACCTTACCTCCAGCAATATACTCCACATTGTATTTGGATGCCATCTCATCATACCTAAGAAAGAACCAGTATACAACAGCTTAATAATCACTGTGGAAGTATAATGCAAATGAGGGACCAAAGCAGATGCCAGACGGAGAGACTTGAAACCAAGACCATGTTAAGTTACCAATAGTACCAAAAATGCATCAGTTTTTCTAACTTTTGTTTTTGGGATGATAAGAACAGCCAATTATTAAGATCTTTGACATGTGAATTTTGAGAATGGTTTCGTACATCCAAGCAATACTAAAAGGTCTAACAGCTTAAAACATTGGTTAAAAGACATTCAACTACGAAAAATATTTTCGATAATAGTTTTGTACATTCTTTTTTTAGCCCTGCATTTACTCCTTTTCGAAACTTGTTGATAGTGGGCTATCAATTAAGAATATCATACTACACTATACTGTGCGTTGGAGTTTGTCCACATCGGTTAATTATCTCCTCCAAAAATAGTATATGAGCCTGGGCGGCCTCTCCACTCATTGCCTACTGGTCTTGAGTTGGTACTTTAACATGGTATCAGAGGTAAGGTTTCAGAGAGTTCGTTCCCCTTGTTTGCGTCATAAGTGCACCGTTGTTTGTTCTGATCCATGTGTATGGATTGTTTGTTTAACTCTCCACGTGCGAGTCGAGGATTGCACATGTGGGAGAGTGTTGGAGTTTGTCCCACATCGGTTATTATCTCCTCCAAAACTAGTATATGAGCTTGGGCGGCCTCTCCACTCATTGCCAATTAGCATTGAGTTGGATGTGTTAACAATGTGGATTAAGTTAACTACCAGGAGCATGAATGAATTTTGACACAACAAAGACATTCCACTACGAAAACATATAAGTTCATGAGATTGCTCGTCTTCACCACTTAACACATACTCCCTCTGTCCCAATTTGTTGTCTCCGTTTTGTCTTTACTATGTCCCAAAATGTCTGTCCATGACTCCATTATAAGTCGACTAGCAAAAGTTTCCTTAATGCCGTTTCACTTTTCACATAATGTATATTAGGCAAAGTGCACTCTCACAAAAAAGTCAAATAAGTGATGCGTTTTTTTGGAAACTCAAAAATACGTGTTTTCTTACTAAGTTGGAATTCCTAGATTGGACAAACAAGTTGGGACGAAGGGAATATATTATATTGCAATCGTTAATGCGTGCAAAGCAAAATCAATATTCCTTCCTTGGATCCCCAACAGGCATACCAAGACAAAATTGAAATCCATGGGAAAGATATGAGCCTACAGCTTCATCTGACCAAATCATCGACAGCTAAGATTCTTGTCATGTTTATGGCAGGGTATGTGGGCAGTAAAACATACCTATTAGGTTTACCAAGTATGCGTAATAAGCTTAGCTTGCGCTGAAAAATCAACGAAGTTATTATACTAAACCTAGGCATCAATCTTTGTAGATTCTATTCAAAAAAATAAAAATTACTTACATAGGTACGTGCTTTTCCTCTGCAAGTATGGCATTATTCAACTTGGGGTCATACCTGTTATGCCAAAAAGAAGCAGTTTATGTGAGACTTTCTGAAACACAATGGCAATATATTATGGAACTTCTAATTTCAAAATTTAGAAGTTTGAATTTCACCACTTTAAGCAAGAACTGCACATGACATGAAAGCAGGTGAGGAAGGAAAAGCAAATTAGAAGTAAGATCTTTTACAGCATGGATCCAAATCTTTAAAAATTGAAGGGCGGAAAGACAGGTAGGAAATACAAGGAAAACATACATATCAGATGAGAGATATCAACCCCTAATTTCACATGCTAGCCGAAGTCACGCAGATACATAGAACTCTATGGTATTTGTGGAATGCAATCTAGAATCAATTACACATTTAAACTGTAAAATAGGACTTTAAAAGTAGAAACCAAAGAGCAATATAGTGGTGTGATGAAAATATGGAGGCATATTGGCGTTCCGTAGTGGTATCAGCCATTACATATGGTGGTAAGGAGCCATTACGGCCATTATCGACAGAAAACAAAGAATCAATTATGTTCGAAGAGAAATAAAAAATATCATAAGGCAACACAAATCATTTACATGACCAAAAAAAATAGAAAATATATTGGACTAGGTACAGAGATAAAGAGTAGTCACCAAATACCATTTCAAACCCCAATAAATGTGATTGTAAAGCAAAACCATAGAAATCTACCATTTTTCCAAAGTCGGACAGAAATCGAGAAAACTCACATCCCTAATCAACCCTACAACTACTTTAAGACTGTTATGCGCCAGAAATGCGTCATCCCAACTATGGTTACGCCGACCGCTACCGTTTTTCAGAACCTTGGTTCAAAGTAAGAGAAATGGGTAAATATAAATGAATAAAGACATTAAGGGCTTGTTCTTCTAAATAAGCCATTTGGCTTTCCCGCCAAATTTTTTTTGTCCTTATTCAATTTTTTTTTGCATTTTGTGGCTTATTGTCAATTTTTTGGGGATTATTGCTTCCTTATGACGAGAGGAATCTAAAAAGTAAAAAATTTTGGTCGAAATCCAAATTTTTTTGAATAAAGACGAAATAAGTGGCTTTCCCGCCAATTTTCGTCGAAATTCAAAAAAAATTGGATTTCGATCGAAATTTTTTACTTTTTAGATTCCTCTCGTCATAAGGAAGCAATAATCCCCAAAAAATTGACAATAAGCCACAAAATGCAAAAAAAATTTGAATAAGGACAAAAAATAAGCCACTTTGGCTTATTTGTCCAAACACCCCCTAAAAAAAGGGAGCATACGATAAAAATACAAGTGAGAACAACCAGAAAAATGAGAGGCCAATATTAGAATGTGGCATGAATAAAGGCAAAAAAAGAGTATGGATACTGAAAAAAGAAGTGTTAAAATCATCTCAAGTAAGCTGTAAAAATAGAGTCACTTAGTATAAGATCAGCAGATAGAGCTCAAAGGTGTACATGTGACTGAAAGAATTCAAGTGATTTGCAGTTTTCAACACCCATAGGGGCAGGGCAACGCTAGGTAGATGAGCACATGATCAATTGACCCATTAGTTTCTAAAGCTAACTAGATTTACAAAATACGTTAATTACACTTCTTTTATTAGATTTTTCATGTGACCCCATTTTGCTGAATAAATAAGTACCTTAAAATAGTGTATATTTAGGTCAATGCAGTCCTCCTGCAAATCTGTTTAGTTTTCGTACTTCTGAGTCAACTTGATAAACAAACAAAACGGCTTGGAAAAACAAACACTTTATCATGTTTGGTTTAATCCAGTTTCTCTACCCAGTGCAGCCCATGCAATAAAAGTCGTCCAAAAGTGTTTTTAATTATCGAAATGTACTTAGTACTTACAGCTGTAAGAAACATATATAATAGAATAAGTATTTGACAAAGCAAAATATTGTCGAGATAGGCAGCCAAGATGTAGTGCTTACTGCAGTCCAAAACACGGACCGCAGAGTAACCCTGTCCTTAATTTTATCCGTACGTTGGTTCGGACCGTTTGGTTTTATTCAAATAACCCGCGCGTTCAAAACCCCTGAGTGGAGCGACAACTTTATATCTCTAGTCTTAACAATTTCATCCAGAGAACTTTCGACAAACAAATGATACGTGTATCGACTGGAGATTAGAGGGATCAAATGTAGGAGTAACAGATACAATGGATCAGAGATCGAGAAATTATCACACATTATGAAGATGAGAGAGAGAGAGAGAGAGAGAACTTGTCGAAGAAGTCGTGGTCGACGACAGAAGAGGATGTCCAAGAGTGGATTGCCCATCCCCAATAGAATTCCTTCGTAATCCATTGATGTTTCTGATGAGGTTTGAAATCAGATAAAGCTAAAATGCGACGAATGCAGCTGCGTATTGTGATTCTATCTATAGAGAATGACCAAAACAGTGAAGTAGTATTTGATATTCAGATCTCGAGTGGCGAAATTATCAAGAAATGATTACAGCTTGTACTTTGTGGTGTTGTTATTTGTCTCTGTCCCACCAACCTCAATTTGGAAAAGTGTGATTGTGACCCATTATCCACAGGCAGGCAGTGACAGTGGCGATGGTGGGTGATTTTCCTTGGGCGCTGCTATTCGCACCCCTCAATTTTCTCCCGTAGCCCGTTAAAAATTTCCATATGTTTCGACAGTTAGTTACCGAAATTGAGATACATTTTCGACAGTTAGTTACCGAAATTGAGATACATTTTCAGCATCCAATTACCGAAATATATGTTTCTTGTGCATTTCCGACATGTAGTTACCGAAATATAATCTTATTTTCAACAGCTATTTACCGAAATGTATGTTCGGCAGTTGTTTACCGAAGGTTGAACATATTTTCGACATGTAGTTACTGAAATATAATTTTCAAAAAATTTTAACGGACTACGGGAGAAAATTTGAGGATTGCGAATAGTCGCCCCCTTTTCCTTTTCTTGGAAGTTTATAAATTGAGTGGATATTTTACTAAAGGGAAAATTTCAAAATACCCCCCAACCTTTATACCAAAATTTAATTAAACTCCCAACCTTTTAAAAACTTCAATTTTACTCCCAACGTTATCTTCCGTTAATCAAAATGCCCCCTTCCGTCCGAATGACTAACAGATTTCGTTAAAAGCTCCGTTAAATAGCGTCCCAATCGAATTTCAATGATCCGAGCCGTTCAATATGTTCAAAACGTGATTTTAAGGGTACTCGTGAGAAGTCAGCAAAAAAAAAGACCGAGAAGGGCTTCATCTGAGCAGTTTTTTATTAAACTATTCAATAAAAAATTGTTCAGATGAAGCCATTTCCGATCATTTTTTTTGTTGATTTCTCGCGGGTACCCTTAAAATCAAGTTTTGAACACATTGAACAGCTCGGATCATCGAAATTCGATTGGAAAAGAGGAGGTGCAGATCGATCCGGATTTTGTTCAAGTCCGGACATCCGGATTTTGCTTCGGTCTGCACCTCCCCTTTTCGATCGAATTTCCATGATCCGAGCCACTCAATGTATTCAAAACGTGATTTTAAGGATACCCGCGAGAAATTAACAAAAAAAATGATCGGAAAGGGATTCATCTGAACAGTTTTTTATTGAATAGTTTAATAAAAAACTGTTCAGATGAAGCCCTTCCTGGTCATTTTTTTTGCTGATTTCTTGCGGGTACCCTTAAAATCACGTTTTGAACACATTGAGCGGCTCAGATCATCAAAATTCTATCAGAACGATATTTAACAGAGTCTTTAACGAAATCTGTTAGTTATTCGAACGGAATGGGGCATTTTGATTAACGGAAGATAACGTTGGGAGTAAAATTGAAATTTTTAAAAGGTTGGGAGTCTAATTAATTTTTGTGTAAAGGTTGGGGGGTATTTTGAATTTTTCCCTTTACTAAACCCCAATTCAAGATTTTATTGTTTTCATTTTTGATTTTGTTCACTGGTAACGATTTGGGGAAACTGATTTTGGATTGAACAATTTGGGTTTTGAGAGAGAGAGAGAGAAAGACGATTTGGGGGAAATAATTTGGGAAAATTTCAAAATACCTCCAACCTTTACACTAAAATTTAATTAGACTCCCAACCTTTTAAAAACTTCAATTTTACTCCCAACGTTATCTTCCGTTAATCAAAATGCCCTCTTCCGTCCGAATGACTAACAGATTTCGTTAAAAGCTCCGTTAAATAGCGTCCCAATCGAATTTCGATGATCCGAACCGTTCAATATGTTCAAAACGTGATTTTAAGGATACTAGAGAGAAGTCAGCAAAAAAAAAAAGACCGAGAAGGGCTTCATCTGAACAGTTTTTTATTAAACTATTCAATAAAAAATTGTTCAGATGAAGCCATTTCTGATCATTTTTTTTGTTGATTTCTCGCGGGTACCCTTAAAATCAAGGGTTGAACACATTGAACAGCTCAGATCATCAAAATTCGATTGGAAAAGAGGAGGTGCAGATCGATCTGGATTTTGTTCAAGTCCGGACATCCGGATTTTGCTTCGGTCTGCACCTCCCCTTTTCGATCGAATTTCCATGATCCGAGCCGCTCAATGTGTTCAAAACGTGATTTTAAGGATACCCGCTAGAAATTAACAAAAAAAAATGATTGGAAAGGGATTCATCTGAACAGTTTTTTATTGAATAGTTTAATAAAAAACTATTCAAATGAAGCCCTTCCTGGTCATTTTTTTTGTTGATTTCTTGCGGGTACCCTTAAAATCACGTTTTGAACACATTGAGCGGCTCGGATCATCAAAATTCTATCGGGACGATATTTAACGGAGTCTTTAACGAAATCTGTTAGTCATTCGGACGAAAGGGGGCATTTTGATTAACGGAAGATAACGTTGGGAGTAAAATTGAAATTTTTAAAAGGTTGGGAGTCTAATTAATTTTGGTGTAAAGGTTGGGGGGTATTTTGAATTTTTCCCAAATAATTTTGGGTTGAACGATTTGGGTTTGGGGGGAGAGAGAGAGAATAAGAGAGAGAGAGAGAGTCATTTTTTTTTGTTTTTTTGCTATAAAGTGGTGGGGCCTACTGACTTGTTGTAAAGACATTGTAGCAAAATGTTGTCATCGTAGCATTTCCGTTGTAGTTGTACTAGTTTAGAGCATCCCCAATGGGGATGTAAAACTGGGTTCTATACTTATAATAGCACCGGATGTAAAAAAATTCTCTCCAATGGGGATGTAAAATGAAACAAATCAGGTGGTATAATGGCAGAGATGGAAAAAGAGATGGATATTTCCATCCCCATTTAACTACAGCTATAATTGACAGGTTATCACCCAACTGAAAATACCAGAATTTTGGATAGCCGGAGGTTACCTGATTTCGTCGGAAAGTCGTCGGAAATTGGAAGAACACGCCGGAATCTAGTAGAACACGCCGGAATCTGGTAGAACACGCCGGAATCCGGAGATGACCGTCTCCTACCCCGATTCTTAACGATCCATGGATGGCGCAGATGCATGCCACCGGCTGTGCCCTTCTGAAACTCTTGCCGGCTGTGGCCTTCCGGCTGTGATTTCCCGTCGGTTCAGAGAGAGGGAGAGAAGGGGTGGGTTCTACGAACCAGAGAGAGAGGGTCTGCTTCTGAGAGAGAGAGAGAGGAGCCCAGCGTTTGGTTTGAGAGGAACGGTGGGTGTCTGTTTGTAGAGAGAGAGAGAGAATGATCAGATGAGAAAGAGTAAAGTTGGGTTGGGTTGGGTTGAGATCCAATCCGACCGTTGGTATTTGTTTTTTTTTTGTTTTTTTATTAGGATCCGACCGTTGGTGACCCAACGGCTGTTTTGGTGATGAAAAAAATTTGCAACGGTCCAATTTTTTTCCCTGCCTATAAATGTGTGTTAATAGGATTTTAGACAACAAAAATTTTCTTCATTCTCCACAAATATCCTCCAAAAAAAAGAGTGTATCAATTATGGCAGAAGGAAGTCATAGTGCGAGAGGAAAATCATTCAACTCCGATCAAGATGAAGCAATTTTTAATGCTTACTTGTGCGTTAGTAAGCATTAACATCGTGATCACGTTGGTCTTCAATTATCATGTTATGCAAAATGACACATGTTTTCATGATGTAGCCTAGATCCTCCTCATTCCAGAATCGCGCCGGTCCTCTCACAATTGCCCAGCGCGCTTGGAGTACGCCAAATGCCCTTTCAACATCCTTCCGACATGCCTCCTGCATCCTCGCAAAGTGTTGCTTCTTTCTTCCTTGTGGCTGAGAAATGGTTTGAACGAGAGTCGCCCATTTTGGATAGATACCATCAGCAAGGTAGTACCCCATGTCGTACTGACTACCGTTAACGACAAAATGGGCTGGAGGGGCACGACCTGCACTGAGATCATCAAAGAGATGAGATTGATCAAGCACGTTGATATCGTTGAATGACCTAGGCATGCCAAAGAAAAGCATGTCAAATCCACAAATCATACGATGCAACTGCTTCAAGTACGATAGTTGGTTTTCCACTGCGGCCGCTGAAGAAGCCATGGTAAGCAGTTGGACATTTGTCCCACTGCCAATGCATGCAATCCAAACTGTCTGGCATTCCAGGAAAACCACGTTGATTGCCCACATGTAGGAGCCTTGCAGTATCTGCTTCATTTGGTTTTCTCAGGTATTCTGCTTCAAAAATGGAGATAACGCCTCTACAGAAACTTTGAAGAGAGTCAACTGCTGTACTTTCTCCAATCTTGAGATACTCATCAAGACTATCAGCAGGCGTCCCGTATGCCATCATCCTCAGAGCTACTGTCATCTTTTGGATACCAGAAAGACCTGCAGCTCCCGTCGCATCATTCCTTTGGACAAACGTCACGTCATGTTGTTGGAGTTTATCCAAGATCTTGTGAAATAAGGGTCGACTCATTCGAAAACGTTGCTAAAACAACTTTTCGTCATAGAGCGGATACTCACAAAAGTAATCAGCATTGAGTCGTTGGTCGGCAGCAACTCTGTCACGGGAGATCTAGGCTCGCCCGCTTGTAGAACCAACATGACCTCCTTGTTGGCGTCTTCTTTGAAATTTCTGGTACTACCTCATCATGATCAGTTGCGCCATTGCAATCTCATCATCATCGGAGGAAGATCCGTCAAATTCTCCCAGTAATATTCTTTGGGTTAAACTGCTCATGATGATTATTTTTTTTTTGAAAGAGAAGACTGTATGTAGATTTGAGTGTAAGAATGAATAATGAGGAGGATAAGTCTATATATAGATGGTACGTAAATGGTGTGGATGAGAGTAAATGATGTAGTTGAGAGTGGATAAAAGTAAATGGTGTAGTTGAGAGTGGATGAGAGTAAAGTGCTTGCTCGACCAAAGTGTGTCGCAGTAAAGAGTGCCCCAAGCGTAGGGCTAGGTCGGTTGCAGCATAATAAACTCGGAAGTCCGAGGTCGAATCCACAGGGAGCCAATGGAGCTAGGCCGGAGGTTTGATTTACGAAGGGTTTTTAGCGTTAGGACCGCCAACCTTTAGTTCGGCTTTGAGACGGCCAACTTTGAGTGATGAAAATTCTCTCTACCTCCTAACTTTAATTGAAAGCAAAGATTGACTAGAAATTAAAAGCGGCAAGGTCTAGGGGTTTATTCCGCCCATAACTTAGGTCGTTCAATGCTTCTCTTTGATAACTCAAGTGTCACTCGGAAGATTTAACCATGAAAACCAAATTTAACTCATACAACGGGGTTTGGAGATGGAAAGGAACTCATTTAGGCATTTTATCAAACACATAGAGTGCCATGGTTCTAAGCATTGGATGTGCCAATGAGACTTGTCTACACCCAATCAAAGAAGTTAACAACCCTAAGTTTAGACCAAAAATGAACTTAATCCATTCACAAACCACATTAAGCACAAGAAATGAGAGAAGCCATTAAACTACCTAAATCATGGGGTAGAAATCACCCCATGACCAAGCCTTGAACACTACTCATACATATTGAAAGAAGACATGAAATGAGCAAGGGTAAAGATAAGGAAAATGCTAAACATTGATAAAATTCGAAATAAACACAAGATCCACGGAGAGAACGAGATTCCTTACAACTTTAATAAAGACCAAAAGCTTCGAAAGTAAATGGATCGTACCTAAAAACCCTCATTAAGCTTGAATGAGGAGAGAGGTGGGAGCTAAGCTTTAATGGAGGTAGAGAGAGAAAGTGCAAAAGTAATAATGCCCTAAAATCGGGCTAAGGGTGGTATATATACCCCCTTTACAAAAAATTACAAAAATGCCACCGAAATGTCCGCGCAGGAGTGAGGGATCGATCCCTAAACATTGGGGGATCGATCCCTGAGCTTTCTGGATGCTGCAGGAGCTGAAAGGGAGGGGGGGATCGATCCTTCAGGGATCGATCCCTGAGCTTGCTGGATTCTGCAGGCACTTTTCCAACTTCGCGGGCTCGCTCCGGACACTCCCGAACTCGGTTTTGGGTGTTCTTCGAAGCGTTGGAAAGCTTGTTGAGTCTACTTTCTAACCCAAGTGGTTTGGATCAAAAGTAATTTTTACATCAAAAGTTATGCCGATTCTACCCTCAGCTGGTCGGAAAATGAGTTGCTTTGGGTAACATCCTTGCATCTCCCTTACTTTCCTTGATCCTTGGACATCCCGAGTATGCTTCAAAACTTCTTTTCATGACTTTTGGGACTCGGTCGCGGAGCGCCACATGGTCTTGGGTACTTGGATACACTCGGGGCTATCCATGGCCTTCAAATTCGCCTTATTCACACGATTTACCTGAAAACGCCAAAAACACACCTTTCGTGCAATATCGTTCAAATCAAGTAAGTTATGCACTTGTGTGTGACAAAAATGAGATAGATAAGCCCTATTATTAACACTATTGAGGGCTTATCATAAAGTACTGAAATAAATGGTGTAGTTGACAGTGGGGAGTAAATGGATCAGGTAAATGATGTGGTTGAGAATTGATGAGAGTAAATGGATGAAGTAAATTGTGTAATTGAAGTGGATGAGAAGTAAAAAAAATAAAAAATTCAGACGGATTATTATTATTTTTTTCGGAATAATTTTTTTTTTAAGTCCTCGATTACCGGATACCAAAATTATTTTTTAACTGAAGTAGTACTTGAATTAGGGTTAAGAAAGTTAGGGATAATTAAGGACGAGGAAAAGTTAGTTAATTATCCATCTTTTTTTTACATCTCACCATTGGATAGGGGTGGGTTCTATTTTACATCCAACTAATTTTTAACCACTTTTTACATCTAAAATAACTATCCAACCCCTTCTAAAATACATCCCCATTGGGGATGCTCTTAGTCTTATTTCAATTTTTTTATTTTTTTTATAACATTTTGTTAAGTTTTTGCGTTCGTCTCGATAAGACAAATCGAAAAGGTATAAAATTATAGACTGATGTTAAAAGAATTCAAATAAGACGGCACTTTAGAAAACAAGACAGTTGTTTCACTTTTTCGGTTTTTAGTGATTTTTTTTGACTTTCTGTCATAATTTTGTACTTTTTAGACTCCTCTCGTCGAGACGGATAAGTGATCCAAAAAATTATGACGCGAATCTAACAAAAATTCAGAAAAACTAACAAAACGAAGAAGAAAAATAAATTTACAAGAATGGGACCTTTAATGCCCGTTGGGACTCAAGGTTGAGTAAAACTTTGGTGTGGCTGTGTGGGGGTCTACTTCCAAGTGTGTAAACCTCACACCAATATGTGGTCTAGATTCTTGCTCAACATTACTCCAAGGGCATTGAATAATTTCTCCCCATTATCGGGCTTTTTTCCAATGGTCATAGATGTTCGGATCAACATACGTACATTGACTATTTTGGTTTTCGGTCCGATCAAAAGCAAATTATCCACACTGAGACCCGAGACTAGGAGATTTATAAGAGATTTTTCTCTTGCGGTCTGAACTTAAGAGGTTGACAAGTTTTGAACTCAAAATGTTCGGATTTACAGCTTATCCCCCCTCTTTGCCCCCTCTGCATTAAGTTAATTAACTCGTTCGGCAGTTTCGCTATAGTTTTCTCTCTTTTATTTACACTTCATACCATGTTTTTGCGTCTCATGAGTATCAAAATGTCATTCACCATTTTATTGTGTAGGGATTACTAGTAGGGCTGCTCAAAAAATCCGGTGAACTGTGAAATCGATCTGGACCAAACTGATTCGTACTTTTTGAATTTTGTCCGTGGTGTTAAACTTAATTCTAAGTGTAACCTTCTTCTATTTTAGTGTGGGATATACGCTTGAGCTTTATTTTTGCTAAAATCCGTGGACAAAACCGTAACCGATCCGTGAGTCACGGATTGAATTGGAACCGGACCGTAAGACTTTTGGTCCGAACATGAATTTCATTTTGTAAAAACCTTAACTAGTGGTTCGGCCCTCAGATTCCTAGGAATCCGAACCGAACCGGACTGCGAGCAACCCTAATTACCAGTATACTACAAGCCCGTAAAAGATAATAATACTCCCCCATCACAATTTGTTTATCCAACCTCGAAAATTCAACTTTCTTAGAGAACACAAGAATTACACCTACAAAAGTACAACTTTTCACATTTACCCTTCAACTTTTTAAAAAAAGTTACTTTATCCCACTAAAGAAGAGGCAAAAGGGAAAATTCAATTCAATCAGAAGTCAAATAGACAAACATTTTAGGACACTTAAAAGTCAAAAATGTTACTCACACAACAATTCAAACTATGGGTGAGCATGGTTCGAATTGGTTCGATTTTGTAGTAAACTAAGAACCAAACCAATACCTACGGATTATGAATTTGGAGAATCAAACCAACCCACAAAAGGCATAGAACCAAACCAATCCAAACCATATAAATACGGTTCAATTTCGGTTTAAATCACTGTTTACTTTGAACTAAACTATCATCTTTAAAAAATATTTAAAATACTTAAAATTACAAAGATAAATTAAAAGAAAACTTATATTAAAACCAATTCCATTCAAATTATCAAAACACACTAATTTCAACCAACTAATTAAGAGTAGAATACTAATAATTGCCTCAAGTCTTAAACTAAGAAAATGAAATACTAGTAAGTCACTAAATGAACAAACTAAGAATACCAACTATTAAACATCTTAAGATAATTTAATCAAATAAAAATGTCAAAGATAATTCCTAAAAACTATTGAATTGAAATAAGACAGCAAAAGGACAGTGGTAATAATTAAATTATATATAATTGTATTATACAGTTCGGATCGGTTTGGAATCATGACCGTGAATGTGAATCCACAAACCAAACCATATAAAGCGGTTTCTAATTTTTTAAGACCATGATCAAACCATATTACTAAAAAACCGAACCAAACTTTTCGGTTTGGATTAGTTTGGACTGGATTCACGATTTGACGGATTTTTTGCTCACCCTTGATTCAAACACAACACCAAACACAAATACAAAACCTCTCACATATGCATGGGCCTCACACACTACTATATGTAGGTCCACATGTATGTGAGATGTTGTATTTGATATTGTGCTTAGATTGTTGTATGTGTAGCATTGTTGCTTAAAAGTCTAAAAGTGGACAAACAAATCAAGATGGAGGGAGTACAACCATATGCATGCTTCTTTTTCGTAAAGGAAAAGACGTCAATTTCTCTCCCGTGCAATTCATTATTTTTTACTGACCTACAAGTTGACAGAAATAGAAAACACCATGGATGTGTAAGGACCAACAAATTTATAAAGCAACTTTGCTAGTACCACATCCACACTCACATGAGTGGTTAGTCTCGCACATACTAGTGTGTGCGGGACCTACCACTCATATGAGTATGATACTAAAATTATTGATTTTGAAGAATAAGATGGTATGGCATCCTCAATCCTCACTAATAAGTAGACCCATAATGCCGACGCGATCAAACATATATGCATTGAAGAGATCCTGTATATTTACCGGGAGAGGCGAATTATTGATATGCCGGTATCCAGAATGGTGTGTTGCTGACATATTTAATGTATCGAAATCCATGACAGAAGCACCACAAAGCGTGAACTTAAGAACCCTAGACTCGCACCACATCAGAGAAGTTGCAAGGCATGAGCAAGTGTTGTCCACACGACTTGAACCTGCAACCTCTTGTACCAAAATCCTGTGAGATTGAACCAATTGTCAGCTACCACCCCTGGTGGTAAAGAATATTGCATTCGGCGAAGATGAAATTTAGGCTCCAATGACTCCATAACTTAATTCCGCAAGCTACAAGCTATAAGATTCCTGGAAATGTTTTTGAACTGCATCGCCATTAAACCCCTTTCCAATGGAGGATGGGCTCTTGAAGCAGAGATATGAAGCCATCCAAGGCATAGAGCCAATGCCTTTCTTAGAAGGCACTAAACGCATAAAAGATACACAAAAACAAGAAAGAAAAATGCCTCAAGGTGAAGTCTTATTCCCTCGCAATACCAACAGAAATATCTATAACACATGTTCAAAAAGAATATCACCCAGCAAACAATTTGCCGTCGAGCCACAGCTCAAATGTTCAGACGTACTCTTCAGAGATGATCAATGATTGCCTTTGTGAAATCAGTAGTTGATGAAGAGCCTCCAAGGTCAGCAGTTCGATACTTCCCTTCAGCAATTGTGTTAAGGATAGCATTCTGGATCTGATCAGCTTTATCATGCAGCTCCAGATGGCGAAGCATTGTTACAGCACTCAACATCAAAGCCGTTGGGTTTGCCAAATTCTGTGTGAGATTAATCCAGGACAAAATTTGCTAATTACCAACAAGCAGATTTTTAGGAGATGAAATTTGCAGTAAATGGAATGAAAGTTGAATGATTCAAATGGAAAATACTATGTAACAAGTAGCACAACAAGAAACATGAGCAAGAACTACAACAGAATAAAATAGTCATCTGATCCTCCAAACAAACTCTTTTGGCTCAGCAAACTTCAACGCCGAGAACCAAGATGGCAAGATCAACAATCTCATTTATCTTGAGAACCAAAATGGCATTGCCCAATCTATAATTTACCACACTGAAGTACCAAAATGCAAAATCTTTGCAATGTGGCTCCAACGTTGTACTACTTTGGCACAACTAAATCAATGGTAAAAAATGGGAACATGACAATCTAAACAAAATTTTGGCAAGTAGGGTGAACTCTAGCAAAGAATTGGCAAGGGCAAGTGGTTACCTACCCCTATGAAGCACTTGTACAGATACTAGACATTATGGGTATGTCAACAACGGCAAAACCCAAAAAAGAGTAGAGAAAAGGTACGTGTATGGATGGGATATGTCTATAGAAATTGTAATTTAATAATCTAAAGGCATTTCTTACGTTTCATAATTGTACATAAATAAAAGAAATATTAAAAAGACATGGGTAACTAAGAATCAAGCATAAATCGGAGTTTAACACCAAACTCAACAACAACAACAACAGAACCCATGTAGTCCCCAATCATTGGGGGTATGGGCAGGCAAGGATTGGAGACAGACTTAACCTTTGGCAATATGCACAAAGTAGCTGCTCTCCGAATACCATTGAAACAAGGGCTCCTTATACCTGTTTTGCTGCGAACCATGCCCCCAAATCAAACCAAATGGCATCAAAGAGGGCAGGCCTAGAGACCCAATTCAGTTTATGTGCACAAAAAGACCGCTTTTTCATGCCAACAATCAATCCCAGGGAAAGAGGCCAAAAAGCTTTGACTAATAAATCGAAATAAGAGTTAGAGGAAGCACTTGAAATTGCACTGATCCTTTATATGTTCATTTCATTATTACATTATGCCTCGCTTAGAAAGCTTTCACCAAGCACCGATCTCCAGGCTTCAGGCTAAAGATTACCATGCTTCCTTTATTGATAGTCCAGGGCATCAATATGCACAACAAGGAGTTTAACACCAAGCTCAATGGACAATACATGTCATTACACTAACTAACCTATAGAATGAAATATATTCTCGATGGGGTACAATTTAGGTTTATATTGAGGTGCTTCTGTGAAGCGCACCATGGGTACCAAAGTAATATGAAGCACATAAGCGTGAGGGCGACCTCACTTGAACAACAAGCTTTTTGGGTTGAGTTCTCCCAAGACCATGTAACATGGTATCAGAGCTAGGTACCCCAGATGGGTAGGGTGCATCTCTCTGAATGCGGCACGTGCTACTGAGTGAGCACAATGCGCGTGAGGGAGGTTGTGAAGCGAAGTCCCACATCACCTAGATACCAAAGTAGTATGAAGTATATAAGTGTGAGGGCACCCTCACTTCAACAGCTAGCTTTTGGGGTTGAGTTCTGCCTAAGACCGTGTAATAGCTTCTGCAGCAAAACCGAAGACAAAAAAATTCGGTACGTTCTTTGCATACCTGGCATACATAGATTCATAGAAACATTGTGCAAAGTACTGGTACGCCATAGTTTTAAAAGTTCACATATTTTATAGACTTCCCTTGAACAACGGAGACGCTCCAAGGCAATATGCACATCTCTTCAAAGTAGGGATGGAAGTTTTAACCGAAAAACCGAGCCGACCGACCGAACCGAACCGAACCATGTTTTTACTAATTTGGTCGGTTTTATAAATGTCACGGTTCGGTTTTAAAAATATGAAAATTTTGATTATCGGTTCGGTATCGGTTCTCTAGCAAAAAGGAACCGACTCCACCGAACCAAACTGGTTCTGATATGTAGGTTAGATCCCAGCCATTTGTCCATTATCCTATATTCTAATCGCTACCGTCCAATGACTGAACCCTAAAAGAAAAATGCAAATTACCCACTTCGTCTTCCTGTCTCACATTGTCTGCTCTCCCTCCGCCCCTCCCTTTATCCATGGCGATGGTTGGGGAGTTTCTACAGCAGTCTAATTCACAGAGATCAATTAGTGTCCATCTCAGTCTCTTAGCTCACTCTAAGAAGAAAGATCGCAATTGATTTTAGGTCTGAACAGGTTTGAATTCACCATCTTCTCAAAATCAGGGCTTTCTGTATACGATCCCAATCTTTTTTTCTGTATACGATCCCAATCTTTTTTTCAGAGATTTGTTGTGGTTTGAATCTACTTGGTTTTTGTTTGATTTGTGTTAACTACGATTGATTTTGGGAAAGAAGAAGAAGCAGAGATTTTTTCCTCCTTAATCTGTTACAAAATCGATTTTTTTTAAAAACCCGATTACACCAACCGAACCAAACCGGTACCGAACAGTTTCTTCTAACAGTCTGTCGGTGTCGGACCTGTCGGTTTGTGAGATTCAAAAACCGACTTGATTGGTTCGGTTTGAAAAGTTTGAGAAAAACCGACCGAACCGAACCGATTTCATCCCTACTTAAAGTATCTCTCTCATCAAAAATGAAAACCTGCAACATGATCTAATCAATACATTATCCTGTCCTTGGTCCACAATAAAGAAAACACTCCTACCCAGTCCATTTTATAATAAAAGAATCTATACTAATATATAAAGGGAGAGCCCCCTTTGGTGTAACCTAAATACTGAAGCTGTGACACAAAAGTCATTTCCTTTATTACCCCAAAACAAAACAAAAAACGATTTAACTTTTATTTCTGTTTTTGAAAAAATAACTGTCAGTGTAAGAAGGTAAAATTGCCCCTTACCCAACTGCCATACCCCACGTTTTCCCTCTCTTCTCTGCACACGCTGAGATCAGTCACACACAGTTGCTGTCACTCTCCTCCCACCGTGACATCTCTTCCCCCGTCCACCATTAATGGCTTACCCTTTCCACTATCAAACCAGCGGTCCTACTCTCTCCTGACTCTCATTTACTCCTCTTTTTGAAGGTACTTTCACTGTTATTTTCTTCTTACTTTGTTTGGTTGAACTTTAGGTTATTTTATTTTATTCTCATTTACTCCTCTTTGTTTGTTTTTTTTTTTGCTCCTCTTTTCCCCAGTTCCCACAGTATACACCAAAGGGAGGGGACCACACATCTTCTTCAAGGTAATTTCCCTGAACCCTTTCACATTTTCTTCTTTCTTTTTGTGTTTGCACTTTTTTCATTTCCACAGAATAAGAAAACTTCATAGTGTAAAAAAAAAACCTCACATGTTTTCTTATTTCTTTGTTTGTTTACACTTACTACCTTCAATTTGTTCAGAAACATTTTCCATTTCCAACTATTATTGCCTTTAGAGCATCTCCAGCCTTTACTCATTTTAAGACTCAAATTTAAAAATGGGGCAAAAATTACAAAAATCTCTCTCCAATCTTTGACCCAAACCCTTCCCCATTTTGGGTTTTACCTATTTCTTTACCCAAATTTGGGACAACTTTTGCCTTGACCCATTTCTCCAACGGCTAGTTAGAAAGAGAGAGAAAGAGGGAGGGAGGAGGGAGAGAGAACCTCGTCGGCAGTGGCGGCAGGCCGAGGGCCGGCAGTTTGAGAGGCGATGCAGAAAGTGGCGGTGGTGTTGTGACCTCTAAGTCTTCTTGGGTCCCCCAGAGTTGTCGTCTTCTTTTCTAGCCTCCTCTGATGATGATGAACGAGTTTCAGAGTTGTCTTTTGTGGTTGTGTCCGGTTCTAGATTTGGTGTGAAAATTTTTTTGTGTTTGATTCTGAGGGAGAGAGAGATGGCGATGGAAAGAGAAGAGTACCGGGTCTCCTCATTTTGGATTTGATTGTTTTCCTTTATTTATGATTATGCCATTAAGAATAAAATGTATATATATTTGGGTTTGATGGTTGGAGATATGCCTACCTAAAATGGGTTTTTACCCAAAATTTAACTCAAATTTGAGAAAAAAAATGGGTGAAGGCTGGAGATGCTCTTAGTGCCCCGGCCTCTATCAAGGTACAAAAGGTTAAACTTTGACAACCTAAGGCACTCGCAAAAAGGCGGGGATAGGCACCTTTAGCCCACATTATTGTGTAGAGACATTCCCACAACTTGAACTCCCTCCCAAGCGCAAGCAAAGA
Organism: Rhododendron henanense subsp. lingbaoense; assembly: GCA_020567845.1. NCBI lineage: Eukaryota > Viridiplantae > Streptophyta > Magnoliopsida > Ericales > Ericaceae > Rhododendron > Rhododendron henanense. Next base: position 15,882,533 of record CM036313.1, on the reverse strand, counting down.
TAACACTTGACATCATCCAATTGACGACATGCTCTACTAGAAACTAATCAAAATGCACGTTCTAACCCGTGGGCCAAAGGCCCAAAGAGGAGCAATACCTCTTCCACAAAAAATCTTGGGCAAGCTTTCTAGTACTTCCCTCAAACTAAACGCCACATACCCACTGTAATTGCCAATGGATAGTTTTAATGCTTGGATGTTCATTACTTTCCCACGCAGTGTTCTAAAAGGAGATCAACTAATCCCCGCCTAGTCGGTCGTCCAATGCCTAGATTAGGTCGCCAAATAGTCAGCGCCTAGTCCCCGCCTAGGCACTAGGCGCCCTTTTCCGCTCAACTATGGCCTAGCGATTTTTAGAACATTGTTCCCACGTAACCGACCATGTCAATGTCATGGGCACAGCAGGATGAACTGCAAATCATAAATGATGGTAAGACCTGAGACAAGGAATATGAGCCGGTCAACTTTAACCTAATCTAAGCCATATGCCCACACATGCAATTCTTAACTGCACTTCACATATATCTGACAACAAGGCAGGAGAATGTAATCTTCAGTTAAATGCAGAACCAAGCACTTAAATAACACATATTGGTTGCATAATCAGCTACTGAAAAAGGCACTTAAATTATATAACTGTGATCACCAACCTTTCCGGCAATATCAGGTGCTGAACCATGTACAGCCTCGGCAAGAGCAATGCCTCCTTCACCAATATTGCAGCTGTGCACAGGCAAATGCATAAGAACTTGTACAAGTTTCAAATTCACTTATATAATGACTTGCAGAGAACAAAGCATATACCTTGGTGTTAAGCCCAAGCCCCCAATCAATCCAGCACAAAGGTCACTGATAATGTCACCATAAAGATTGGGCATCACTAGAACATCAAAAAGCGCTGGATTCTTCACAAGCTGTAATATTAAAAGAAAGGCAAATTGTTATATGGCTTCTCAATGACATTTGATATCACAATGCATCGTGCTTACACAATACTTAACATAGGCCATACAGTAGCTTGATGGAACAGATACCAACACCACTATGGGATATCATAGAATTATTAACAAATAGACATGCTTGCACAATCCCATTCAAAGAGAGAATTGTTTATACCATCATACAACAGTTGTCGATGACAACTTCCTCATATTTTATCTCAGGGTACTTCTCTGCAACCTCACGACAACACTGTAAAACCGAATAAAGTCACTATTGCACCATGAACAAACCAATAAAGTCAATTTTTGAAGTTTAAGCATTTCCAATAGTCAGACCTTCAGAAAAAGACCATCAGTTTTCTGCATGATGTTGGCTTTGTGTATTGCTGATACTCTATCTCTCCCATGGCTCTTGGCATGATGAAAGGCATATTCAGCCACTCTGAGACTTGCTTGACGAGTAATAATCTTAAGACTTTCAACAACACCCCTCACCACCTAACACCAGATGGTGGAACTCCGTCACACCAACAGGCAATGGAAATATCTTGAATGCATTTGAATGTAGTACAATAAACTCACCTGATGTTCCAGGCCACTATACTCCCCTTCTGTGTTTTCACGGATGGTAATGAGGTCTACATCATCATAACGAGTCTTGTATCCCGGGAGACTGTAGCAAGGTCTAACGTTAGCATACAAATTGAGTTCTTTCCTTAATGTAAGGTTCAGTGACCTATGACCCTTTCCAATTGGTGTGGCCATTGGCCCTTTCAAGCCAACCTTATTCTTCCGTACAGATTCCAAGCTTTCCCACGTCAGAAAACTCTGGGTTCTGGGATCAATTTCATTCCCCACATAGTGTTCCTCCCATTCGATTGGCACTTCAGCAGCTTTGAATACCTGCATTAGTGAAAAAGATAATGCACTTTCAAACAGAAATATAAAAAAAACAAACACTGCAACAACCAAAGTGCACCTATTATATCCAAATGTTTATTCATCACAATAGTCTCCTCTCTACTCATTAGCTCAGAAGATTCGGAGAGATACATTATCATCTCACAAGAAGAAGAAGTAGTAGTAGTAGTTCAAGTTTCTACAATCACTTCATGACCTAAACATAGGGTAATTAGTGCAGGACTTAATAGAAAATGGGCAATCAACTCAAAATGCTGTCTGGCAGCAAAGGACAATTTTTAAGAGATGCTAAATGCCTAAAATTAAATCATAAACTTCAAGCTTTGCAAGTTTCTACAAGACTACAATCACTTCATAACCTTAAACATAGGTTGATTAGTGCAGGACTAAGTAGAAAATCGGCAGTCAACTCAAAATGCTGTCTGGCAGCCAACTACAATTATTATGAAATGCTAAATTTAAATCATAAACTTCAAGACGGGCATAGAAAATGAAAAAGAAAAACTTCGAACTTTTCCGGACTATCCATTTAACTTAAGAGAGCTGCAGACAATGGAACATGATAACAAAACTGACTACACTTTCAATCTAAGATATTTACAAAAAATCAACTCGACTATAACAAAAAGCACATCAAACAAAACATTCTATCTTCTCTTTCTCCTGTTTTTGTAGCAAGCACACAGTAATTAGTTCGAGGTACAAAAAGTGGCACGCACACGGTTGGTTTTTTTGCTAAGATCCACAACCATTACCATCCAACAACCTCCATTAATTCTCCCAACTACCACCCACTTGTTTCTTGATGAGAGAAGGATATTATGGGCTCCAATGGAGCCTATAAATACTCCTGCAATCTCAGCATCGAGTACAGGGCAAAATCTGCAATAGTGTAGAGCAGTCTGGGCTCCTCCCGTGAGGCTTCGGCAAGAGAGGGAAGGTAGTGTGAGGTGAGGGCAGCAGAGAGAAGGAAGGAGCAAGTGTGTGAGAAAGACACACAGTTAAGTTGAGTGATCAAATGGTTGGTACGGTACTCCCACATAAAATCTTGTATTTTTCATACAGTGAAACACACTCTGACTCCCCCGTGGATGTACCCAATTGGGGAACTAACTAAAAATCTTGCTTCTTTGTTTTGCATGTGGTTGATCTTGGGCACAACACGTACCCCACACCCCCGTGTATGGAAAAATTTGCATGTTCATGAAGATAAAGAGAATTCACTATGAAGATAATAATCAAAAGAGCAAAACAAATCAACACATCATTCAAAGACTTCTTTTTTTGAAATAACATGTTCAGCCAGTGCGCCAGTACCACCCATTGAACGAGCCAAGCTCACTGGGGCGTCCTTTCGGAGTAACCCCTACTCATGGAGGGTAGTCCGCCACCACAGCCCCACCAAGGTGCAAGCTGTACAGATTGTCCCCAATACACAGCATCTGGTTCACAAGGACTGCTACCCACAAGCAGGATTCGAACTCACGACGGTGTGCTTGGGAGGGAATTTCACCCACACCACTTGCCATCTTGGCAACCACCTCCGGTGGTATACCAGCATTCGCCTGTCCCCAATAAAACGAAACTAAGGAGACACTTGAAACATGTATGCATGTGTCTATAAACGAACGTATCATGAATATGCATCCACATCAAACAGAGCAACAGATATATATTACTCCCTCCGTCCCCAACAGATTGTCCGGTCCGCAAAAGAACCAAAAAATATTACTCACGAAAAGTTCAAACTTCTTCCGATAACATAAAGGAACTCATTGAGATCTCCTACCTAACGACCAAAAGATAGAATTTTTTCCGACCATGACGCATTATTTTTAAGTCCTCGTTTTGCGGATTGGACAATCTTTTTGGGACGGAGGTGGTACATACATCTCTACGTATGAAGAGATAGAGAGAGACCTGTTTGACGGAATCAGCGATCTCGGGACCGATGCCATCGCCGGGGAAAAGAGTGGCCCGGATCAGATCGGAACCGGAAGCGGTGGAGAAGAAGCTCCGATCCAAAACCCTAGGTGGAACAAGGGTGGTTGCAGAGAAGAAGTCGTTCGCTCGTCGGCTTCGGAGGACTCGTCTCGCGATATGGGCAGCCATAGTAGAACGATTTTTGCTGTGCTGACCCTGTAGTGTTTTAATCTTCACGACGCCGACCACAGCGACCAGTTTTATACCTTTTGTGAAAAGTTTTCAAACAGAAAGTTCCACGGCGGAGTCAGTAGTTGGAGACGATCACGGCCAATCAAAACCGCACGGATCATCAAAATTCGATGGGACGATATTTAACGGAGTCTTTGACGAAATCCGTTAGTCATTCGGACGGAAGGGGGCATTTTGATTAACAAAAAGATAACGTTGGGAGTAAAATTGAAGTTTTTAAAAGATTAGAAGTCTAATTGAATTTTGGTGTAAAGGTTGGGGGTATTTTAAATTTTTGCCCTTTTTTTGCGATCGTTAGGGTTTAGCGAGCTCAGCTTCCTTGGGTTTGAGTGAAACTCGAAATTATTCATTAGCTTTAATGAGCTAAAAAAATCATATATTCTTTCCGTCCTAATTTAAGTGTTCTTTACGGAAAATCATGCAATTTAAGAAGTTAAATTTTTTATTCTAAATTTTCAAAATTAACCTTAAAAATCTACTTAATAAAACAGAAGGGTTGTCCTACGTGGCACCCTTTATCCTAGGTGGCACCCACCACACACATGTACACACGTTCACACATCAAAAATGTGATTAAAAATTAAGTGTTCCATTTTTCAATCCGGTTGAACCGGTGCGTAGTGCCGTAGGCACGGACAAGCACTAGTAATTATACGTATGGAAATCGTTTATATCTTTTAATATAGATCTCAAAAAATTATGTAATATGGATTTTGTTTCATAGATTTCATTTAGTTTTACCGTACAAAGTTCTCAAAATTATGAAAAATATTATAAATTAAAAGATATTGTCAATCTAAAAATGACACGAATATAAAAAAACTGTTAAATCAATGTGTACTTTTTAGGGGTAAAATTGGAAGATTGACATGTTTTGATTAGTTATTTTTAGACATCACAAAATAGAAACATGGACACTTAAATTGGGACGGGGGGAATATTTATATTCTCATATAAGTATAACACTATACAAGAGTATCTACATAATAAGAGAGAACGGTTTTTGAATCTTATTTCTCTATAAATTCCAACAATTGATTTGCTCTATAAATCCTACGGCTCTCCCTCCCTCTCTCTCAAACAATAGTAATTGTACAATTGCCATTAATTGGATCTCACGTTCAAAATTCATATCTTACTCTCTTCTCCTCCTCCTCCTCCTCCTCCTCCTCCTCATCTCTCTCTCTCTCTCTCTTCGCTCTCAAAGCCGACGCAGAACACCATTTGAGGACGAACACCCCTCTAGATCCGTTTTGGTCACGAATCCAATCAATTACTCCTCCTCCTCTCTCTATCATTTCAATCACGAAGCAAGTCTATTTCAGGCGCTCTCTCTCTTAAATACACACACTCCCAATGGCAGCCGATTCGAAACCAGATTGACTCCATTTTTTTCTCAGTTTAAATGGCTATTTCGATTGCGAAACTCCCACCATTGTCCAATTTGTAACAGGATTGTCTACATTTGGGTCAAGGTTTGATTTTGCAATACTCCCCCCCCCCCCAACCCAAAATCAAAATAATAATAATAATAATAATAATAATAATAATAATAACAACAATAACCAAACGTTCCATATTATCCCTGTGTGTGCTATTTTGAACGACCCCTCGGTGTTACATGAACAGGTTGATACTTTGTTCATGGTTACAGTGTTGATTTGCATGTGTGCTGATTGTTCGATCCGCGTCTTCGGACACGAGCATGCACTAAAAGAATTCTGTTTGAACCTAATTTAAAAAAAAAAATTCCTGTATAAATCAGTTTCGTTGGTGGGGTGATCAATAGTTTGGTAATTCATTTTAATTGTGTTCAAAATGCATTGTATCTTGCCTTCAGGCACAGACAAACCCTAGTAAACATATATCAGAGAAAATATTCTCTCCGGATGAGCCGAACTACCCTTCTGTCCATAAAACCAATACAAATATGCCATGTCATCATTTTTTTTTGGAAAGCTGTCGGCTCTTGTGTAGATGCAGAAAATGGTTCTCTTGTTGCTTTGTCCCACATGACCCTAGTGTAGTTAATTCAGACGCTGGTCAATCAATACATATCTAATTGAACAAAAAGAAATGCCGCTGATTTTGTCACTCCCTTTTTTGTTAACGTCATCCCCTGCAAGTGTATTTTTGGTGCTGATTTTGCCACTCCTTTTAATTTTTTGTTAAATACACTTGCAAGGGAGTGACGTTAACAAAAAAAAGGAGTGGTAAAATCATTTCCCAAGAGAAATACTAGTAAGCACTTACCTCACCGCCCATTTGTAACAACTGATGAAAAATTGGTGCATTTTTTGAGCTTATGCTCTAATAGCATCTCTAGTTCTTACCCATTTTTTCACTCAAACCTAAAATTGAGTACAAACATTAAAAATTCAAAAAGCGGGGGCATGTTGTGCACAATATGCGTGTTGCGCACGATCTGAGCCATCGGATACACGATCCAACGATCGAGATTGTGCACGACACACCCACGCTGTGCACTTGTGCACAGCAGGGCCCCTGGGTTCAAAAATTCATCTCTAATGACCTACCCAATATTTGTACTCATTGTGTGTTTTGCTATTTTCCTCACTCAAATGGGAATTGATATTCACACTCCTTTTTTGTTATCCATACTTTTTTTTTTGTCTTTTAGCAAAAAAAAAAACATACATTTTTCAACACTAAAAGATAAAATAAAAAAAAGGGACCGTAGATAACAAAAAAGAGAGTGAATATCAATTCCCTATTCAAATTTGGGGAGACCCAAATCCTTGACCTTTTTTTCTCAACACTTCTTTCTATTTCTTAATATTTACAAATATGTCATTTTGATTTAAATTTTGGAAGGGAAACCCAAAAACGTACGTTTAGATTTGGGTTGGGGGGGGGGGGGGGGGGTGGAGGGTGGGTGTGTGTGGGGTTGTGCATTGGAGAAAACATATACCCAAATAAAGCTTCCTTTTTGAGCTTATTGCACAGAAAATTTGTAACAACTCCGATTTTTAATAAATAAAAATCTCGTTTATATAAATTAAAATTTCTTATTAATTCTTGAATTTCTTTACAGTCTTCTTTTTAATTTTAATAATCCGTCATAATTAGATTCGAGACATATAAAATTAAAACTCTTAGCACCGGACAATCTAGTCCTTTTCCAAAAGACAAGTATGCTTGTAGAAGCACTAGTATATTTTCCTAGTAATTGAAATAAAGTCTTTAATTATATTTCTTTGCTAGAAATCCTACTTGGCAAGTAGAATTAGTTTCCAACAAATTGGTTAGAGAAACCTAGTTAACTTAGTTACCTTTCTCTAACATTTATAAACCATTGGACCATAAGTAGCCATCATTATGCTTCCAAAAGAAGAAGAACTAGTCTTGCCATGCATGCACACATAATATAATCATGACTTTTATGCCTAGGTGCACTTTCTAGGAAACTTTTAACTAATGGACAATGTTCTTGTCATTGAAAGCCACCTTTAATCATTACCCTTTCCTTAGACCTAATAGGACTACTATTGCCTAAGTATGTATATATATATATATATATATATATATATATATATATATATAGATATACAGTCAGTCTCAAATGAGGAGGTCCGCATTTTAGTTAAAATGCGGACCACCTCATTTCTCCCATTTTTCGATCGAATTTCGATGATCTAAGCCGCTCAATGTGTTCAGAACGTGATTTTAAGGGTACCCGCGAGAAATCAACCAAAAAAAAAGACCGGGAAGAGCTATATCCGAGCAGTTTTTATTTGAACCATTCAATAAAAAATAATCAAAAACTGCTCGGATGAAGCCCTTCCCGGTCTTTTTTTTTTGCTGATTTCTCGCGGGTACTCTTAAAATCACGTTTTGAACACATTGAGCGGCTCGGATCATCAAAATTCGATCGGTAATGGGACGTTCGCATTTTATTAAAATGAGGTGGTCCTCATTTGAGCAGACTGTATAGATATATATATATATGCTTAGCTTGCTAGGAGAAACATTATCCATTGGGTATTGTCTAGGCATTAAAGCCTTAACCACCATCATTACTCTTCCCTATCCTTATAAGGCTACTCAAGCCTAAACCCTTAGTCTTACATTTATATATATAAGCACATGAGAAAAAGGGGAGAGAGAGGCCGAGAGAGGAGAGAGAGGCCAAGAGAGAGGGAGGAGAGAGAGGCCGAGAGAGAGAGGAGAGGAGAGAGAGAGAGAGAGAAAAGTGCATGTGTGTGCTTTTGTTTGTACACTTGCACACAGTGGCGGAGCCAGGAATTGTAGTGGGAGGGGGCACCCAAATACACTAATACATTCGATATCAAAAATAAGTACATGAGTCCTACGATTAACCATTACATAATACCCAAAAAAGACACACGTCTTAACATGTTAATGATTTGGAGTTTGAAGTTCTATCAAAATGGAACTCGACGAGTATGTAAATCACGAAAATCTGTTACGATTGATTCTAAACCCAATTTTAGAGAGATTTCCTTTTCGATGTAGATAAGGGAACTATCCGAGAGGAATTCATTTTCCATTTTGTTCCGAAGCCTAGTTTTGATAATCTTCATGGCTGAAAATGATCGTTCTGCCGTTGCCGTTGAAACAGGAAGAGTGAGCACGAGTTTGATCAATCGGAATACCAAGTCGTAGGTTGTTGATCTCCTAGTCTTCACCATCCATTGACACAAATCAGGCATAGAACACAAAGTTTTGAACTCAGGAGCTCCAATTATTACACTATGCTTGTAATGAGAAAGTTGCATCTTCAGCTGTGTCTTCTCTTGATCGCTGAAGTCTTCCGGATAAAACTGGTCTACCAACTGACAAATGCCATCCACTTCAAAAGATTCATGCTCCCGAGGATCCAAAGTCATGCTAAGAGTAATCAAATCCATTGAGTTATCACTAAACCGATCATTTAACTCTTCTACTTGACGATCAATTGCAGCATGAAGGATATCAACTCGATAATAATGCTCAACTTGAATGTTATCTGGATGATGACGAGCTTTGCCATTTCTTGGAACATAACGAGCACTCATGTCTGGGACATCTATCAAGTGTTCTTCGCAAAATGAATTCATCGTAACAAGTAAAGCATCAAATCTCTCATTTCTCAAATTTTTAAGAAGAGCATGGGTTGATGAAAGAAGACGAATAGCATTTACCAAGTCTTGAGATTTAGATTGAAAAGCTTGACAAAGAACATCTGTGATAAGCAAGATTTCATTCACAACATGCAAGATGAAGACAAAGTCAAACGAAGTCAATTTTTTATGAGCTCATTTGCCTACTCCCCGATCTTGCAAAGTAGCTCCCTCTTCCCCGATATAGAGTAGAACCTCACATGCTGAACTGAACATTCTAATCAAGCTAGAAGTTGACCTCAGGTGAGAACTCCAACGAGTATCCCCTGGTAGTTGTATAGTGCCAATTTGATTTTGTCCTGTCCCAGTCTCGAGCTCATCAATGTCAATGAGACGCTTAAGTTTCTGAGCTTGCTCCTTTTTCAATTGATCATGCCGTTTGCATGAAGAAGTAACGGCAATGACAATATAATTGAGCTTTTCAAAGAATTTAAAGATGGGTTGAACTTCTCTCAAAGCTGTAACAAGTGCCAATTGCAAACGGTGTGCTACACAATGGACATAGTATGCATATGGACACTCGCGCAAAATCAAAGCTTTCAAGCCTTTCCACTCACCTCGCATATTGCTTGCACCATCATATCCTTGCCCGCGAATATTCTGAATGAGTAGGTTATGATTGGACAACACATTGCATATCTCTTGTTTCAGAGTCAATGCTGTAGTGTCGGAAACATGAACAAGCCCGAAAAAACGCTCAATAACAAAACCCTCATTGTTCACGAATCTCAGAACAATGCTCATTTGCTCCCTCTTTGCCTCATCACGAGCTTCATCAACTATTATAGAGAACTTCGCATCGCCAATCTCCTCAAGAATTTCTTTTTTCACTTTGGTTGCTATAACATGCAAAATTTCTTTTTGAATCGTTGGTGATGTGTAGATTGCATTTTGGGGAGCTTTGCTTAACACAACTTCGGCTATCTTCTCATTACATCGACCCATAAACGCTATCAAGTCAAGAAAATTTCCACGATTCAAAGAATTAGGACGTTCATCATGTCCTCTAAAAGCAATCCCATGAGTTGCAAGATATTGGGCTGCTTGAATGGAGCATTCAACTCGTAGTCGATTCGATGCAACTTCTCCACTAGTGAAATCTTCAAAAGACCTTTCTATATGCTGAGGTTGATTCATCAAGTCCTCACAAAGTTTTTGGGCAACTTTATGACAAGAATTGGGATCTTTCCCCACATGATTCGATAAAACACCTGTCTCACCAGTAGCTTTGTTCCACCTCCTAAATCCATTAACAATGAAACCCATATTTCTCGCATTTCCTGATGGTGGACTAAACAAATAGCATGGTAGGCAGAAAGCCGCATCAAGTGTAGGAGAATATTCCAGCCACGAAGGATGTAAACTGAACCATTGTTTCACAAAGCTACGAGACTTGGTACTTATTTCAGTTCTAGGATAGCTGTCAAGAATCGGTTGGAACGGACCCTCTTTGATGTAAAATCGTCGAATTTTATCACGTTGGTTTGGATGATAATCATAAATACGCTTACGCTTTCCCGGATCACGCTCTAGAGAATTAACTTCAACTTCATTGATTTCAGTTATTTGAGTCTTTTGAGTAGGATTTTCAACATTTGGAGGATCAATGATTGGGATTGGCAACGATATTTGATCATCAACATTAGAACTTGGCAATGATGACTCGGCCTCAGAGTTTGCATCTTTCTTTTTAAAGAAAAAATTGGTAATAGGATTTATTTTTCCCATCTACAAATCAAACAAAAACCAACAAGAAGACCTAATTAATTTTCAATAGATGACACTCAATAAAAGGGGGGGACCCATCGCATCACACTTTCTCCCTTGACAAACACTACAACAAAACACATCTAATGTCAAGGAGGGATGCAAAGGTATCCCACTTGCGCCCTAAGCAAGTATTAAAAACAACTAACCTTGAAGTAGATAATCAATATGAATAATTAAAAGGGGGGGACCAATTGCTCACACTTGCTCGGTTGCTCCCTTGACAAGCACCACAAATTCATACATTTAATGTCAAGGAGGGATGCAATTTAAGGGTATCCCACTTGCACCCTTAACGAGTATTAAAAAATATAGTGTTACCTGAGTGGCCGACAAGCAAAGGAACAATTTTGAAAATTTGCGTGAATCAATCTGAAATAAACAATAGATTTGTTACAATTAGGTCAATGCTAATCACAGATTAGTGATTAGGAATACTATTTTCTATGTAGTATTAAACAATATATCAAGAATACAACTATACAAGTCCACTGTTCTGTCCACTAGTTTCAACAAAAGCTCAAAAGCCCCAATCCCCAACAAATATGTCGCCTGTCGGCTACATTACCAAAAAATTCCTCACTCCTTACTCCTTATGTCCAGTCAGCAGTAAAAGTGTAAAACCCTAATTCCTAAATCAAAAGAAGAGAACAACAGCCAACAGGAAGAACCGAAGAAGTACAAAAGAACAACTGAACAAGTAACAGAGTAAGTACGGAAGTACCTCTTTGGCGGCGGCGGCGGCTCCAAGGAGCGAGAAAGGTGAGACTCTGAGAGAGAGAGACTGGAGATGGCGGTAGAATCAGGGGCGGTTGGCGACTTGGTGGTGGAAACGAGATGGGCTAATGGGGCCGGCGATGGCGGTGGTCCGGTGGAAACGAGATGGGTTCGTCACGTTCGTGAATCGTGGTCGTCACTCGTCAGAAGGTCGAACTAGAACAGTATTTCTGTGTTTGGGTAATTGACTAACTAGGTTGTATTTCTTTAATATAATTTCCCCAATTTAAAAAAAAAATTAATTTTTGAAATCCGGGGGTGCACGTGACCCCTCCCCCCAATCCCCTCTGCCCCTGCTTGCACAAGCTACCTCTTTAGCCCTTAAGCCTAATTACCATGTCAACTTATTTCTAGTCTTTTTCAAGCACACAATCTAGCATTTTATCATCCTAGAACTTAGCCTTTAACCACCTATGTTTTGACTACAACCTAGACCTAGGAATGACTAAACATGGAAGGCTAACATCTTAGACTTGTAAGACTTACAACCTAGGTTATTATCACCTAGGATTGACCTAAAGCCTTAGAGAATCTCCATGATGACTTAGCCTTACACCTAAGTTGGATTGACAAGGCATGGTATGCTTGAAAGGCTTGATTTGACAAGACCATGGAGCAAACAAATGAGAAAGAGTGTAATGACCCGGATTTTTTGCCCTATTTTTTTTTGAATAAATTTTTTTTATTACAGTTCAAAAAAAAATTTATATTATTGTTCCAAATTTTATTAACTAATTATTTTACTAACCATTCATGTGATTTCAAAATATATTTTATTGGTAATTGTGATTAGTATTTGTTTTGTATTAAATTAATCCTTTAATTGTGTAAATATGGATATATGTATTTATACCTTGTGCCTGGTGTACTGTAAAAAATTTTCACTACCAAAATGGGTTCCCAGCCGTATCTCACCTCTCTCTGTCGTCTCTTTTTCTCTCTCTCTCAACCGACTCTCTCTTCCAACGCCATTAATTCTCTTCCTTCCTCCCCAAGAGAAACATCCCCCTATTTCTATTTCTCAGCCACCCTTATCCCTTCCATTTCAGCACCTTAGAGCATCCCCAATGGGGATGTAAAACCAGGTGCTATAGTTATAATAGCACCCAGATGTAAAAAAAATTGCTCCAATGGGGATGTAAAATAACAATTTCGGAGATGGAAAATAGCACAAATGGAAAGGGAGATGTATATTTGCATCTCCTTTTGGCTGCAGCTATAACTTGACAGGTCATCACCAACTGATTTTACCAGAATTTTGGACAGCCGGAGGTTACCTGATTTCGTCGGAAAGTCGTCGGAATTTGCAAGAACACGCCGGCAACTCGCCAAAAACTGATTCAGGTCCGAAGATCACCGTTTCCGACCCCTATTCTTGACGATCCATGGACGGCGCAGGTCCGGAGATCACCATCTCCGGCGGCTGTGCTCCTTCCGAAACCCTCGGCTGTGCTTCCCTCGTCGAGTTCCGGCCATGATTTCTCCAATCTTCGGAGAGAGAGAGTGAGAAAGTGTAACGCCCCGATTTTCAGAAATAAAATCGGAGGTAATAAATACTAATTTTTAGAAAATTTATTAAATTAAAGTTCAAATCCAAAACAGATAATTCAACATAAGGATTCATTTATTACAAACCACTGTGGAAATACTAAAAATAGTCTTTGTGGTAATAAAATAGACAAAATAACAGAGCCGACTTCTAAGCTTGATACGGATCCCAAGCGTATATGGGCTCAGTCTCCATCCTCGGATTCATCCCTAGATAGTATTGCCCTCCTTCAGGGTCCTGAGTCTCCTCCTGATTTTCTGCAAAATCTGACATGGATGCCAGACAATCCATGCCTGAGTGAAAGAGTTCACCCCGTAGTATAATCCAACCCAACCACCCCTCTTACATTACAGCTAGCAGATAACCATATATTATCAATGCAGGAAAGTAAAATAGAAGTATCACACATGAATTTATTCATTTCTGTACAATAGCCTAACAACGAGAGAAAACTAGTCACGCCCAGACCATAACCAGGGTATACCTATCTTAATCACCACATCAAAATTACCACTGGACTCCTGTCAGTTCTGTCATCACAAAATTTCACTGGACCACATGCCAGGTTTTATCAACATAAAACGTCACTGGACCACTCGCCAGGTTTTATCAACATAAAACGTCGCTGGACCACCCGCCAGGTTTTATCATCACAAGACATCGCTGGACCACCTCCAGGTTTTATCATCAGGAAATATCACTGGACTACCTGCCAGGTTTTATCATCGCAAAACATCGCTGGACCACCGCCAGGTTTTATCAACATAAAACGTCACTGGACCACCGCCAGGTTTTATCATCAAAATTTATCACTGGAACACCACCAGGTTTTATCAACATAAAACATCTCTGGACTACCTGCTAGATTTTATCATCGCAAAACATCACTGGACCACCGCCAGGTTTTATCAACAGAAAACATCTCTGGACTACCCACCAGGTTTTATCAACACAAAACATCGCTAGACCACCTCCAGGTTTTATCATCAGGAAATATCACTGGACTACCTGCCAGGTTTTATCATCGCAAAACATCGCTGGACCACCGCCAAGTTTTATCATCAGGAAATATCACTGGACTACCTACCAGGTTTTATCATCGCAAAACATCGCTGGACCACCGCCAGGTTTTATCAACATAAAACGTCACTGGACCACCGCCAGGTTTTATCAACATAAAACGTCACTGGACCACCGCCAGGTTTTATATCATCACTGGACGACCCGCCAGTTTCAATTCACATCACACAATCTGCCTGCAGGCATCCTCTGACATCTCCTTCTCCCAAATAACCATTGTCTAATAACGTCTAGACGAAATTCTACTCATAAGTCACCCCATGTCTCTAGGGTCCAATCTAGCGCAATAATCAAGAGACGGAGTAATATACAAATAATCACAATGGTAATTGAAATAAAAAGTAAGCGTAGAAATCACGTAACCTTTTATGAATGGGCCGTTGCCCTTAATCTTGTATGACCAAGAAGTTAATACTAACGCAAGAAACTTTTATCTAATAAAAGTTTTTATAAAAAGAAAGAAAGTCTAGGCTTGTATAAATTTTATTTAGGAAGTTAGATTGATTAATAACCATAATAAATTCAATAAATAAATAATAACATTAGAAATAATTGGCATGACCTTAAAAGGGTTCCTACGATCTTATGCAACGGAATCGAGTGTCGAAAATCAAGTCCGGAGGGTCGCGGAGTTATTTTTAAATAAGATATTAATGAAAGTTGCCGAAAGTAAAATAAATAGATAATAAATAATCTAATAAATAAAATATGTTGGGGTTAACAAAGTATCACCTTTGGAATGTAAAGAATCTAAAAAAAAATACTCGGGTATTAATAAAAAGGTTAATAAGGTTGCAAGGATTTATGATTGGGAACATTGTAAAAATAATAATAAATAGTAAATTAAATAAAAAGAAGATATGAAATTAATACGATATCATCTCTGAGATGCGAGGGATCTAGAAAAAAATAGTTTGGATGTTAAGAACGTTGTTCGGCAGGTCGCAAGTTGTTTCAAAACATGTAGAATTACTAAATAAGAGTATTATTAATTTAAAAACTTTTATTAATCAACTCAATCTACTAGATAAATTAAAATGATATATTTAATTCGTTTTATACTAAGATGATATTACACTGTAAGAAAATAATATCAATTCAGTAGTTTTTAATAATATTAATATCAAAAAGATTGTAAAATAAATATCAATAGTGTTATCTTCTACGTAAATAATTACAAATAAAGTGTCGAGCTCAAAAATAATATCAAATTGGTGAATCGATTTAAAACGAATCTTGAACTTTTGGGAAAGAAGACTTCGGTTTTGGCGATTGGAAGGCCTTGGGACTGAATTGAAGCTTGCTTGGTGATGCTAGGAGTTGTAGAAGATGATTGGATCGATCAATTTGGGTTTCGATTGGGTGGAACTAGGAAACCCACTTTTCTCTCTCTAAAACTCCATGGATTGGAGCTTGGTTTTCTCCGGTTTCTCTCTCTCTTCTGGACTGGTAGGGCGTGGGAAATTTCGTGGTGTACCCTAAGGTCGGATTAATGGGATATATATAGGGTAATTTGGAAGAGGATGATAAGTTTGAGTTTTAATAGGATTCTAACTCTTGGCTTTGAGATGGATGGAATATGGACGAAAAATAGGATTGGGGAGGAGGTAGAGATTGAGTAGGAGTAGGAGATGGAAGGAGTTGTATACTTGCATGCAAATTTAAAGAAAATAAATAAAAAGGGATAATTAGATAAGATAATTATTTTGGTATATATCTATTAAGGAAAAGAATTTTATTAGTACTAATTATTAATAGTAAAAATTACGGGTTAATTAGAAAAAAAATATGGCCGAAAATCCGGGTTGTTACAGAGAGAGAAATGGGGGGTCTGCTTGTGTATGAGAGAGAGAGAGAGAGAGAGAGAGAGAGAGAGAGAGAGAGAGGTTGTCTGGTGTGGGTGTGTGTTCGTAGAGAGAGAGAGAGAGAGCAGATGAAGAGTAAAGTTGGGTTGGGTTGGGTTGTAATTCGACCGTTGGTTTTTTTTTTTTTTTTTGTTTATTAGGATCCTACCGTTGGCATCACCAACGGATGTTTTGGTGATAAAAAAAATTTCCAATGGTCATTTTTTTCCCTGCCTATAAATGTGTGTGCTCTTAATAGGATTTTTCACAACAATTTTTTTTTTTCATTCTCCACAAACACCCTCCAAAAAAAATACTGTATTAATTATGGTAGATGGCAGTCGTAGTGCGAGAGGAAAATCGTTCAACTCCGATCAAGATGAAGCAAATGGGTGAAGTAAATGGTGTAATTGAAGTGGATGAGAAGTAAAAAAAAAAATAATCGGACGAAGTTGAGAGTAGATAGAAGTAAATGACTAAATTAAATGGTGTAGTTGGGAGTAGATGACTGAAATAAATGGTGTAGTTGAGAGGGGAGTAAATGGATCAGGTAAATGATGTGGTTGAGAGTTGATGAGAGTAAATTGTGTAATTGAAGTGGATGAGAAGTAAAAAAAAAAAATATTCGAACGGAAATTTTTTTTTTTTTTGGAATAATTTTTTTTTTAAGTCCTCGATTACCGGATACGGCAAATTATTTTTCAACGGAAGTAGTACTTGAATTAGGGTTAAGAAAGTTAGGGAAAATTAAGGAGGAGAGAAAGTTAGTTAATTATCCATCCCTTTTTTACATCTCACCATTGGATAGAGGTGGGTTCTATTTTACATCCAACTAACTTTTAACCACTTTTTAAATCTAAAATAACTATCCATCCCCTTCTATTTTACATCCCCATTGGGGTTGCCCTTATCCCTTCCCAACTTGCGCCCCAAGCCAGCCGCACTCCAAACCGCGTACCCGCTGCCCGTTTCGGCCAATCGTGGCCCGGTTTGACCCCTATAAATACCCACATTCCTCACCTCCGAAAATACAATCGACAACACCTTCACACCACCACTGAAATCAGTAGAAGAGCAGAAAAAGAGAGAGACAGCTTGGAGCTTCCCCCATGGAAGTCTAGAGAGAGAGAGCCGGTGGGTTTCCGTTCCACCCTAGCCCGGGTACCAAAACCGGATTACCCAACCGTAGCCTAGTCCTCAAGCATTCCAGAACCAATTCGCAATCGACCAAACCGTTCCCGAGCCGTCCTCCGTCGCCACCGTCTCCTCCGTTTTTACCGAAACCAACCCGGAACTGTTTCGCTTTTCAGCCGAATTCAAGGTATTATAATCCATCTCCTACCTTCTCCTAACTATATTAAGTGTTCATGTATGGGTGTTTAACGCTTCGGAGTAGGAGAATCAACAGTGCCGGCCCCGACATTTGAGTTGCCCAAGCCCAATTTCATGCTTTGTTGCCCGCTTACTATTAAGTCATAAAAAAATTTATTAAAAAATTACAAGTACATGCAAAAAAAAAAAAATCAAAGTTTCAATGTTCCTTTAAATTGAATAACATAAAAAAAAAAAAAAAAATCAACATCGCAATGTAACCCCGGTTATAGCGCTTTATGATTAGCACGATCCGATTCAAAAAAAATAACTTCTCGCATTTTTTGAAGCAAATTTATCAATTCAGTCATCGTACTCTACTTATTCAAGAACTTGAGGTCTGTTCCTCTAATTTTTGGTTATTCAGCCTTTTGGACTTTTTAGTTGATATATGTGACAAGAATAGCCTGTCTTAAAAAGAGTAAAAAGTTAAAAAAAAGTTTCAAATGCCCAAACCTGCTCTTAGTGGAATGACACCTCAATCTCAATTGAAATCATAGCCAAACTACTTAACCTCTCTGGCAAAACGGTAGTTAGCAGGTAAAAACAAAAAACCGTGACTTTTTCTTTAATCAAATGTAAGAACATATCATACATTACTCCACAATTGTGTTTGTTAAATCAAAAATTTTCAACAAAGTATTTTAGTAATACGTATTATTTTCCTAATATTTTGGGGAGAGGAAAAGAAAAAGAGGTAGAAAATGGAGAAAAGGCAGTGGAATCCCCGGGAATCGAACTTGGCTCGATTGGAGAGTTGTGGGCATTCAATAGCCGCTCAACCTAGCAATTGGTTTATGCAAACTATGAGAACTTTTTTACATTTATACCTAACTTAAATTGTTTTTTTTTGGTTGCCCTGGCCCGGGGGTTGCCCAAGCCCGAGGGCTTGCGGGGCTTACCCCGGGGCCGGCCCTGGAAATCAACCCCGACGTCGCACGGAAATTCCCCTGTTTTTTGTATCGAACAGTTACTGTTCATGTGTAGTTTTTTGAAAAAGAAGATGCTAATATTACAGTTATCCCCCTGGACTTCGTGAATTTATAATTTTGGCTCCAAGAGATGTGTTTTGTCCTTGGTGAATTTAACTTACGTGTTAGTATATATGAATGATAATGAAAATAATTGAGTTCATAATTATGTTGCATTGATTTAGTGTTAATTGAATATGATACTTATAATAAATAAATAGAATGATGAAAGATTACTAGTTAAATTACTTGTTTGATAAATTTTTTTTAAAGACATCGGCCCAATCATAAAACGCTATATGTTTTACTTACTCGCACAATATCAATTGCTATGTTGGCTTTCACATAGAAACGTATCATGTTTATTGATTACATTATTATGGATTCATGATTGATGTATTTGTTGGATCGAACTTAGGTTCGCTTGGTGATTTCAAATGAGAAATTATGCAGACGTTGTTATGGTTAATGGAAAAAGGAAAAACAGATGAAAGTTGGGGGCTTAGCAGGATCTCGGGGATAGCCTAACAGGACCCTGTATTAATCGGAGGTAGCCTGGTAGGACCTTGAGGGTAGCCTGAAAGACCTGGTGTAGCTAGGGTGGCCAAGTAGGACCTTAGGGGTAGCCTGGCAGGACCTCAAGTATTGGGGGTAGCCTAATGGACCTAAAATTGTGAGGGTGGCCAAGCAGGACCTCAGGGGTAGCCTGGCAGGACCTCAAGTATTGGGGGTAGCCTGATGGACCTAGAATTGTGAGGGTGGCCAAGCAGGACCTCAGGGGTAGCCTGGCTGGACCTCATTCCTTGAGGGTAGCCTATCAGGACCTTGAGGGCAGCCTGATGGACCTAGAATTGTGCGGATAGTCTACTGGTACCTCGTGATATTGAAGGTAGCAGGGCGTTTAAAATATGTTCAGCAAAACACTGAATTCATAAGACGATGGACACTATGGTGCAGGAATGATTATGAAATGTGAGATTCAAAGGCTTGCTAATGGATTTACTTATTTAATGCTTGTCGTTCTATTATTTTCATATGAATTGTGATAAAACTGTTTAGCTGTAAAGTAAGGGGGTTGGTAAGGGTTAGAATTATTCTACTGAGTGAATTATCACTCACGGATACATTTGTATCCTGGTAAATCGGTTGCTTCGGCGATCAATTTGCCAGAGTGTACAGGATCCAATGGTGAAGCAGTTTGACACAGGAGCAAAACTAGGAGCGGAGACCGAGTATACTTGGGATCTATATCAAGACTAGAGTCGCTCTGAAGTTATCTCAATAAAATGCCAGATTTTGTTTAGGTTATATAAGTATTTTTTTTCTTCCGAGTCGGTATCTTCCAAGAGAAGTCGGCTCAATGCTTGTCAGACCAATGTTTACTTTTTAATAAAAACTTAGTATTTTCAATTTGGGTTGAAACAAAGAAACCCCTATGTTGAAGCATCTGTGTATATTTGGTTGACTAAAGATTTTTTTTTTTGAAAAATAATATATAATGCTGCCAATATTCGTTTAAAATATCGGGGCGTTACAGAGAGAGAGATGGCCGGCCATAAGAGAGGAGAGGGAGCCAAATTTTTGCTATAAATAGGACCCCTCACTTGCCATTCAACTCACACCTTCATCCTTCAACTTCTCTCTCTAGAAATTCTTGTGTTCTTGCTTGTTCTTGCTTGTTCTTGCTTTGTTCTTCATTGTTCTTGAGTTCTTCAAGAAACTCATCCAAGGCCGCCACTAGACCGTCACTCGACCACCTTTTTGATCCAAAAAGTTTAAGTAGGTTAGTCAAGATCTAGTTTCGAGAGAAACCTTTCTCTTTCGAAGCTACCGCAAGCTTTCCGTATGAAGTTATTCCGTTCGATCACCGACTTACCTTTCGTAGCCGCCCTACCGCCAAGAAGAACGGTAGAACATTCTTATACACTCTAACTCTAAGTATAGTAGATTGTCCTTACTCCCTAACACTAAGTATAAATAGATATGTGTATATCGCTTGTATTGGTTGATATTACATGAGAACTTGAAGAGTATTTTACTAAAGGCTTGAAAAGGAATATGAATATGTTGAATATCTCGACTTTATTTTCAGAAAAACACATGTTGTTTTGAACTTCCCAAAAGGAAGAAAGAATGGAATTTGGAAATATGAACTTGAATGAGAGTATTCGTATTTTGATTTTAAGGATAGTTACGAGCATATATATGTGATTACTTGTATTACTTGTTTGATGTGTGATAAAGTATAAGTGGTTTCCACTCCAAAGGTGTCCGTCCATGTGACACTATACTTTATATTGTGTGCTAAATGTTTGAGCATGACTATGTGAAAATAGAAAGTTATAACATGGTATCAATGATATAGAGTTGGATGATCTTGCTAGTTTAGTTTCAAGATTTCAATGATTGATTTAAGTGCGCTTTTATAAAGAGTCCTACTGCGGAGTTTATGCATGAAAACGAGACACCGAAATTGAGAAAGTTAGAGACATGACACCTAGAGTATGTTAATGACAAGATATGTATTGAAACCGCAATGTGGCCAGACTTGGTAGCCCATTGTGTGTATGAAAACCCGCGATGTGGCCGAATTTGGTAGTCCATCGCGTGGATCGCGAAAATCGCAATGTGACCGGACGTGGCAGCCTATTGTGTGTATGAAAACCTGCAATGTGGCCAGATTTGGTAGCCCTTTGTGTGGACTTGCGAAAACCGCAATGTGGCCGGACTTGGTAGCCCATTGTGAAGATTACCAATGGGGCCGGACATGGTAGCCTCAGTGGTAATATGGCTTGGTTATCCGTGGAGAGGAGCCAATGCAAATTTTGTGTGCCAATGGGAACCCGAAGCGGCGGAACCATTGTGAGGATACTCGGGAACCCGGAGCGGCGGAACTGAGGTTGGGTGTGTTAAAATACTTTTCAAAATGTTGATTTGGTAAATGAAAGGTGAAATTAAGACACGGTCTACGAAATGTCGCGTAGGAGAAACACAGATAACACAAGACACCAGCGTTAGAATAGGGAATGTGGATGTGTCATTGTTGATTGTTGTTGAATACGCTTGTGCTAGTTAGACATCGTTGAATATCTATGACTTGTTATGTGTAAGTTATGGGTTAACATGTATGAGATTATTTTGTTGAGCCTTCAAAGCTCATGGTGTTACCTTTGGTGACCCTGACATATTATACTGGTGGCGACGTTGAATGTGTCAGACTTTGTAGATGACCAGGGTGAGCTGTTCACCATGGAGGCTTTTGGAGCCGAAGAGCTGACTAGGATGGAAAGGCAGGCGGAGCTGTAGATAGGAACCCTAGATTTTCCTTCCCTTTATGTAATGAAAGTACTCTTATGGGAGTTATAATGTAATAATGAGCCAGACTCTACCTAGACTTTCAATAAAATTGTCTATTTAATGTTCCCAAAATTCGGGGCGTTACAAAATTTATTTTAATTGAAATTTTTATCCACGGACAACACGAAATATTTTAAGAAATGGACTCTCAAGGGTAAGGATTTGGGTCTCCCCAAATTTGAGTAGGGAATTGTATTTACTCATTTTTTTTGCTATACACACTCCTTGTTTTGTTTTTTAGTATTGAAAGTGTATGTATTTTTTTGCTGAAAGACAAAAAAAATGTGGATAACAAAAAAGGGAGTGAATATCAATTCTCATTTGAGTAAGGAAAATAGGAAAACACACAATGAGTACAAAAATGGGTAGGCCATTAGAGATGAATTTTTAATGTTCGTACTCAAAATTTTAGGTTTGAGTGAAAAAATGGGTAAGAACTAGAGAGACCAAGCAACCAGGTGACTTTTTTGCATCTGCACAAGAATCGACAACTTTCCAAAGAAATGATGACATGGCATATTTGTATTGGTTTTCCGTACAAAGGGGTAGTTCGGCTCATCCGGAGAGAATATTTTCTCTATATATAAATAAGTTCATAGATAAGTTAAATTATGAAACATATATATCTATAAGTTTTTTTTTTTAAGCAACGAAACAAATAGTCAATAACCAACATATGTAAGTTTATAGTGCTTATGAAAATTTATAAATGTACAAGCTATAAAATTTTCACTATGCACATATATAATATAAGTTTCCATTATGCGCATGTATAAGTTTAATATATAAAAAATTGGTGGGAGGTCCACTATAGCATGTTTGTAACCCACTAAGTCCACTTCTAAATTTCATAACCCCTCTAGTCCACTAATATTGTTATATAACCTAATAACTCCAATTTACTTAAAAAGAGATATTTTTCAAGACCAAAAAACCCTCCTATATAACATATAGAGAGAGAAAAACCCTAGATCACAAAACAGATCTGAGCCTCCCTTCTCTCTCTCATCCCCTCCCCTGGTGAACCGTCCGCCTCCAAATTCACTCATCCAGAGGCTCCTCAAGACCTCGTCATATCAAGGTATTTTCTCGGCTACCAAATAGAAAGAATGAGAAATAGGTGAAAGCTGCCCTTTCTTCCTCTTCCTATTGTATTTTCTCGGCTATGTACCAAACAGAAAAATAATTGGGTGTTCTTCGTTTTTTTTTTCTTCCTTGATTGCCAATAACTACAGTGGATTCTGGCACCAAGGCTTTAATATTTCTGGGTTTGGATGGAGATGATCTGAGGAACCCAAATCAACCTTCTGTTTCCCCAAACATCCAGCAGGTACGGTGTTTTTCTACCTTTTGTTTATGAAGAGTCTCGAAACACAACTTCTGGACAATTGTGTATGAGCCCTCATGCATTGAACGGCTCTAGATGCAGTTATAGTCTATTTCTTGCACTAATCTTGAACGAATTTGGATTTTCGATTTGTTATGTGTGTGGAATTTGTAGTTTTAGTCAATTATATGACGTTATTCCGTTTTTTCATAAACGTGCTTTAAAGTTGGTTTGTCTATCGTATTAAAAAGGTTGATCCGGTCTTTTATTTGTTTTACTGGAGAGAAATCTGGAGTAGTAAAAACAAAAAAAATAATATTATAAGAAGGTTAGATCCAGTCTTTTGTTTGTCCCGTGTCCGGTT
Organism: Rhododendron henanense subsp. lingbaoense; assembly: GCA_020567845.1. NCBI lineage: Eukaryota > Viridiplantae > Streptophyta > Magnoliopsida > Ericales > Ericaceae > Rhododendron > Rhododendron henanense. The sequence goes on along the minus strand of CM036313.1, from coordinate 15,858,945 downwards.
ATCATCAGATTTGGAGATTTTTGAATAAATACATAAGGTTATATGTGTGCTTTTCCTAGGGTTAGAGATCTGAATTTTTTGAATAAATATATAAGGTTATATTTGTGTTTTTCATCAATCACTTATTGATTTGGTCCGCGCAGCGGCTTCTCCGACTTGCTTCTGATATATTTGGAGTTTTTTGAATAAATATATAAGGTTATATGTGTGTTTTTTCTAGGGCTAGACATATAAGGTTGGAAGTTGGAACAAGTTGTGTTTTTTAAAAAAATATATAAGGTTATATGTGTGCTTTTCGTGTCACACAAAAAATATATTTTTGTGTGTTTTTGTTGTTATTTAATGTCACTTTTTTAAAACATTCTCAGTTAGAGAGAAATATAATAATATATAACGTTATATTGTTATATATAACATTCTAAATTAAAAATATTCTATGTTATTTAATAAAGAGAACATATGGTTATATGAGAATATTTGCGACCATATATACATATATATGAGCTTGTATTGACATAAAAAAAAATATTTCAATTTGCATAGAGAACATATAACGTTGTATATGAGATTTCGTCCTAGCCTCTCAAAAGCCCATATGGATATATCTATATATTATCAGAAGCAAGTCGAAGAGGCCGCTGCACGGACCAATTCAATAAGTGATGGACAATGGAGTATATAACGTTATAGGTGAACTTATGTCATGTGTAATATGTGTTTTTCCTAAGGTTAGACATATAATATTATATCTCATTTTTGAGATATATTAATGTTGTTTTGAATATGTATATATGTAGATATAGAAGTTATGAGAATGCTATTCGGAGACAGAAAATCAAAATTTTGAAGGATCCGATGAAGGTTTTGATGAAGAAACAGTGAAAAAATGAAGCTGGACCCCCTGTGGCCTCATCAACATTCAACTTGGGATTCAAGACGCGACTAGAAACAAGAATAATGGTGGCATGATATGTGAACATATAATGTTATTTTTTGAGATATATAATATTGTTGGAAAGATATGATGTTGTTTTGAGAACATATAATTTTATGTTATGTTTTGTGAGACTTAGAGCTACAGAAGCTCAGATATAATGTTATATATTCTGTTTTTTGTGAGATTTAGAACTACAGAAGCTCACATATAATGTTATATGTTCTGTTCTATTTTTTTGTGAGATTCAGAGCTGCATAAGCTCAAATATAATGTTATATGAAACTTAGAAATGGACTAGATGGGTTTGGAAACTGCTATAGTGGACTTATGCAAAATTCTCCCTTTAATATACATGTATATAAGGTTACACATTTTTGTAACATTTTCTTCCTTTTTCTATAAACAGAGCCATGTGATTAGAAAAGGAACAAAAAAGAAAAACCTAATTATTGCTTTCCTTACCAAATATCTCTGTCCTTTTTTTCATAATATTTATTAATTTTCCCCCTCTATCTCTATCTTTATCAAGTTGGATTACTCTTCATTAAAATAATAGTTATTTGATTAGAAAAGAAACCAAAAAATAAACTTAAATTATTGTTTTCCTAAGTTTCCTTACTCCTTTTTTTTTCCACAACATTTGCTTCCCCTCTCTCCAACTTGAAAACGATAGAGATAGAGAGGGAAAACAAATATCTATATTATAAAACAAAGCGGTTTCTGTTAAAAATGTCTAGGCATATAAACGAAAACAACTTTTACAATTGTTAAATCACTCCCTTTAAAATTTATGATCGTACGATTAGGAAAAAAATAAAAAAGGAATACTTAATCTCACCTTTTTCTACCAAATCTCAATCTCTCTCTTTTAAATTGGTTCTGATACTTTGTGAATTTGGAGGCAAATGTGTTCATGCACGGGAATTACTAAGAGATATAAAACTTATGTTGAAAGTGCCTTTAGACACGGGCAATTCGCTATTCTATATTATAAAACAGAGTGGGGTTTTTTTAAAAATGTCTAGGCATACAAGTGAGAGCAACATTTATATCTATTAGATTACTCTTCATTAAAATAGTAGCTATGTGATTAGAAAATGAACAAAAAAGAAAAACCTAATTATTGCTTTCCTTACCAAATATCTCTATCCTCTTTTTTCGTAATACTTATTAACTTTTTTCTTTTATCTCTACAAAAGGAAAACCTAATTATTGCTTTCCTTAATAAATCTCTCTCTCCTCTTTCTTTTTTGTAACATTTTCTTTCTCACTCTATAAACAGAGCCATGTGATTAGAAAAAGAACAAAAAGGAAAAACCTAATTATTGCTTTCCTTACCAAATATCTCTATCCTTTTTTTTCGTAATATTTATTAAATTTCCCCTCTATCTCCATCTTTATCAAGTTAGATTACTCTTTGTTAAAATAGTAGTTATTTGATTAGAAAAGAAACAAAAAAAACCTAAATTATTGTTTTCCTAAGTTTCCTTACTCCTTTTTTTTCACAACATTTGCTTCCCCTCTCTCCAACTTGAAAAAGATAGAGATAGAGAGGGAAAACAAATATCTATATTATAAAACAAAGCGGTTTCTGTTAAAAATGTCTAAACATACAAACGAAAACAACTTTTACAACCGTTAGATCACTCCCTTTAAAATTTATGATCGTACGATTAGGAAAAAATAAAAAAGGAATACTTAATCTCACATTTTCCTATCAAATCTCAATCTCTCTCTTTTAAATTGGTTCTAATACTTTGTGAAAATGGAAAAGTGAATTTGGAGGCAAATGTGTTCATGCACGGGAATTACTAAGAGATATAAAACTTATGTTGAAAGTGCCTTTAGGCACAGGCAATTCGCTAGTATATATACTAGCAAATCTTTTGTCCCTAGATCCCTCCCCTATATATATATATATATATATATATATAATTTAGCACTTATATAACACCTGAGTTAGTTAGTCCAATGGGAAAACTTAGTTTTGCTACTCAATAGGTCGTGGTTCAAGTCCTAGGGGTCTTTCTTTTCTTTCCCCGTAAGAGTAATTTTTTTCCTCAAACCCGTACCTTCAGGCATAGTCATTTGCTAGTACATATATAATCTAGGACTACGAACGGTCTAGATAAAGGTCGAATCGCGAGTCACAATTTTAAGAAAATGCAATCCGTATCTGGATCAAAAGTTGCCGAACCAATCCGTACGTAAGTCACGGTTCGATTTTGATTTTTATCCACGAATTACTGAATTACATATATATAAGTTCCACATCCCTAATGGCTAATAGTGCAGCAAACTCATTCCTCATTCCTAATAGTGCAGTAAACAGCAACCAAAAAGCCAAAAACAAAAAAACAGCAACCAAATTCTTGCATAATGCACCAACCAAATTCCTAATTCCAAATTTTAACGTCAACCAAATTCCATATTCCAACATCAATGCATTACATTCCACATTCCTCATTGTGCAACAACCAAATTCCTAATTATTCAAGCATTACATTCTATAAATTATCTATATATAGGTAAAACTTATTTACTAAATATTGCATACATATATATTTATATCTGTATGTATTAAATATAAATTAATATCCCACGGTCTAGTTCAGTTAACCTACGGTTCCAAAACCAAAATCCATGGATCGAACCATATCTCATGATTTTCTAATTTTTGAATCCGTATTAGGATCATTAATCCACGAATCGGGACCAAAGCGTACAGTTCGGTTCGGTTGGGTTTCGCGGTGCAGCCCTAATATACTCCAAGTTGGCAAGCCTAAAATTGAGGCTCAGACTCGGTTCATTTAGCAGCAGTGGCGGAGGGACATAGAGACAAGGATGGGTAGCCAACCCCACTAGCTGCCAAATTTTCATAGAGATAGGTATAATTTTTACCTCATTTTTACTAATTTGACCCTACTTTAAAATTTATTTTTAATTTGCCCCATTCCATATAAGAGTTTTGTACTTAAGGAAAAAAAAAGAGTCAAAATAGAATCTCTACCCATAAAATTCCCAAACATAGCACTAGTTTGTTTGTTCCTCAAAACAAATCAAGAGTTTCGTTCATGAATTACATATAATTCAAAATTTCGACCCCACTTATCGAAAATCCTGGCTCCGCCATTGTTTAGCAGATTAATAGAACTCGAACGAGCTCTAACGATTCTAACCTCAAACAGTTCACAAAAGACTCGGTTAACTAACACTACTAGCCAAAAGAAAAGAAAAAAAAAACACTACGCAAAATTCAAGAAGTGTGGTCAATGAGCCTTTCTAAACCTCTAGACATTTTACAAAACTATTACTCCCTCTGTTCCAAATTCTTGGTCCTCTACGGTTTTACGTGTAATTTTCAATGGCCTATATCTCTCAATGTATATTATTTAAAATATGCAATATGAATCTTATTTGATAAATTTCGATTATTTTTATAAAACAAAGTTTTCAAAAGCATAAAAATAATATATATTGAAAGATATAGGCAATTGAAAATTACACGTAAAATCGTAGAGGACCAAAAAATTGAAACGGAAGGAGTAATGTTGCTATGGTGTCTGGCCTCCGTCGAGTCACTATCCACTAGGTTCGTGCAATGTTTGTTCTACCCACAAAACTTTCGAATGGATTTTTTACTGGTGAATAATTTATGAGTATAAAGAGATCACATAATTGGAACCGGTACTTTTGCAGGGCTTGTTGAGAAATTTATTCGTAAAAACACCAACGCGCGATACTATAGTATTTGATATCCACCGATGTCAGTGATGAAGATAATTTTCAAAAATTTGTTTATTCTCAACAACACCAAAGACATGACCGGTTAAGATCATTTCATTGAGCATCTATACATATCTAAACAAAAAAATTATCCTAAAATTACGATAGTATTTGATACCCATCGATGTCCATGTTCAAGAATTTTTCAAAATATGTATCTTGTCAACAACACCCAAGGATATAACTGGTTAAGATAATCTCATTGTGAGCTTGGTTTGCATATGGCCTGTATGTGTAAAATAGCATGATATTTGGAAGAGAATATAAAAGATTATTTTAATAATTAAAGAAGAGTCAAAATAGAGAGGCTGATGCAGTGTGAAGTAGCTAAAATAGAAAAATAACTTTTGACTAGACAATTTGGTTCAAATTTTGGAGAATTAATGTTGCACTTGCCCTACAAAAAAAGATAACCAAAAATCCCAACCCATATTAAGCTCAAACCCGGGTCAACCAACTTATATAAAGCTCGAATCCACAATCTCTCCCTAAAAAAATTAGGGAAATGAGATTTGGGCTACACAGGCCTTGGTAATCTTATTTCATTATGTCCTATTATCTAATTGACGATTTTCACAACTTATTTTGTAGGTGATTTTTAAGAAAATTATGTTATCAAAATTTTTTATTTCCATTTTCGATATTGAAGGATAAGATGTCAAATACCGGAAATACAGTGACTGCTTTTGTTTGCAAGATGACGATATAAAAGTAGAAGACTACTATATGTGTCACAAACACTTCACCTCTTATATGGGATAAATTGTTATGTTGCATACTATGTACTTTATTTATCAGATATGATAGGTCTTTTAGCTTATACATGGCGTGTGTGTGTGAAGATTGATGGAGACATGAGAAAGTTGGGGAATTGACCGCCGATAGATATCATTTTCTTTAAAAGTGTTTTTGAAATTGTTTATGAGAATATCAACCCAACATGGCTAAGTTCGAGGCTCAAAACAGTCGGTAGATCTTTGAAAAGAACATCTTGACAATATTTGAGTTGCTAGGTTAATTTGTGCACTCTGGTGTAAGAGTGAATTGGCATACAGTGGTCTAGTTCAAGCATTTTGTTCCTTGATGGTCCATTATCCAATAGATGGCGATTTTGGGCGGCCTATCCACTAAAGACAGATTGCTTCCTTGCGGAGTAGGTGAGCTGGTTTGGGACTCGTAGAGGTGGGACTACCTTTCAACATATTCCGAGGAAGGTTTGTTTTGCAGCTAGCTGTTATTTACCATATATGGGGTGAGAGGAATGCGCGTATATTTCAGAATAGGAGTGGCAGCCCGGCCAGAGCAAGTTGTTTTCAGGATTGAGAGGGATGTGAGGGCTTATGTTAGCACTTGGAGGAATGTTAGGAAGCCAGATGTTAACAGGCTTATTTGTGCTACTTGGTCTACTAGTTGTAGAGTTTCTGAGAATCAGTCATAGTCCAGTCTTGGTTGTTTTCTGGCTAGTTGGAGCCATGGCCTCTTTGGATGTCTCTTTACTCTTTTAGGACTTGTTTTTCCTAGTTGCTTGTATTCCTTTGTTCTGGGTATTGCCCATTTGCAACTGTAATCGGTTTCATAGTTCATATCCCAATTAACAACTTTTGTAGATATTGGTTCAATATAATCTTAATTACCAGAAAAAGAAGTTGCTAGGTTTGTAGGCCACAAATTTGGTGTCATAAAATGACCAAAGATCCTGATCAATCTCTCACCATTTCAATTTGAATGTTCATTCCAGTAGTCCAGTCATTTTGTATAGTCAAGTCATTGCCATATGTCAGGCTTGATGTTTGGCCTTAAATGTGAGACTAACCAGAATTCATAAATATTCTAAATTGATGGAGTAACTAGTAAAAAAAACCAAACATGTGCTCAAGTTGTTTCTATCTTCCAAAGAACAACTGAAGAATGGCTAGATTAAAAAATGCAAGGCCTTTCACATTACTTCTTCTTCCAACTTACTATATCAATATTACATTATTAGAAAGCAATGAAATACAACAAACATGAAGAGAAAACAAAATCAGCAGCAACATAAGGGTACTAAAAAACACTCTCCAAACCAATGTACTAACTTGCAGTTTAACAGATTGGAAGGGGAGCTCCATCCCACTCCTTCAGACAGTCCAACAAAGGATCAATCACCTTCAATTCACACAATCCAGTGAAAACCTTCTCACACTCCTCTCCGGGAGACACAACCTTCTCTCCGGTCAAGTACGCTGTCCCCATCTCCTCCCTCACGAACTTATAAAGCGGGTAAGACCTGCACTCCTTGATCAAGTTTGGAATCGCCGGTTTCCCACTCTCCACAGCAGCTCTCGCGCTCTCCACCTCCTTGGGCAAAACCGCTTTCAATTCCTCCTCAAAGGCCTCAATCTTTTGGAAAATTGAAGTCCCCAAATTCTTCTCGTTTTCGCCATTTTTCAACGCGTGCTCCACGAGGACTTGCCTTAGTTTCTGCATCAATGGGTAGGTTGCACTACAAGGGTCATCAATATACGCATAGACTGATTCGCGATCAACCACTCGGAGCATATCCTTTTCGCAAAACCTTGAAGGGTGAAGTACTCCATTCTCACCCATAGTCAAGACTTTCTTAGCTACTTGGCTTATGGTGGTCTTAACAGAGCTCCTCAAATTCTCCTCCAAATGCCTCAAATCTATGGCTTGGCACAGAGCTACTAGAAATGAGGAGGACATCAGCTTCAATATATCAACAGCTTCGGCAGTTTTTCTTGAGGAAATCAGGCCCAAAGAGTTGACATCTTGGTTATGTTGCTCTGCACTTTGAACATGGTTGGTCACTGGATTGGCTAGAAATTGGAGTTCAGAGCAATAAGCAGCCATGGCAATCTCAGTTCCTTTAAACCCGTAATCCAAACTTGGGTTTCGTCCCCCAGATAGATTTGAAGGCAACCCATTGTTGTAATAATCATTGACAAGTTCCGAAAATTGTGCAAACATGAGTTTACCAATCGCGGCGATGGCTAGACGGGTGTTGTCCATTGAGACTCCGATGGGGGTCCCTTGGAAATTTCCTCCGTGCAACGCCTTGTTTCTTGAGACGTCGATTAATGGGTTGTCGTTCACCGAGTTTATCTCCCGCTCAATCGACTTTGTCGATGTTCGGATGACTTCGATTTGTGGTCCAAGCCATTGTGGGGATGTTCGGAGGGCATATCGATCCTGTTTTGGTTTTTGCAAGGGATCCATCTCATGGAGCTTCTCTGCTGCCTTCACATAGGCACTTCCATTCAAAATGTGTTCCATGATGGCAGCTGCTTCTATTTGGCCTGGATGGTGCTTGAGTTTATGTGTCAAATGGTCTGTAAATTCGGGCTTCCCTTGCATTACTTCTGCGAAAATCGCCGACATAACTTCTGACAAAATGGCAAGGATGTTAGCCTCGAAAAGGACCATAGAAGCCAAGCCAGAACCCACCGCGGTACCGTTGACTAGGGCAAGGCCTTCTTTGGGTTGGAGCTCGAAAAACCCGCCATCGACTCCAGCCAAGCGGAAGGCGTCTTCGGCCCGAAGGGTTTCTCCGGCAGGCCCAACCGCTTTCGAGTTTGGCCGCCCGGTCAAGAGCCCGGCGATGTAAGAGAGAGGGACAAGGTCGCCAGAGGCGGTGATTGTGCCGCGGAGGGGGAGGCATGGGGTGATGTTGTTGTTGAGGAACTTGGTAATGGCTTCCAAGATTTCAAATCTAATGCCGGAGTAACCCTGGAGGAGGGTGTTGATGCGGACGAGCATTGCCGCCCTTGTGGCTGAGTGGGGCAACGTGTGGCCGGACTCTACTCCATTGCCAAATATTCCAGCATTCAAGAACCTGCCATGACAATATTTGGTACATTAAGTAAGATATAATTTGCTATTCTAGCATTCTTCTTAGTCAAATTACACTGTCTATCTAGTGGTTTTCAAAGAAATAATTGAATAAAATGGACATGTAACTCATATCAAGGCCCCATCTCAATACACATGCTTTGTTATGATTGGCCAACCAAACTATTTTATTTTATTTATAAAAAAAAAACAACTATTCTATGTTTAAGGAAAACTACTGTTCCTATCATCCTATGTCATATTTGGATATGTGAATTTTTTTTTCCGATAACCGGATGTCTCGGCGTACCACGACAAATTTCGCGACCCCTAAAGTGATAAGCCAATAAAAAAGAAAAGAAATTATTAATGCATGAACATTTACTATGGTTATGGGTTAAAAACAACTACTAGAAGTACACTTGATCTCCCCAATAACACCAAATTAATTGGGGTGGTCCAAACTTGAGACCACCGAATACTGTTGATATGCCATCAATGTTTCATATGCTCCCATACTTAGGACGTATGGTAGCAGTTGTTTAATCTCTGGATGTACGGAGAGATTTCCAGCCACTTGGCTCAATATCTGGCCTACCAGGTCCTTGTAGCCACTTGGCTCGGTTGCTGAATCTCACCAACCTCAGGAATGATGAGTTGAACAAATCTAGTCAATAAAGATGGATTAGATCACGTGGCTCACATTCTCACACCTACCACCCCAACATTGGATTGATAGTAACTTTTTTTTTTATTTAAACGCGAAGTGTCTGGCTAATTTACTCACATCTCAACCAATTCACTAAAAATTGATCTCACCGTTCACTAGCGTGGAGCTCGCTTAAAGCCGGGATGAATAGATAGATAGATTTAGTCCTACAAATTAAGACTTGATGCCTTGTTCCGCTAAGGATTCTTAAAAAATAAATACTTATTTATAATTTTTAAACTTAAAAATAATGTACTTACGAAAATAATTTTTTAAAGTTTTTTGCACCGTTCAAAAGATCTCATCGAGATCTATTAAATAAGATCCATATTGTATAAAAAAAATTACTTCAGTAAGTCCATTATTTTTATGTTTGAAAATTACAAATAAGTACTTATTTTTTTAAGAACTCTTTGCTATTGTGTAGTCCGATACACGGATGAAATAATGACACACAATAAAGTAAGCGAGCCAATGACATGAGATCAGTTTAATAACGCTCCATTCTTGTAAACTTTTTTTCCTTCATTTCGTGTGTTTTTTTCGTCTTTTCTAAATTTTTTTAGACTTGCGTTATATTTTTGGATTAATCATCCGTCTCGACAAAAAGAGTCTAAAAAATAAAAAATTATACTCCAATCAAAAGCAAAAAAATTAACTAAATACAAAACCTCTATCTTTTTTCTTTTATTTAAAGTGTCATTTTATATGAATTCTTTTCAACATCGGCCGTTTTTATACTTTTCTAATTTCTCTCGTCAAGACGAATGATTAATCCTAAAAATTACAATAAAACTCGACAAAAAGTTACAAAAAGTAAGAAATTACCGAAAATAAATTTAGACAAAGTGTTGACAAATTTAAATCGTTTGTACTTCATCTAGACCGTTATTTTAACCCATTAAGTTGGCTGGTGGCCAATGAAACTTAACGTCACCTAAGTTCTGAAAGTTTCCAAGTTCAAACTTTACAGTATTTGATATGGCATCATCTTAAGTGGGTAATGATTAGGGTAGAGGAGAGCAAGTCTTGATCCAATTGACCACACCCGTACGTGGGGCAACCACTAAATGGAGCGTGCGTAAAGTGATTTTAATGTGCCTTTAATTAAGTACGTTATTACACCTAATTAATGACATAATAACTACTCTAAAGTAGACCAACGTTTCCTAAGTAGTTCCAACAATCACGCGGTTTAAGTTGTCACACCTACTTCATAAATTACTACTAATTAACTTTCAACCTAATTTCAAAATATGACTATTACTGTAGTACTTGCCTGGCAAAAATTGTTACCAAGTTCGTACAATTTATATGCAAAATCGATAGTAAAAAACTCGATCGCGACAATATGAGAATAGGGACGTTAATTTATATGAGAACAAGCTAGTATTCTTGATTTGGCCCCCTATGGTACGTGCCCAAAACTCGATACAGATTTGAGTCTTGAGATTAATGAAATCTAGATTTTAGCATTCCAAAAATTGATGCAGACACTCCAAAAAATAAAGGAAAGTGACTTTGAAATTACACTGATTTTGAAGTGTCAGTATCAATTTTTGGAGTGTCAATATCATTTACCTAACATAAATGGTATCCATCCATTTTGTACACCTCATTGATGCCAATAGTCACGAACAATGATGCATTTAGCAAAAAATAAATGCAAGGCTCAAATTTATTCGCTGGTTTTTAAACATAATTTAAATCCAAGTACCCCATCAATTTTCCTATTCAACTTTCTTTGCACCTTTATACCTTCTTTTTTTTTTTTTTTTCTGATAAAATGAGATAAGTAAAAGACACGGATGTCTAAACACAAATTCAAATAAAAAAGTTACGTCCCCACAACCGTCAGACGTTTGTAGGTTTCAGTGGATTTTACGATGCACCGAACGATTCTGAACACATCTATATCAGCAAAAGTGCCGTATCAATGCGTTAATTGAAACTTTAAGAAAGGAAGAGAGAGGTTGAAGTTACCTAATAAGCTCCTTTTGGAGAGCTCCGCCTTGTTTAGTCCTCCTATGGGAAGTTGCCCCGAACCCCGTGGTCACCCCATAACTATCCGTCCCTTTGTTCATGCTATCCATGACCCAATTACTACTCGCCTCCACCCCGGCCCTGGCCGACTCCGACAGCTCCACCTTCACCTCCCCGCCTCGTGCCGCCGCTATCGCCGCCACCTGCGATATGGTCAGCGACTCCCCGCCCAGCCTCACCACCGCCTTCCGAAACTCCGCCACCATCCCCTTCACCTCCTCCAGGTGACTCCCCTTCATCGCCTCCGCCGCCACCCCCCAGTTCAGCGGGTCCTTCAGGCAGAAACCCGGAGCCGACCCGTTTTCGTATTCCATTTCCATCAACGAACCCATGCTGGCTTTTGAATCCGGATTGAATGGAGTTTGATACGAAAAACAAACAGAAATAAGGAAACGGACGAAATTGATGGAAGTAAAATTAGAAGGAGCAAGTTGTAACAAGAGGCAGATTGTAAGGACTTTTGGTGCAATGAAGAGGTACAACGAATCTAGAGAGAGAGAGAGATAGGAAATGCAGATGGGTTTGATTTCCTGAGATTGTGGTAAGAGGGTTGTGGGTATATATAGAAAGGGTTGTTGTATGTATGTATGTAGTAGTTGTATATAATGTGCGGAGAGAGACAGAGAGAGAGAGAGAGAGAGAGGGGTTTTGGTAGGTGGAGGCATGAGGGGGTGGGGAGTTGGGGGGAAGTGAGAGGTGGAGACGAGGCTGAAAATGGGGTTGGTGGAGAAGGGATCTGGGCCGTTGGTTTCGAGAGAGTGGACGGGTGGGATGATGGAAAAGATAGTTTATAGGTGGGCCAGTGATGTGGAACATGGGTTTTGCGTCCTCCTTCTTACTCGTCAAAGGAAATGTGAAGGAAAAGAGAGGGGGTGGTTGTTGGGTTTGAACTTTGAAGTATAGTCTAGTCACGAGTTAAGCAAAATAAATTAACAAAAACAAAAATATGTTCAGATCTTTGCCTTGCATGCAAATGTTACTGAATTAAATTTTATTTTTTTGGGGAAAAGAAATTTAAAAAAACATTGATTGTAAAAGCCCCATCTCAGAGCATCTTCAACCCATCTCTAAAACTCCAAAATGGAGAGTGGATGTGACATATTGGAGAGAGATTTTGTAATTTAATTCCACTTTCTGCACTTTATGAGAGAATTTAAGAGGGACCCATCGTACTTTTTAAATATTTGGGTCTCCAAATTGCCCTACTCTCATTTTGGAAACAAATTCTCTAAAAAAATACGATGGATCCCTCATAAATTCTCTCATAAAATGTAAAAAGTGGAATTAAATTACTCTCTCCAATATGAGCTCTGGCTTGATGTAAATTTCATTTGGTAAGTTTTGATGTTTCCCTTGGATTAGTCGTGTATACTTGTGGTTATGGCTGTAAATGAACTGAGCCGTTCGTGAACTATTCGAGGCTCGACTCGGTAAAGGCTCGTTCGAATTCAATTCGTCTACTTAACGAACCAAACCTGAACCTCAATTTTAGGCTCGTTTTCATAAATGAACTGAACATGAACTTAATAATATTCAGCTCGATTAGACTCGCGAACCTGGAGTATATGTATATCATGGAGATTTTATATAGTTACATAGTGAAAATTTTAAAACTTGTACTAGTCTAAACGTTTACAATTACTAAAAACTTACTTATGTATACGTTTTTATCAAGTTTATATGTATATAAACGTATTTATGTACATACTAAAAATTTTACTTGCAGTTTTAGACCTGTATGAGAGCATAAATATATGATATTATTGGGTCGTTAAGGCTCGTGAACAAGCTCGAGTTCGACCCAAACCTAGGTAAGCTCGATTCGAGTTCGGCTCGCCGTAATTTTCATTGAGTTCAATTCGACTCGAGTTCGCTAAAAAACTTAATGAACGAATTTGAACATTCTAATATTCGACTCGATTCGGCTCGTTTACCGCCCTACTTGTTGTTGATCTCGGCGCGCAGTGACATGATTTTATTATGTTTGCCTAGCAAGACGCAGAAATCAATCTATTTTCCCAAACAGATGTGATGAAATCGCTACAAGAACAAACCGAGTTCATTTTATTATCGAGATGGCCTCCAAACTTAGAGACACATGCAGAATTTTAATCCAACTATATAATAGATGAAAGGTAATTGGAGCGGGTATTAATTATCAAAATATGTCATTGGCCGTCATTTTTCCGAGGTAATTCGACCTTCTGGCCGGTTTGCGTATACAAATTCTATGACGTTCGAAATTTATATTACAAGGCTAGTATATTTCGATACTAAACTTATAGTAACTAAACTAAATTGTCAATCAAACAAAGCCGACATTTTTTTGACAACTCCAATTGTTCGGGCCAGTTTATGCGCATCTCATTTAATTTATAGAGAATCAATTCTACTTTCCCGGTAAAACCTTATCCCGTATGAACTGAGCCGAGTTGATAGCACGGTGACGTAGTAGATGTTTGGAAACTGGAATTCTGTGCTTAAATCTGTGCTTTACGAGGAATTTTTCAGTGCCGAGCGGATATTGCCCACGTGGCACCTGCTCAGTGCATCCGAGCCGTCCGATACACTTTTTGACGGCTCGGATTAAAACACTCTCTCTCCTCCCATCCCAACACTGCCTCTCTCCTTATCTCTCTCCAAATCTGAGCCGTTCAAAAATAAAATGGACGGCTCGGATGCTCGAGCGGGCACCACGTGGTACCCGCTCGGCACTGAAATTTTTTTCGTGCTTTACAGGACTGACACAACGTCACAATGTTTTGTCATAATTGGGTGTGACCATACTTTGTCTCTATACAATTTGTGTTTATTCCTGTCACATAAATATATCCTGACGAATTGACTGAATAGAAAATTTGCTTTTATACATTTTGTTATCGTTATTTGTGCTTTAATACTACAAGAACTACCGACAGAGAGTTACTGAAGGGGTGTTTCCACTGATCAAATTGTGGACCACAACTTTTTATGTTTGTTCTTATTGAAATTTTTTCACGTTTATTAGTTTTACGCCAAATTTTAATGTAATATTTGTTCGTCTCGACGAGTGGAATAAAAAATGTAAAAAGTTATGACTTTTACGTAAGTACTTCTTAAAATATCCAAGAAAAATCCAAAAAAATGACATTTTGAGCTTTCGCTTGGATATTTTTCAAAATATTTGTATAAAAGTCATAATTTTTACTTTTTCGATTCCTCTGGTCGAGACAAACCAATATTACATAAAAATTTGACAAAAAATTAGCAAAAGCGAAAAAAATTGAGTAAGGACAAAATTAAAAAAATTGTAGTCTATAATTTGTTGGTTGGTAGAAACACCCGGGGTCACATAACACGAGAATTATACTGATCAAAGCAAAAAGAACGAGGTCTTTATCAATCTTTGTGTCCACTGTTGATATCACTAGTTCTTCTACATTTCGTCCAAGGGAAAGTTTGTTGGGAATTGGGTGCACTTTTATTAACCTATACCCAGACGCTTCATATTCGTTCGAAAATTGTCTGTCTTTAACAATGAAGAAAATAGTGTACGGTTCCATGCATAGATCTCAATGAAATCCAGATATTCCAAATCTTCTGATTGTAGAAGTCTCTTCCATTTTGAACTGTGAGTATCTTTTATGATCATTAGAAGATCCTCGATAGTATAGGCATAGACAGAGGTGTTAGAGGTACAGCAAAAGCTATACAAATAACTTGCACATATCCATTTTGGACCCGTTTTGGATCCCACAAAGATGATCGAAACCGTTCATTTTGTTCAAATTTTTTTTATTAGGGTCCCTGGAAAAAATCAACTCAATTCGACATTGGTAAGGGCGTTTACGAATCATCTAATTTTGCTTCAGAATTTAGGCCAAATTCTGAAGCAAAGTTGGATGATTCGTAAACGCTCTTACTGATATCGGATTGAGATCATTGATTTTTTACAGGGATGCTAAAAACCAAATTTTGAACAAAATAAATAGCTCCGATCATCTTTGTAGAACCCAAAACAGATCCAAAATGAATCTGTGCAAGTTGTTTGTACAGCTTTTGCTGTACGCATATCATTTCTGTTTTAGGAGTACTAAATAGATAAGGCAAAGACATGGTGGGGCCACTAGGATTGGCCCATGGTTTTTGAACTGGAATTTAGGGTTTACTCCCTCTTAAGGTTTCAGGTTCAATTTTTCTTGCGAGCAACATTTGGAGCCATCTCACTGCGCACGTAAACGTATGAAATAGCTATGGAAATGACTGCAGAGAATAGTATGAGGCGCGTGAAAGTTAACCCGAAATACCGTGTGTTACAGGAAAAAAAGAAAGAAAGTGGAGACCACCTTCGGTAGCTTCTTTACAAGGAGGAAACTCCCAGAAGATTCTAGCACAGTTTCCTTTAAACTTCTCATATTGGTGTTCGGAAGTTGGCCAGTGGCCGCCAGTCTTCAAAGACTTGACTTGGGTGCAATGAGTGGGAAATTTTACACTTGATCATTTGCAAATGTGGTCCTCGAATCTTGATATTATGGGGAAAAAATAGTGAAAGTTCTTTTTTGGTTTTGGTGTTTTGATTGGCGTCTTGCCTTCTTTCGGTTTCGG
This sequence comes from Rhododendron henanense subsp. lingbaoense, assembly GCA_020567845.1. NCBI lineage: Eukaryota > Viridiplantae > Streptophyta > Magnoliopsida > Ericales > Ericaceae > Rhododendron > Rhododendron henanense. Next base: position 15,843,058 of record CM036313.1, on the reverse strand, counting down.
GTGGCTTATTGTCAGTGTACCCTTGATCCGTTTAATCTTTGTAATTTTTTTTATAAAGGTTAATAAATTTCTTTTGCTGTTTCAATCTCTTGTTTGGTGGGGATAGAGTAAAAGAATTAAAACGAAATGAATACAATCCCTAAAAAAAACGTAGTACTATTTTTCATTGTTTAATTATGAGGATAAATGAAGATGTAAAAGTCATTGCTCACTGGCCGAGTTCCCCTGAAGTTTTTATTTTTTAAGTATTTATTTCCTGTTTTACAAGACACGTCATTTTCTCATAATACATCACCTTCAATTCAAAAAATAAGTAAAGGGGCCGTTCCACTTTTTGGAAAAAGAAAGTTTTTGAAAAATAAGGTAATTTCAAGGTCAAAAATTATGTGTTTACGTAAATAATTTCCCTATCAATATAGATCTTATTTGATAGATCTCATTGAGATCTTTTAAACGGTGCAAAAAAAATTGAAAAATTATTTTTCATTTTTGTTATATTTGAGTTTGAAATTACCTTATTTTTTAAAAAGAAGGTTTTGGGAGAAAACGGAACGGGCCCACTTATTTTACTTAGTGGAACACACCCTAACTAGTCCATCACAAAAATATTTAGATTATTAAGGCGGCATTAGAATTACACTTTGTATATTTGGATTTCTTATTACTAGCTACCCTTGAAAAGAAAAGAAGGAAATGAGTCTTCATCGTTATACCCTTAATTAATTTGAGAAGGAAAAATAAAATTAAAAAATAACTATCCACTTCTATAATCTAAATGTAATAAACTTTTATAATCTAAATCATCAAGTTTTAGATTATAAAGTAAGCAAACGAACAAACAACAAAAGACAGAAGGTTTACATTTCTTTTTATAAATTCACAATCCTAACACAACTTAAATATACGAGAGAGAGAGAGAGAGAAAAGTAAAAGTGAAAGAAAAGATAAGAAGAAAGGAAGGTGAAGAAACTAAAAATCTTTCCTTCCACAAATCCTCTCAAAATTTCATTATCAAATGCATCATACCACGCGAGTAAGCATTTCAGCCTCAGGTATCACTAAAAAAAAAAAAAAAAAAGCATGCTATTTTTTATAGCAAAATTATGAGGGCGAATGAAGATGTACAATTAATTAATTGCTCACTCCATCCCTCATAACTGGTCCATTTATAAAATAGAGATAGAGTCTTGAGAGGACATACCATTGAAGGAAAGGAGACATCATCCTTATATTTTGATGTACAGTATATATTTTGATTTTTTTGCTACTCCTATTACCCTTGAGAAGGAGATGAGAAGTCATTATTATAATTTTAATTTGAAAAGGAAATAAAAGAATAACATTATCAACTGTTATAACCTAAATATAATCTAAATATTATCAACTTTATAATAATCTAAATTATCAACTTTTAGATTATACTAGAAAATAAGAAAATGAACAAACAACTGACGACAAAAAGGGTACATTTGCATGCCTAAGGGCAAGAGAGTACCGGCGCCTTCATTTATTTTTATAGATTTACAATCTAACACAACATAAGAGACATTTTTAGTCATATGAAGCTTCTTAATATTTTACCAAAGAAGGAACAAAGCCTAAAGATGTGTGTGAATGATAGATTTGTACCATAAAATATGAAACAGAAAAAACTAAAAAGTGAACGAAAAGTAAGAAGAAAGCAAGGTGAAGATAATCTTTTCTTCTCCTTTTCAAAAATTGATTATCAAATCTCTATTATAAAACAGAAGGGTGTGGGGACAAGTTGTTGGAACGGCTTAGATTAATTTGATCCAAAGGCTGTAGTGCATCCTCCTACTTCCCGGTTAAGTGCCTATGATTTTCACCTAAATCACACAACTGTCATCCCCTTCCAACCGGGATACGTAGTGCCGTAGGCACGGGCTAACACTAGTACATCATACAACGTATGTATTCTCCAACAGTTTTCGCTACATTTTTTTTTTAAATCTATCCACCAACCTCAATATGAAGAAACAAAGATTAATTCCGAAGGGATATATATATATATATATATATATGGGGCCGGATCCTCCCACACAAAACTTAACACAAAACTTGACACTCCATCTCAGCCATTAAAACCAAGGGCTGAGATTAAAACTTAAAAAACCCCTCTCCTCTCCCACTAACGTTTTCTCTCTCTCCACGTTAGAGAAAATAACGGCGTTCCAGGCTCCACTAATCTCATTCTTCCAGACGCCTGTTCTCTCTCTTGCGCCTGTTCATCTTCGTCAAGCTACACCGCCATTCCCGTCGGACGACTCCCTCACCTAATCGGCCCAAAAGCAACGTTAGCAACTGCAAGGTTAATATTATAGCCAGATGGAGAAGTATTGCTTGAATTCACCCATGCTTCAATTGCTCTTGAGTCGGTACTCGAGATAAAGAAGGCACCTGGTCCCCCGCCTTCAGTGAAATCCCAAAAAGAATTTCCGAATAAAGGAACCTGTGGCGAGGTCATATTATATTAAGCAACGTCAGACTCCACCTAATCGTTTCAAACGCTTGTTCCCTAATCGGTCATTAATATATTGAGGTAATATTTCGTACCTCTCTTCTATCTCTCAATGTTTGGGTCTTTGATTTATGTGTAGGGTTTAAACGATTAGGTCTTGGATTTCTGTTGAGGGTTTAAACAATTTTGGGTCTTGGATCAAACACATTGCCATACCGGTCTTTGTTCACGTCGATTTTGTCGAACATGAGTACCTAACGTAGCTCCCCTGTTTCCAACTCTTATTTATCCTAAACCCCTAAAAAAAAAACAATAGTTCTACTAATTAATTCGCAGAGATAATATAATTCACTAACTTTTTCTGATATAAAGACAACATCGTGCTGATTACGGCAAAAGAGTACAACAAAGTTTAACCAACTGGTTCGACACAACATCCAGAGCAAAGAGTTTGCGGAACCTTGTGGTTTAGTTTACTTAAAAATGTGGATTTAGATAATCTTAATTAATTAAAAGTGATACTTTACTTTAAGATAGTACTTTACGATGAGATTCATGTTGAAGACGAGGGCTTTGGTTTAGTTAGCATTATAAAAAGAATTGGTTCGATTCGGTGTGATTCTAGTGCATTCAAAAAGTTTAGTTTGAATTTTTTTTTTTTAAGTTTTTACCCTATATGCTTGTAGGGGCCATGCTTGTATATATTGAAAGTTGATTTGGGCTGAAATTTCACTATAATAAGTGTTTGTCCCTTGTCAAGGGTGAGCAATGGAAGAACATTTTGATTTAGAGGATTTCGAAGTAGAAGATTTTCAGACTCCAAATAACGATGTGGAAGTGTTAGAATCGCCATCAAGTGAGATGTCTTTTGCGACAATTGATAAAGCACGGAAGTATTATGAAGATTATGGTCGACAAAATGGTTTTTGGATTCGTACTCGAACTTCATCCAAAGGACAAAACCGGTCAAATGAAGTGACTAGTATGCTATTTGTTTGTGCAAAAGAAGGAAAATATGTTGCCAGGCCTAAGAACGATGGTTTCGTGGAGGGGGATGATAAGAGAGAGGAAGATGAGGAAGTGAAAACGAAGAAAAGATTTAGAAATTGTTCAACTGTTAGATGTGATTGCAAGGCTCATTTGCGGATTAGATATGACAAATGGAGTAGCAAGTGGAAAGTAACAGTTTTCAATGACACTCACAATCATCAGTTAGTAACTCCATCTAAGAGGAAGAAAATGAGGTCAAATCGATACATGCCCAAACCAATTAAGGATTTGACCGAAGTATTTCAAAAAGAAAATTTGGAAGTTTCTAAAGTTGCTTCAATTTTTGGTGGCGAATACATGGGCTTTGATAATAGAGACTGCTATAATCACTTGAGGAATGTGAGGCATAGAGAGCTACTTCAAGAACAAACAAGCAAAGAATCCACAATTTTTCTATGCAATTCAATGTGATGAAAGTGGGAGAGCAGTGAATTTTTTTTGGGTGGACTCTCGATCTCGCATGGCGTACCAATATTTTGGGGATGTAGTCACATTTGATACAACATATCGAACCAACAGGGCAAGAGATGACGTAATGAGAATATGGTAATTGAAGCGGAAGCACAATCGCAATTTGCAATTTGCAATTTGCTTCCACAGCCTTAGAAGCGGAAGCACAATCGTCTGATAGTGACCAAGAGATGACGTAATGAGAATATGGTAATTGAAAACTTGCACAATCTTTACTTAACCTTCTTGATGTTTTCGCTAATTATGTTCCATGCACAATCTTTACTTAATTAAAGTTACTTTGTGTTTTGTACAGGGCAAAATATCTTGATGCGAAAGGATTGCTTTGAATGATCATGGAGTCTTTTTGGATGTTTGCTCATGGAGTTTATGTACCTTTCTTTAATTTAATGATGGAAAACTCGATTTTTGGAAACTTTTGGATGTTATTTTTGTGAGTAGTTCTTTTCAAGTCATGGGGGTTATGTACTATGTTGTTGAATCATGAGTTTTTTGGGGGGTATATTTGAATTGGAGGTTACCTTTAGAGAATGGTTTGGTTCTACCAATTTCTTACTTGCATCACTACCCATTTGGCCCCTGCATATAATAACTGTCATCATCGCAGCCTTGCCAGCAGCTTAGTTGGGATGTCTTTTTTGGCTTTCCCGAGTTGGGCGTGAATTATTAGAGCTAAAAGGAAACTAGTTTTTTTGACTTATTGTTAATATCTTGTTTGGACTCTGTTCTGGCTTTTTTAAGAGAGGTCCAATAATCTAAAGTTGGCTTCTTAAGCAAAACAAACAAACTTGGGATTAGGCAAAACGATGCCTAACATAAGCCATGTTATTGTAAGCATAAAATTACAACTGAACCAAGCTCCAAAGACGTTCCATAATCTTTCAAATATGCCCAAAGAGCATCAAAAGAGGCATTACATCAGGAAAAAAAACAAGAAAAGAGGCTCCTGTTCGAAGCTCGAAATAAATTGCAATTGGCCTCAAAACAAAAGCAAGACAAAAAGCAAACTGTTTGAAGCTCGTTACAATTTCAAACCAAGCTCGAACAAATTATTACTTGCTCGTTTATCACCCATAGTAGGAAATGTGAACAGCCGCAAACTGACCAACAACCTCCGCCGCCACAACCACCCTAACACTGTTTCTGTTGCCAATTTATCCAACCCACAAAGACCCTAACAGCAGAAACACCTTTGGGGAATTACATCAAACACTTGGTGTCCATATGCATCCATCTCATGAATCTAAAAACTAGCTGAAACAAATTCACTGAAAACACCCTATAAAATTTCACTATGCATCAATATCAACTAAATACAAACACAAATGATTAACAAACATTTCTAATTTAGGAAGAAAAAAAAACTGGAGTAATTCTTTTTCCTTCAAGAAATTGCTACCCAAATCTGAGACTGATTCTCTAAGATTCCGTGACCATCGGAAAGGCTCATCGGAACCCATTTTTTTCCAGAGAAGAAGGTCCCTAACTCCGACGGACGAAGGCAAGACCGAGAAGTTGTTCGGCGGGGCAGCGACGTGCGCGAGGCATGGGAGGGCGAGTACGGAGAACGAAGCCCTCGTCGGAGAAGCAAATACCTCGTCAGACGGCGGCGGCGGATGGCGACAGTGAGGCTCGACGGCGTGAGGGAACAGGCGACGGTGACAGGCGTGAGGGAGGGAGAGAACAGAGGTGAGGGTTGAGATTGAGATTTGTGGAGTCTGAAGATGAACCGGAGAGAGAGAGAGAGAGAGAGAACAGGCGTATGGAGAGAGAGAGAACGACGTTATTTTCTCTAACGTGGAGAGAGAGAAAACGTTAGTGGGAGAGGAGAGGGGTTTTTTAAGTTTTAATCTCAGCCCTTGGTTTTAATGGCTGAGATGGAGTGTCAAGTTTTGTGTTAAGTTTTGTGTGGGAGGATCCGGCCCCTATATATATATATATATAAATTAGTAACATTAAAAAAAAAATTTTGAGCTAACATTGCTCGATTTGCTCTTATAGTAATTAAGTAGTTTAGGTATCACTAAAAAATTATTTTTGTGTTACCTGAATGATGAAAATAAAAACAATAGGAAACACAGTTTAAATAGCTTTAGAAAAGCCAACAAAAATGCGCCATTTGTCAAATTTATGTCCATCACCAACCACCCCGAATTAGCCATAATGTGGCATGTGGGCATTGTTTTATAAGCAAGCTTTAAATAGTTGTACAATTTTTAACTATTCACTTTTATCCAGAATGTACAACCATAATTGAGCCTCTTAACAAGGGATCCGGGGATGCTACAGGGCAGTGCACCCTGCGAGGCAGATCCGAACCATTCATGTCGGCAATTAATGGTTCAGATAATGTTTGTTAAGTTTTACTGGTAAGAATAAACTTTGACCTGCAAAAATTAACAAATATATCTGAACCATTGTTTACCGAGATAAATGGTCTGGAGCTATCCTGCAGGGTGCACTACGGGATTTCTAAATCCCTTAACAAGTGCCCTAAAAGCGATCATTAACAAAATCTAAAGTAAAATTTAAGACAGGAGGACCAAAATATAGGGATTACTGTTCTGTTCTTCACACTAGACAGGCCAGGGGAGATACCTTTGCTTTATGTCACTAATAATCATCTTTTAGTAATTTAAACTTTCTTTTAAATGTTAGATTTACAATTTCTTCTCTGTTTGGTGTAAGGGAATCATCCCTCTTTTCTTTGTGTGGAAAAGTTATTAGTGGATAATTCCCCACTCTCCCCCAATTCCCATCCATGAATTTCAAGTGAACTTGGTTGTTGTAAGTTTGTAACATAGCCTTTGGCCAATTTAATTTTTATTTTATGGGTCTCTTTGACCGTGTGTTTTTGGTTATTTTTCTTAATTTTTTTAGATTCGGGTTAATTTTGTTCAATTAAACGTTCGTCTCGACGAGAGGAATAAAAAAAGTATATAAATAGAGATCAAAATTGAAAAAAGTTCAAAGGGTGTTTTGGCTAAATAAGCCACTTGGTTTTTTTTTATTCAAATTCTTTTCTCATTTATCAGTTTCACGTCAATTTTTTTTTGTAGATTATTGATTCGTCTCAACGAAAGAAATCAGAAAAGTAAAAAATTATTATCGAAACGCAATTTTTTTTTTGAATAAATCCGAAAAATCTGGCTTTCTGTCTGATTTTTGTCTTTATTCAAAAATTTAAAGTTTGGACCTTAGTTTTTTACTTTTATGATTCTTATCGTGAAGAACCAATAATCTACCAAAACTTTGACGTGAAACTGACAAATGCGATAAAAATTTGAATATAGACAAAAAAAAAGAAGCCAAGTGGTTTATTTAACCAAAACACCTCTAAAGATGAAAAAGATTAAAAAAATATACGAAAAGACGATCTTTTTGTGTCTTTAGCGCCGTCTCATATGAATTTTTCAAATTTTGACCTATGTATTATAATTTTCTGATTCTCCTCGTTATAACGAACGATGTGATGTAAAAGCTATGACGGAAAACTGGAAAGAGTATCTAAAAGTCAAATAATACCTATTCTCTATAACCAAAACTAATTTAGTCCAAACTCAACCTTAGTCTTATATTATGCTATTACATTTACAATTGTTAATATATTATTATGTCATCCTCACCTCAGTAACATGTAAGAATTTTAATGACTATTATCACTTGTAGTTTTTGAATTCCATAAAAACTAATAAATCTCGGGTTGTAAAGGCACAAACAACTTCGCATTTTGGTTGAAAATTGTCAAATCACGACCTAATTAGTGACTAAAGTAAATAAAACAATTGGTATTTCCAGATTGAAAGTCTGATATATAATAATATTAGAGATGCTAACCAGGACAAATTCTTATATTTTTGGCCTTGTACTTTTGTCTAAAATTTGCCATGATTCTTAAGTTATACATAAGGGACTCAAGGACCATCATCATCAAGTTCTGCTTTCATAACCCATATCAATTCATCTAAAAAAAAAAACCCATATCAATTTAATTAGGGTAGTGATTTTCACACTCCATTTATTTATGGAAATTTACTGTTTTACCCTTTCATAAGTTCACTTTTCCACACATGAAGATGAAGGAGCAATATATTAAATTCACACCAAATAAAAACAAAAAGGGAGTGTAGATGGTAAAAAGGGGAGTGTTAAAATCAATTCCCATCTATTTATTCCAAATGCCACTTTTAACAAAACTGCTGATGGTAATGAATAAAAACAAAAGGAGAGGCCACCCAATTTTATTTTCTTATTTTTAGAATTTGCTTAAATAAGCCCCCGGCCCAATTTGTAAAATACTGGAAAAATCACCACTTATAAAATAAATTCATCCAAGCTCATGTACACATGGTGATACACTCTGTACATTTGATTTGTGTGATGAGAAAGAGTCCGAACCAATATATGGATAATTTCGATCTATTACATCTAATGCCTTGGAGACAAAATTAATGTAAAATAATCCTCACCCTTGATTGTGAAGGGCCATTCAAAAGGGACTAGTAGGTTTTAGGAAGTAGTGGATATGTGATGAACACTTCAGCCACCCACCTACTACCTTTTGAAAATCTGGAAAAGAGAAATTAGGAGTCTCATAATCAACTTTGTTGGTTGGTGTACATGAGTCATCAAACATACTGTATGTAGGATTGGCTTGGTGGTCGAAGTGATCTCTGATTTAGGGATTTTACTCCCTCTTATAATTTAAGGTTTCTAGTTGTTACCAATTCTGATGGTGACAGTCCATCCATATAGAGTTTTGCTCCGGCTTTAAATGAGGAGGATGATCAAATTGGTCTTCCAAGAATTAGTCAATGTGCGCATAAGCTAACCAAGATATCAAAAGAACATTAATTTGTACGTCTTTGGTATTGATAGGAGAATGGAATGGTTCCTCTCCGATAATTGCACCGTATAATTGTTGGAGCTCTTTCACAAATGTGAGCTTCACATAAAATTGTTATCGGTAAAAATCTCTTGCATCATGAGAAAATTATCGGACTGTCCGGAAAAATTATCGGAGAGAATCTAGTTCCGTAGGCTAAACCTATCACTGGGGCCAATATTTTTATGAGAAAAGGAAGTAAAACCTTACATGAGGATTAATTGTAGATCCATTCGGATAAAAACTTAGAAAGGCTTTAATTTCAACCCCCAAAAAATTAAAAGGGAAAATTTCAAAATGACACCTGAACTTTGCACCAAATGTCACAGAGACACCTGAACTTAAGTTTATTTCAATTAAACACCTATACTAACAAAATCCCCAAATTTAGACCCCCGCCGTTATTCTCTGTCCCAAAAATTGCTAACATGGCATCTCCAACCCGTTTAAGTTGCCCTATTACACATATTTCCAACAAGGGACGATGCACCCAAGCGAATGTAAAGTACTTATACGTAGTGGGTGCATCGTCCCTTGTTGAAAATATGTGTAATAGGACAACTTAAACGGGTTGGAGATGCCATGTTAGCAATTTTTGGGACAGAGAATAACGGCGGGGGTCTAAATTTGGGGATTTTGTTAGTACAGGTGTTTAATTGAAATAAACTTAAGTTCAGGTGTCTAAATTTGGGAATTTTGTTAGTATAGGTGTTTAATTGAAATAAATTTAAGTTCAGGTGTCTCTGTGACATTTGGTGCAAAGTTCAGGTGTCATTTTGAAAATTTCCCAAATTAAAAAGATGAATATACTTCTGTACGGTGTTATAATTTATCTCGAAGGTGACCCATAATCTTGAACGTCTGGTCTGGTTTGGTTTCATCAAGAGTTTGGTTGGTGAGAATTCATACCTATCATCTGGCCTTTGATCAAAGTTGACTAATGGCAACTGTTACCTACTCTCTGTGTTTGAGGTAGTCAATCATAAACTTCAAACCTCTAATTCTTTTAGTGGGGGTATTTTAGGCACTTTCACGAGTTTTGAGAAATCATCAATTCTATAAAATAAAAATAATAAAAAGAACATTAGAGTGCGTGGTAGTTATATTGGATGATTTTCTCTAAATCGGTAGGGTCGAGTGACTCACTAACTATATGGTTATATCTATGATCGCTCTATAGGACTAGCGAGTTATCCGTGTCTGCGGCACTATCAACGATCATATTACATACTATATCGCAAGCATTTGCCGAATTGGTAAGGCGATGAGCATTAGTTTGCGGAAATGGCGAAAGAAGTGAAGTAATTGAAACTATGAGCCAGACAAATTCAGCCATAACATCATTATAAATAATCAATAGTTGAGTCAACCCATACGCAAAGGTAAATCATTACCAACTGTTCAACCTTTATATAATTTGAACCGCACAAGAGACAGGTTGAAAAACCACAAAATACAAGGACCTCAAGACACATTCTGCAATTATGAGTGCATTGGATCAGGGGCAAGGGTATTGAGAATAATTTTATTCATCTTCACTCAGAGTACGATTCATTTTTATGATTTAAAAAAAAGAGTAGGATCAATTTTGGATCCAGTCCGTACAAAAATTCAGCTCAACTATACATTGGTAAGTGCTTGATTCAAAAGTCCAAAACTTTTATTTTGACTAACAAATATAGATTGTTTGAATAAAGTACTCACCGATATCCGATTAAGTCAACTTTTTGCAAGGTCTCGTAATATATTAAATTAGACGAAATTGCGGTGGAGGAGCCAGGATTTTAACCCCGGGGGGCCGGCTTAGTAGACATATTTTTTTATCGAAACGTTTACTTAAGTATATCATAAGGTTTTTGATTTCCAATTCATTACATTGGTATATTGAAATGATTTTTTAGGCTACATCAACTATCACGTGGTTATTTTTTATTTATGAAATAAATTGAAAAATAAGAATGTAAAATAACCAATTTTTTTTTATCTAATCGAACCAAAATTATTAAGATTATAAGTAGTTATATACGAATAATTATCAATAATATTCAAAATGATCAGGTATATACAAAATAAAAATTTTACAACTTGGATGCTCGGGGAGCCGGGGTCGGGGCCCCCGGGCCCCAACATAGCTCCGCCCCTGCAAAATTGACTGTTCTAATCATTAAATCAAAATCCAAAATGATGCCGAAGGTGAACAAACTGTATTATTCATCCTTGGGTGGGGTTGCAAATGAACCGAGACGTTCGTGAACTGTTCGAGGCCGATTCGTCTACTAAACGAACCAAACTTGAGCTTCAATTTTTTGGCTTATTTAATAATGAGCTGAACTTGAACCTAACAATATTCGACTCAATTTGGCTCACGAACCTGGAGTACATACATACCAGAAACAATTTACATATGAATATGTATTAAAACTTATACATGAACGTAATGAAAATTTTATTTGTTGTTGGGAAGTCAATACTCTGAATGTTTTAACTAGTCAGTCACCCAAATCTGGATCTGGAACGAAAACATTCAAAAATTATGGCCTTCTGGCGCGAGATGTAGATAAATCGCCAATAGCTGTTTTTGTTTTTTTGTTTTGTTTTGTTTTTTTGTTTTGTTTTGTTTTTCCCCAATTCCAACAACAAAAGCTTTAGCTACGTATAATTTTGTCCAAGTTTACGAACAGCTAAGAAAACCCATCATGAGGGCACATTTAGCCCCTGCTATAACAGTTGGTGGTTGGTGGGGAAGATCCACATATCATCCAACTGCTGACATCTGCCACACAGTAAACCACCGCCCCCTATTTCGGTTTCGATAACCGCGTATTCTGCAAGCTGCTTATGGATGTAGAATGTTGGAATCACATCATATCCGGCTTGATATTCGACCCGGATTCTTAGAGATTTGATTGATATGCATGTTGAACACAAATTTCGAGTCTACGAAAAAGACGGAAAAAATGCTGAACAAGAGTCAATTTTATTGATGTATCAAAACTAGGGTTACAATTTCTGATGAATTTCTAAAAGAAAATAATTCTTTGATTATTCTCTTCGGTTGTTGGAACGAGGACTTGATGCTTGATCTCGAATCGAACGGCGGAATCTTCTCTGAGATTTACGAAGAAGGTGATGATTTAGGTTGAATGTTCTTCGGAGCTTTGAAGCTTTGATCTGAAAGAAACTTGTTGGATTTGGACTTGAGACTTGAGGAATTCTGAAGGGCTTTGAGGCTTTGATCTTCAGAGCTCTGGAGTTGGATACTTGAATGTTGATCCAAAATATGAGAGGAGAGCACCTCTATTTATAGAGATGTGAGATGAAGAGTCATGAAATGTCCAATCTCCTCTGTATTTATCTCTTTAATTATTTCTTTATTTAATTTAAAAGAAATAAGGGAAATTTATATAAATGGTCATCCTATTTTCATCCGAGTCTCATTTTCGTCATTTAAGTATCAATTAAAACTCTTTTGACCTTCAAGTTTGATTTTCGTACCAAATTGGTCCAATTGATAACTTTTGTTAGCCAAACTGGACAGAAAAAATCAGATTGATGGCAGTTTGGACGTTGCAATTCGTATCAAGTTGGTCCAATTGATAACGTCTGCCCTCAATCTGATTTTTTCTGTCCAGTTTGGTTGACAGACGTTATCAATCAGACCAACTTGGTACGAAAACCAAACTTAAAGGTCAAAAGAGTTACAATTGATACTTGGAGATTGAAAATGAGACTCGGGTGAAACTAGGAGGACCATTTATATAAATTTCCCAAGAAATAATTATAATTTAATAATTATCCTTCTTTCTTTTATTATAAGAAAGACAATTATATAAAAAAAAAATACAAATATTATTTTACCAAGCGGCTTAATTTGATTGGCCGGACTTAATAAACATAATAACTGCATCACTTGGACATGTGGCACCATTTGATTGGCTCTTTTGCATCATTTTGACTTTTGACCTAAAGACACTTGGTAGCATTTGATTGGCCATTTATCGTGTCCTATTTATTAGGTCCTGCAACATGTGGCAACTTGTGATTGGCTGAAAATTTTAAATGCCTACAATGCAATCCTATAATATTAGTCCTGAGTGATATGCAATCCCATAGTATTAGTCCTTTGATTTTATTTTTATATTTCATTCTCTTGGGTATATATACCCCTCTCTTGTAAATACGTTAATTAAGATTTTAATATATAATTCTTCTATTTTCTAGTTGGTATCAGAGCCGACCTCTCTTCTCCATCTCACCAACCATTAGCCCTAGCACACCCCCCCCCCTCTTCTCTCTCTCTCCTTCTCACCACGTTGCTGCCTTAGTTTCTCCACCAATTGCTCTTTTGACATCAACCTAGGGTTCTTCTCTATTTGATTGTTGTGATCCGTTTAGGTCACAGTTAGTCACGTATGTGACTTGTTGATGTTGTAGAAAGGCCTTGTGTGCCCTTTCTATTCTACTTTTCTTGGGCTAACAGATTAGTGTGTAGTCCGCTCTCTTTATCACCACCAGGTTTATTGTCTTTCTGTTCGTGCTGCCTTCACAATGACTGATGGAAGTAAAAACACTGGTGTTGGGGAGTCATCAGTTGGTGCTTCTGCAATCAAGCCTGAGTTGTCTCCACTTGTGCCTGGTGGTAAGGTAATAAGTGTGTTATTGAATGGCAGAAATTTTGCTGCTTGGTCTCAATCTTTTCGTCTGTGTGTGTGTGTGTGTGTGTGGGGGGGGGGGGGGGGGCGCAAGATCCCTGGGTCTTGGGTAAAATGCCTCGTCCCGCTGATGGTGATCCCAAAGTAGAACAATGGGATATTGATAATTGGACTATTCTTGGGTGGTTCTTTAGCTCTATGGAACCATCTATTTTCAACATGTTTATATATCATGAGACAGCAGACAGCCTTTGGAAAGCTTTGACAAAAATATATACTCATTCTCATAACGAAGCTCGTATATTTGAGTTACATCAGGAGATCTCCCGTGCATCTCAAGAGAGTTTGGGTTTGTCTGTGTCAGAATTCTTTGGATACTTGCAGGTGCGGTGGGATGAGTTAGTCCAGTATGATTCGGTTAGTGATTTCGAGGCAACGGCGGATGTCGCCGTGAAAAAGATGGATCGTCTTCACACTTATTCCTTTCTTATGGGTCTCAAGCCAGATTTTGAAAACCTTCGTGCTCAGATTCTCAATACTTCACCACTGCCATCTGTTTTGAATACTTTTGCTATTGTGGATGGTGATGAGCGTAGGCGTCTTATTTCTACTCCTACCCTATCACCAGTTGTTGGGGTTATATCTGATCAGATGGCATTTGCCGCTTCTTCGAGTTTTCGTCCTACTGGGGGTAAGAAAACTTTTTTTTGAACAGCAAAAAGAAATTTTATAATCTTTGAAATTGTTACAAAGATTAAAGGAAAAAGGGTCGGCGACATCATACTCCTAAATCTAAGAACAAAATTCTTAAATCTAGGGGTAATCCTGTGCCCAAGAACCCGAGACCTAATCCTTTAATTGTCAAGAAACCAATCAAGGAGCACCCATTGGGACAAAGCCCACACCTCTAAAAGGCCAAAAAGCCTAGATAAAGCAATTAAAACAAATTGGGACACAGCCCAAACTCCCAAATGGCCTATAAGCCCAAATAGCTTGGGACAAGCCCACCAAATACAACCCACACCTAACAACTAATCAGCTACCCTAATCCAAACAACTCAGCCGCCGCCAACACCACCGGCCATCCCACAGCCACAGCCACCGCACGCTGCAACACCGTCGAAACACCACAACATAGCAACCATCCATGGAACCCCCATCCTCAGAGAACCATAGATAGCTGCCGACACCATACTTGCCGTTAGGCCAAGAACCGTTCAAACCCAAGAGAAAGAAATGGTGGGGGCGTACAAACCACACCCTCGCGAGCCTCGAATCAGACCTAGCAGTTAAGCAGAAACCGATTTTCCCAACAAAAGTAACCAGCGGTCGACCACTGTGGCGACGAGAGCGAGCCAGAAGCGGAGAAGACGAGAAAAGCAGTGGCGACGAGGGCCAAAGTAGAGTAAAGCCGAAATAGAGCAACAACCGGAGAAGAACGAGTTAAGGAGCAGGACCAAAAACCGCTGGCGAAAACACCTCCACACATAGCATCCGAACCGCCGTGTGTCGCCCGTCCCAAAAATGGTCGGAGAGGCGCCGGTCAAAGGTCACAAAGTCGGATCTGGCATCTCTACACCTTCGCACACCTGCAAAGAAAACAAAACGAAGAGAAAAGGAAAAACGGAGGAGAAGCCTAGGGGGAGGAGGGAGGAGGTTGCTTCTCCCCCCCCCCCCCCCAGGCGGTCGATCACAGTGGAGAAGTTGGAAGGTTGGGGTTAGAAATAGAAGGTCTCAGTTTATTTTGAGACTTGCCAACATTGCGGAGATCCATGACATATTAAAGACACCTGCTAGAAACTTCACTCAAAGTTTAAAGCTCAATTCAAGAAAAAATTTGGACCCCCAGCCAGAGTTGCAGTCACTGTTGAGGCCTCTGATTCTCATCCTTCAGTTGTTGCCAAACTTCAAGCTCAAGTAGCAATGTTAATGTCTCAGAGGCCCACATGTATACTGGCTCCTATGCCTTCCGCAGCTACTACTGCCACTTTGGCCTCAGGTACTCCCACTGCATTTCATGTTCGCTCTGGAACTCCCTCATGGGTTCTAGACACTGGTGCTAATGACCATATGAAAGGTGAGTTATCCTTGTTTTCTACTCCTTTGGCTCCCACTCATACTTTTGTGTGTTTGGCTGACGGTTCAGTTAATACCATAAGTAGTAAGGAAGACGTTAAAATCTCCTCTGATATTACTCTATCATCAGTCCTTTATGTTCCTCAATTAGCCTTCAATCTTTTGTTGGTCAGTTGTCTCGCAAAATCCTTTAATTGTGCTGTCATCTTCTTATCTGATTGTTGTCTTTTGCAGGACCAGAGTTCGAAGAGGATTTTTGGCAAGGGATATAAGCGTGATGGACTATACTACTTTGGTGACCCCCCTGATCCTTTGTTACAAGCTACCATCTCTGTTGTGTTTGATTTTCCTATTTCTGTTTCTTCTAAGGACTTATCTTTGTGGCATGCTCGATTGAGGCATGTTTATTTTCAGTATTAATCAAGGTGAACTCTACACCTTGGAGACTTTCGGAGCCGAATAGTGTAGACACCTCCCAAACGGGGCATCGCCATACAGATTGATCACGCTTGTTTGGTTCCACTTCATAAACCAAGATCGTGGACATTCCCATGGCTAGGAACATCGCCACACGATAACGGTTATCATCAAAATAGAGTCGCCACCTAGTTTATTAAAACTAGGAAAAATGGACAGAGATTCCGGATACGGGAGCCAAGAGTACAATAAGGGGAAGGTGTTAGGCACCCCTCTTTGCCCAGTCGTGAGACTGGCCCATAATCGTTCGACATACAATGTATATTTGCTTTATTTAATTCTAACACATAATCTGGTTTTTAGCCTTTAACAGTTGATAAGGTGAGCCAGTACGATAAATGAAAGCATGCATCAGAATAAACATAAAACAAATATGTCCCAGCAAATAGATCCCTCGGCCGGTGAATTGATGTCACGGCCGAGGAATCCCACTGGATCTATATATCGGCCGAAGGATTGATTTCCCAGCCGATGTTCTTCCTCACACCAGAATACGAACAGTTAATAGAAAGAACTAATTAAAAGCGAGAGACGGAAATTAAATCAAACCGTAAGCCGTTGGGCCTCACCACCTTGATCCCTCAGTAATTGATTGCTTGGATTGCGATTGATTGTAGATAATAGTGGTTGATTGTGGTAGTCAACTTCACAAAACCCTAGAACAAAGTGAGTTCTTTGGGGGTTTTTACTCTCGGATGCGGCTACTCACGGGAGGTTAGGGCTTTTGTAGAGGATTGATAGGAGATGATTTCTGTAGAGTTTGGGGACGGATCATGGAGTGGAGAGATGTGTATTTCGTGGGTATCTCAATTTCTGTGTGTTAATTCGGAACCCAAAGGCCCCTTTATATAGGCATAGGGATGACTCACTCCGGCCAATCAAATCACGAGATGGCAATTGCAATTGCAATGCATCTCAAACTCTACGTCGTGATCTCCGAACGTAGCCCGAACGCATCGGAAAGGTAGTGTAGTTGGATCAAACCAAACGTCTGACAGAACGTTCCAGAGTCTGGAAAAAGGTCGATCTGGCGGCCGAGCAATAGATGTCGCGGCCGTGGAATTGATGTCTCGGCCGAAGGATAGATCTTGCGGCCGAGGGATTGATCTCTCAGGGAGATTTTGCTGGCAACAGGTTGCTCGGGCGATGGATTGATGTTATGGCCGTTAGATCGATATTACGGCCGTCAGATGGATTCTCCTAGGCTTCTGTATTTCTGTCTGAAAGGCTGTATGGCTTTGAATTGGGTCCTCTAAGTGGTCAAAGTTCTCACCGAAAGTCCTAAGGTCCTCAAAGAAGCAATCATCAATCATTGTATCCATTTCATCATCGGGATTGTCCCAAGGTGGGACTTGAAATAATCGTTAGGCCAAATTGGGGTGTCTACAGATGCCCCTCTTTGACTGAACTCAGACGGATCGCGAGACATGTTTGAGTAAGAGTCAAAGCTGTAAAAAGCAACTCAATTTGGTCCAACCACTATTCCAAGGGGTTTTCAAAAAAGGTTTTGTTATGGTCGGGCCGGGAGGCTGCCTACGTATTCCACAAGGGAAATTCAGACCAACCGTAGTTCGGGCAATAAAGAAAAATAAAAGTTTGGAGGGTTAGAGATAGAAGACGTACCTTAGGGCTTAAAAAGCCGTAGCGTGACGTACCTAGACTGAGCCAGGGTTTTGGCGGAAGATAGTTGAAGGAGCGCAGGGCTGCCTGGGGAGTTTTTGCGGAGAGCTTCCTTAGTATTTTGGGGTAGATCAGTACACTGCAGGTGCGTTTGCTTTTCTTGATCATCCTTACTTTGACTGAAAGGAGCTCGGTAGAGTAGCCTATCCTTGCGAATGAGCTGGAAGGAATTGATGTAATGGGGTGGAATCCAAACCATCTGCTGGGGATGAATTGGACGCCGGTTTGCTTTTGAGATATAGGGGAGGCACAGGGCCAGTAGCTGGAGCACGGAGCTTTTGGAGATGAGGGAACCGAGGCACGGAGCCGGTTGTAGTCATGAGGCGAGAGCCTGGAGAGAGATGGAACTGAGGCGTGAAGCCTGTTGCGATTTGATAAAACCGAAGCACGGAGCTGGTGTTGATCATAAGGCGAGAGCCTGGGGTGTAGGAACTGAGGCGTGGAGCCTGAGGTGATTTAGATTGAGGCATGGAGCCTGTTGCAGTTATGAGGCGAGGGCCTGAGGAGTTGGAACTTAGAGCTTGAAGTGATGGAACCGAGGCGTAGAGCCAGTTGTAGTTGTAGTTGTAAGGCGAGAGCCTGTGGAGTCGGAGCTTGGAGCTTGAAGTGATAGAACCGAGGCATAGAGCCGGTTGTAACCTGTTTCAAATGCAAACACATGGTATATTTGATAGCAAAATGCATTCAACTAGTGAATCCTATGAGTGTAGCATCAGGTTTCATTCAAGAGAATGTTCAGGCAAAATAAATCTAGTGACTCATAAACATCATCGTAATGCATCAAGAGATACAACGCCATGAGGCGTACAAGACGAGAGACGTAATTTTGATATATGTGCACTCTATTTGGAATTTAGAATGTAACACTCATTATGCTTCGAATCGTTGGACATGTGATTTGCTTACGTCAAGTGACATGCAACAAAGATATCAACCACTGCAAGCCACATTATTCAAGACAATGGTGTGAGAGATATGTGCACATTATTTTGTTAATAGAATGCTTAGAGTAAAATAGTTCATACCACATTAAAGGATGCCAAGGGGCTAAATATGTCAAGAGACATAGTATACCACAATACCACATCATTTAGGGGCCAAGAGACGCAACATGTCGAGAGACATAACATATCAAGAGATGCAAGGCCATGAGGCATTTAGGTCAAGAGACTCAGGCGTCAAGGGACATAACACCGAGAGATGTACAAGTCAAGAGACCTAATACATCGAGAGATGTAATGCCAAGAGGAATAGTGGTCGAGAGACCTAATACATCGAGAGATGCAATGCCAAGAGGCATAGTGGTCGAGAGACCTAATACATCGAGAGATGCAATGCCAAGAGGCATAGTGGTCGAGAGACCTAATACATCGAGAGATGCAATGCCAAGAGGCATAATGGTCGAGAGACCTAATATATCAAGAGATAGCGCCTATTTTTTCCTCTAGCCAAGAGGCGTCATACCAACAGATAATCAAACATATTCATAATGCAAGCAACATGTAGTAGTGAAGACAAAAATCAAGTATTAGATCAAGAGACCAATGCAAGACCAAATAACCACAACAGACATGAAAGCGAATCAAATGCGCGGGCCAAAGAGGCCTAGGAAAATGTCTAGATAAGACTAAACAGTGAGGTGCTCATGTAGACAAATCAACTGTACGGGCCAAGAGGCCAATGCAACCGCCTAAACTACACATCAAGCAACCATGTGATTGTGGTGACATGCAAGCAAGTGTTTTGGGACATCTCAACTTTCACGTACTCAAGCTAGTGCTTCTCCTACACCATAAGATGGCAACAAACTCTATACTAGCCAAATGGCTATGACAAAGAAGGCGATGAAATCCAAGAGGCTTGAAAGATTACAACACTCTAGCAATGCTGCTAACACACTGTATGGCCCAGGGACCTTCTAGCTATACTATTCATGAAATGGGAAACCCATGTTATCTCCGTGAAAATTTGCAAATAAGTAATTGTGCTTGTATTGCTGTGTCAAAAATGCTTAGGATAAAATCAATTTTGAAAGTTTCTCCTTGAGGATTTCAAAATCACATCATTTTACTTACATGATTCACATTCAAACCACTCAGTCGTCATGAGACGCAAAACTGTTCCACGAACCCATGACCCTAGCGAGTTTACTGCTTCAGGGTGAATTGACTACTTTGAGTTGGATTGATAAGTGACCACCGCGTGCCTCATGAGAGATTGTGCGCTTCTAAAAGGGGGATGTAGTTGTGCCCCTTTGCTTCACACCACTTTTCCTTCCACATTGGTTATGCCCCTAGTATCTAGGATTTTGTTGCTAAGTCGCGTTCTTCAATCCGAGAGGACTTTATTATGGACCATATTGTAGGTTAGGGTGTTGGCTTAAGAAAGGAAGGGATATAACAGCTCAAACCTACTTTCTACTCATGCTTGGGTTCCAAAAGCTAGCAGCCATCTAATCGCTCTATTTTGTATGAGAGGAAGATGTTTCTTCAAAATGCCCCTTGTTTTTGGATTGGAAGGGATGATGTTTTTCTTCTTTCAAAACCCCCTTGTGTGACGGGATGCTTACTTTAAGTTTTGTAGTCATCTCTCATTGCATTTTTATCTACCCCAGTGTGGGGGATGGCTGTCTAGCAGGTTTTATTTGAAAGAATATATCCAGAGGCTCAATGTGGCTAGCAAGGGATAAGTGTTTGGATAGAGAAATGATGGCCTTTCTTCATTTTGAATCATGCGACAGAGCAACTAGAATCCTAAGAGAGGCTTTGATGTTTTACCAAGTGGTTCCTCAGAATCAAGGACGAGTCTTGAGACTCAAAGTGGGTGCATGGAGATATGGCTAAGTTTTCATTTTGTTTTTATGCTCTAACTTTTGCCTAGACCGCCCTTGAGGGTTTTCCAATCTAGCGAGCTCATTTTTTTCTTTCCTTTTATTTTCTATCTTCAACAGCTTGCTCCTCTTACAAGTGGCTCCATGAAAGTGCACAAGTATTTTCAACTCCCCCTCAACTCAACAGAAATGACATGGGTCACAGTTCGTTTTGAAAACTCTTTTGGTGATTTTGATAACTCAAGTGATCATGAAGTGTTTCAAGCGATATCATGAGATTACTTTGAAATCCTTGAGGATTGTTTTCAACACTTAATGTTATCATGAGTATTCTGTGGCAGCAAATTAGCACAAGAGAAAACATTTTCAAAAATGTGGCCGACCCTAAGGTGCCTACGTATCTCTAAAGAGAATCAGGCCATTCGTAGTTCAGGTTTAAGGAGATTCACATTCCGGAAGAGATTCACATTTCATATTGAGTGCAAAGAATTGGTCAAAAACCAAGATGAACAAAATGACTTTAATTTCAAGAGAAAATAAACTCAAGACTCAAACTCCTAAGGGAGAACAAATTCGAGATTCAAACCCTAAAAAGGGGTCAAAAGAAAGACCCAAAGATTGACTCAAAACATATGACAGAATTTGGCCGCCGCTTCTCAATCATCCAGCTTGGTTGGATCAACTATCCCTTGATCGATGAGATCTTGGACTGCATTCTTGAGAGCCCCACATTGTTCAATGGAATGACCAGTCACTTGGTGATACTTGCAATACTCCCCATCCTTCTGTGCAAGACTACTAGGAAATTTTGGTTGCAATGATTTCAGATCGCCTGTTGCTTCTAAGATATGGAATACATCTTCTAACTTCATTCCAAGAGGAACAAATTTCCTCTTACATTTGTGATGGGATCTCACCATATTAATACCACTATCAGTGTTGGTATTTGTGCTTGTCTCTACCTTGTGGCTGACTTCTCCATTGTCGAGTAATCCTTGATTAAGGCCGTCTTCAACTTGCAATCCAGTAGCATAGAGGCATTTAAAAGTAGAAATTGCTTGGGAATACATGTGCCTCAGGAACTGCGGCTGTAAATTTCTTACCACCATTCTGATTTGGTCTTCTTCTAAGGGAAGAGTTTTCATCTGTGCGGCTTTCTTTCTCCACCTAGTAAGAAAATTGGCAAAGCTCTCATTTGGCTTTTGTTTGAGCATCTCCAAATCTCGGGTGGTTACCTCAATCTGGACATTGTAGGCATATTGATTGATGAAAGCATTGGCAATTTCTTGCCACCCGTTGTACTTTGTGAAGTCCAGAGTGAGAAACCAGTCGAGAGCACTGCCTGTGAGAGTCCTTTGAAAAAGTTGGGCAATGAGTTCATCATTCAGGCCCATAGGTTTCAGGGTATTGATGATATGGCGGACATGGCTAGTGGGATTGCCGGTGCCATTGAACTTTTCAATATCAGGCATCTTGAACTTCTCTGGCAGTTTGGCATTTGGAAAAAGGCAGAGTCCATCAAAATCAAGGATTTGATCTCCTTTTAAGCGAGCCAAGACAGCTTTGATGTCCTTGACTTGTTGGGCAAGCTCATGGTTTTCCATTATGATCACGATGCTATCAACCTCTGGAGGAAAGGGCTTCTGAGAGATTGGCGGCCACAACTGTCACAGCTAAGTCCAAAAGCAAATCTAAAAGAAGCAAAAGTTCAATTACGTGTATGTTGAGACATCCCAAATCAAGTGATTGTGCAGTGCACCAACGCCTATTGCCCCCTAGAATGTTAGCTGCCCCTAATATGATGACCCATTTACCATGCATGTAACCAAGTGGTTGAACAACATATTAGTACTATGAAGTGATGTGATCAGGTAGTAATGCAATACAGCAAGCAATCATGCGACAATTATACAATCAAGTGATCATATATACAATGTACCATGCAAGGTAAAAGATTGATGAAATCCCCACATTTTCTTTTTTCTTTTAAAGACCCTAGGAAAAAACAAAGAAAGAAAGAAATTTATGAAAACCTAAAGAATAAGAAAATATATATATATATTTTTTGTTCTTTTGACAAGATCCTAGCAAAGATTGAAAGAGAAAGAAATAAAAAGAAAGATTCGTTTCTTTTTTTTTTTTTGAAAGAATCCTAGCAATAAATAAATAAAACCTAGAGATAAAAGAAGACTTTTTTTTCTTTTTTTTTCGAAACTCCTAACGGTATAAGACTATGACAACCTTTCACAAGTCAAAACTTATCTCAAAGAGAGACAGAGTTATGCAAGGACTATTCTTTATCTCAAGAGAGATAGACTTCATCACAAACTCTTGATAAGATGAGCATGAATTCATCTTCTACAGCAATTAAAACTCTAAAAAGTACTAATCATTGAATCAAACAAGAGTTTCAGATATAATGCAACACATAGTCCTAACCTGCTTGGGATAACCTGTCCTAGTTTGGAAAGAGTTCTATGGCTTTCTACAATATGCAAGGTTTCGGGTAGTCTCAAAAGGTGCCCCGTTAGGAGTTTGCTGGAACCTCTAACATAGCCCGTGTCATGCCGGGATATCAGGTGAACTCAACGTGGGTTGCCCGCTCGATGCACATGAAAAAGAATTAAATAAAGCAAATATTAATTCCATGTTGAACTTTCTGGTTATGGCTCTCAAATCCCCAGCGGAGTCGCCAAAAACTGTAGACACCTCCCAAACGGGGCATCGCCATACAGATTGATCACGCTTGTTTGGTTCCACTTCATAAACCAAGATCGTGGACATTCCCATGGCTAGGAACATTGCCACACGATAACGGTTATCATCAAAATAGAGTCGCCACCTAGTTTATTAAAACTAGGAAAAATGGACAGAGATTCCGGATACGGGAGCCAAGAGTACAATAAGGGGAAGGTGTTAGGCACCCCTCTTTGCCCAGTCGTGAGACTGGCCCATAATCGTTCGACATACAATGTATATTTGCTTTATTTAATTCTAACACATAATCTGGTTTTTAGCCTTTAACAGTTGATAAGGTGAGCCAATACGATAAATGAAAGCATGCATCAGAATAAACATAAAACAAATATGTCCCAGCAAATAGATCCCTCGGCCGGTGAATTGATGTCACGGCCGAGGAATCCCACTGGATCTATATATCGGCCGAAGGATTGATTTCCCAGCCGATGTTCTTCCTCACACCAGAATACGAACAGTTAATAGAAAGAACTAATTAAAAGCGAGAGACGGAAATTAAATCAAACCGTAAGCCGTTGGGCCTCACCACCTTGATCCCTCAGTAATTGATTGCTTGGATTGCGATTGATTGTAGATAATAGTGGTTGATTGTGGTAGTCAACTTCACAAAACCCTAGAACAAAGTGAGTTCTTTGGGGGTTTTTACTCTCGGATGCGGCTACTCACGGGAGGTTAGGGCTTTTGTAGAGGATTGATAGGAAATGATTTCTGTAGAGTTTGGGGACGGATCATGGAGTGGAGAGATGTGTATTTCGTGGGTATCTCAATTTCTGTGTGTTAATTCGGAACCCAAAGGCCCCTTTATATAGGCATAGGGATGACTCACTCCGGCCAATCAAATCACGAGATGGCAATTGCAATTGCAATGCATCTCAAACTCTACGTCGTGATCTCCGAACGTAGCCCGAACGCATCGGAAAGGTAGTGTAGTTGGATCAAACCAAACGTCTGACAGAACGTTCCAGAGTCTGGAAAAAGGTCGATCTGGCGGCTGAGCAATAGATGTCGCGGCCGTGGAATTGATGTCTCGGCCGAAGGATAGATCTTGCGGCCGAGGGATTGATCTCTCAGGGAGATTTTGCTGGCAATAGGTTGCTCGGGCGAGGGATTGATGTTATGGCCGTTAGATCGATATTACGGCCGTCAGATGGATTCTCCTAGGCTTCTGTATTTCTGTCTGAAAGGCTGTATGGCTTTGAATTGGGTCCTCTAAGTGGTCAAAGTTCTCACCGAAAGTCCTAAGGTCCTCAAAGAAGCAATCATCAATCATTGTATCCATTTCATCATCGGGATTGTCCCAAGGTGGGACTTGAAATAATCGTTAGGCCAAATTGGGGTGTCTACAAATAGCTGGCTAGGATAGAGGAGCAGGCGGAGCTGTAGATTGGAATCCTAGTTTCCCCTCCCTTTGTTTAAATAAATGCACCCTTGTGGGGATTATATTGTAATAATGAGTCAGACTCTATTTAAGTTTTCAATAAAAATGTTTATTTAACGTTCCCAAAAATCAGGGCGTTACATAAATATTTTTCATAGAGCACAAAACTTGGAACTTAACATATTAAAACATTAAGAAAAAATGAATGGATAAGTTTTTTTTTGTATTTGTAATTCATTATTTAGCATTTTTATTTGTGTGATAGGTATATGTATTGTGGTACTGTTTCAATAGGGTGAACTTTACTCTACTTTCTATTGGTTAAAATGATGTGGATCCTACCACAAATAGTGTGGATCCTGTTATGATAATTTTAATGTACTCGCAAGCGCACAAATCGTACCTAAGTATAGTTTCGCAAGTGTGAGGTCGAACCCACAGGGACTATTACGGATAGAACGTAGTTGAATAACTCTAAGAATCTCAAATTAAATTTCCTAATCTAGTTCAACAATATTTTGTTTTGGGTTGAGAAAAAATAAACTTACAAGAATTAAAAGTACTAAAAGTGATGATAAAAATACTAGGGCATTGGAATTCATTACATGCATCATATCCATAATATTTATGTTTCTCAATTCTCCAATTTCTCTACACAATAAGTTGGCGGCAAAGCTCTTTTATTATGGAAAATATACAAGACAACTCTTTTTATTAGCTTTTACTATTTTAGTTCTTCTTTTGCCAAAAAGATGTATAAAATCAAAACATTCATTGAAGCCATCAAAACACAATTTATATATGTTCTTCACAAATCATAAATTGAATCCAACAAAACACAATGAAAATCCAATTTTAATGGTTCGATGAAAAATAGGCAAGTGAACAAGAAGAACTCTTAACAATTTAAACCCTGCTTTTGTTTGAAGAAATTAAGTCACATAAATAAAATAGATATTTAAGCATGTAATTTCATCCTAGCCCTAACAACTAATTTAGCTACTCATAATTGAAATGAAAGACAATAATTGAAAACAACTTTATTGAAATGCATAAATCAAACTTACAAGCAATTGTCCTCCTTGATTTCTTTGATCACAAAGTATCAAAGAATAAGAAAAGAAAGAGCCAAAAGAAAAAGTAGAAAATGGAGTGTGGGATTTTTTTCAGTCTCTAGCACACTCCCCCTTCACTCTGAAGCTTTCCTCCTTTTAAAGATGTATATTGTTGCCTTCTAGGAAGAGTTAATGTAATTGATAGAAATAAATGAAAGGAGTAATGTGGGATGGGGGAAGAAATTGGGAAAAGGAAAAGATACAAGGAGTAAATGAGAGGGATAAGGAAATTGGAAAGAGGGAAACAAATAAAGAAATGATTTTGCCACTCCCTTTTTTGTTAACGCCACCCCCCTCTAATTGTATTTTTGCACCAAAAATACACTTGCAATGGAGTGGCGTTAAACAAAAAAAGGAGTGGCAAAATCAACAGCCAACAAATATGGGGGACATCTGAATTTGTACGTAGTAGACCATGGCAGGTATGAAAATTATTCCATGCTTTTTATGATGGTGCAATCAGATAAAATTATTCGGTGCTTTGCACTCTTGCTTTTTATATAAAAAGCATAAAAGGCTTCACTTAAAGTTCTTGAACTCTAGACCTTTTGCTTCTTCTACACTAATCTTTGTCATTTGAGCTACAAGAATACTTGTTCCAATTTGCTCCAAGTTTATTACTCCCTCCGTCTCTTTTTAAGTGTCCTGTTTCGTAATTCAAACTTATTAAAAAGATATCATCATTACACCTTTCACATCAACTTTTACCTATACTTTTCCTCTTTACCCTATATGGAAACATCATCATTACATTTTTACTCACTAACTTTTCAAAATGGAATCTACTTTTAGGGGCAAAATGAAAAATTCGCTAATTTTTACCCATTAACTTTACAAAATGGACACTTATTAAGGGACAACCCAAAATGAAATACTGGACTCTAAAAAAGGGACGGAGGGAGTACTTATTCTTCCTCTCTAGATTTCAATTTATTAAGTAATCTTATCTGATACCTGCAAACATAAAAATAACTAAAAATAATATTATTAGAATATAAAACAGGTCTAACAAAGTACTAATTTAAGGGTTGTAATATACACTAAAACGTATACATCAGATCCCACCACAAAATAATGTCATGTTTATCAAAAAGTGTATTGCAGGGGTGAGAACTATATCATTTCAACCAATAAGAGGAAGGGTAATGTTAATTGCACTATAATGGGTGAGTTCAACTCCCATTGTCTTCAAATTTTGAATAAGTTTTTTTTTTTTTTTTGGAATTGATATTCACACTTCCTTTTTTGTTATCCACACTCCTTTTTTTTTTTTTGTCTTTAAGCAAAAAAATATACACACTTTCAACACTAAAAAATAAAAAATGAAGTGTGGATAACAAAAAATGGAGTGAATATCAATTCCCTTTTTTTTTTACTTCAACCGTTTCAGCATTCAAACAAAAAAGAGAGCTCATGCTACAAAGTTTCGAACTCGCGGCCTCGAATGTAGAGGAGCAAGTTAACTGCTTGAACCAGACGTTACACGATGTGAGACAGGGCCGACCCTGAGCTAAAGCCCGAGGTGTGGCCGCTTTAGGCCTTCGAAAGTTAACCTAAAACTGGGCCTCATTTTCCATATGCGAGTTTTTATAATGTTGAGTGCTAGCATTGATGGTCTGTCAATCTTTCTAAAAACCTAGGGTCCCAGGTTCAACACCCAGGAGAATCTTTTTCTTTTGTCAAAACTCACTCTTTTTCACTCCCAGGAGGCCTTTGTCTTTTGGCAAACTAATTCTTTTTCACTTCCAAGAGGCCCTTTGTCTTTTGGCAAACTAATTTTTTTTCTTATTTTCTGTAATTAGATCTAGGTCGGTATTACACAATTCTTGCATCACTTGTATTCTAAATTAGTTA
This sequence comes from Rhododendron henanense subsp. lingbaoense, assembly GCA_020567845.1. Lineage (NCBI taxonomy): Eukaryota > Viridiplantae > Streptophyta > Magnoliopsida > Ericales > Ericaceae > Rhododendron > Rhododendron henanense. The sequence continues at coordinate 15,815,354 of CM036313.1, read as the reverse complement.
TGCTTAAGTGGTTATAGATATTACTCAAAGTCTATATTCAATTTTTTTGCACGATAAGTGTATTGATAAGTTTTTTTTTCCTTTCATTTATTTCAATTTTATTTTCAACTTCTAATATCAAATTCACAAATAAAATACTTTTGACTATAAATAAACCAAAATAATTAATTTTCACTCAACAAACTTTGATTAAAAAAATGCTTAAAATAAATAATCCTCTCATTGCTAAAAATAGTATTCTTACGGTTAAAGTTAATAACATGATTAGTTAGAAAAACAACGCGGTGTATGAGTGGTACTTGGTCATGTTTGATTTTTTTCTCTAATGGTATAAAACATTTTAAAAGTTTATTTTAGTTAAATTAGAAAACTAAAATACCATGTTTAATCTTTTTATCCTATATTGGATTTTTTTTTTTTAGAAAACCTAAGGCCTCAATTTTGAAAGTCGCTTTAAGCCTCCAAAATCTCAGGGCCGGCCCTGATGTGAGATGGGTAGTTTTATACTCCATATATTACTATTTTCTTATCGATCAACTATAGTTGTGCCCGTTCAATACACAGGATCAGGAAAAACATGGGACTGGGGGAGCTGCTGTCCTTTGAAGGGACAGCAGCGTGTTGTCCCGGCCGAGGGGGCCCCGCTCCGGTCTTGCTTCGATAATCGAAAACGTTCACCTTGTAGAGCTCGTCGAGTTGAACATGTATGCAAAAAATCAGTTTGATCGGATATCATTAAGTGCCTGATCGGAACACATATAACTTGCCAATAATGGGGTTCTAGTACATTTGATCCAGTGTTTCGGATCCATTCTTTTCAAGACAAAAAGGTTTCGATTAGGCACTTAATTGATATCCGATCGAGCTGATTTTTTACATACTTGTTCAACTTGACGAGCTATACGAAGTGAACATTTCCGATCATTAGAGCAAGACCGGAGCACGGCCCCCTTGGCCGAGACAGCAGGCTATTATCTCAGCAGCTCCCCCAACTCCAAAAAACACCAATATGGTTTTTTTTGGTCCAGTGCATCGAACAGGCTCAACGCTAGTAAATACATATATAAAAAATTGAATAGGAAGTTTCAGATGGCTAATTAAATATCCATTTGAATAAATGGAATCCTATGTTCCGAGAAGCAGAGGGGTGTTGAAAAGAGGAGTTCAAAGAATCAGATCACAATAGAAATGTAGGAATCTAAAGTACCTGTAGTTTGCACAAATCAGACAGAGGTGAAATAGGAGTGGAATCACCTACACCCAATAAAATTATATTAGACCATATCAATTCTCTAATTTTACTGCTGCCTTTCCCGTACGAATGGAAAAAGAACCGTTAATGGAAAAGGAAAAGAAGCATGAATCAGATAAAAAATTAGAGCAGAAAAAGTGGACTGTTTCCCGTTCCCGAAAGGGAAATAAGTACTTATTTTTTAAGAAGACAATTTCAAGCTCAAAAATCATGTGCTTACGCAAATAATTTTCCTATCAATATGGATCTTATTTGATAGATCTCATTGAGATCTTTAATACGGTGCAAAAAAAATTGAAAAATTATTTTTCATTTACATTATTTTTGAGTTTGAAAATGTAAAATAAGTACTTATTTTTTAAGAAAGTGTTCTGGAACGGGGCCACATGAATTCAAAGATTTTGTAGGAATGAAAGTGACGCTATAGGAATTTTTTTAGGGAATCTGGGGAGAAGAACAGTGAAAGGTGTGCAATTTGTGGAGTAGGAGGACACGTAGTGTGGTGGTAACTGCTTTAGGGTGGTTTTTTTTTTTTGTCAAAAGTCTAATATATCCCTCCAACTATAACTGTTTTGCATTGTGTGTGTTTTTTCTTAAGAGGGTATTTTGGGAAAGGATAATACATGACAGGGAAGACACCAAACTGGTGCTCCCCCTTTATATATTAGAATAGTTAGATATTTGTTTTGATAAGCTTCAATTGACCCATTAATACTACACAATAGTATTAATACCGCATACCCGTACCAAAAGCCACATCTATTCAATTTCATTTCGAGCGTTTTTAGCAAGTATGAGCACATAATGAAATGGAAAATAATTTTTTGGTCAAAAAGTTAGTAGAAATGGAGAGTGACAAATGGCTACAGATTTGAAAGATTGGCAGAAGGTTTTTATCTTTTAAAGTAACCTAAAAAGTTTCTAACAAATAAAAAGAGAAAAATGATAGGTTCCTCGGCGGGAGGAGTATTCCTTAATTGCAACTACAATTCCTCATACTACAATCATTCATTGGAATATCCCAACTCTATTCCGCAGATTCCAACTACGCAAAAAACAGTAACCCGAGCATATCTACTGAAACAAAGTACAAACATGGAAAACAAATTCATGAAGATTTTCTAAAGGTTATATACTTACCGTTTTTTGAAAAAAAATAGCATTTTGCACAATAATAAACGGGAAGCTTAGATTTCTTTCTTTCTCACAGAAATCACAAGAACAAATGCTCTGCACCGTATCAAAATGAAAACCACAGGTGCACAATTTAAAGCTCTATCAATGTGGTCAAAACTGAATTAAAAGATGCAAGTGAGTATGCTGCATATTGCTATTAGCTACAGTCCACAACAGATTACAAATCAAATATCCAGTGCTCCTCCCTTACAACTTTAGCTTCGCGCAGAATGCCATATTACAACTCCAGCAGGAATTTGAAAGATAACACTGAGACTATCTCCTTGCTGAAACCTCAACATGTGTGTGTGTGCGCGTTCGCGCGTGAGTGTCCATTAGATAAACCTGGTCCAGCCCTGTTATGTACAAATCAAAACAGGTATAGAGACTAGAAGATGAATACCAGTTCTCATGTGATAGATAAGCATTACAAAAGGGTTTTAAACATCTCCCAAAAAATTCAAATTTCGTCATTCTTAGGGATGACCTCAACTATCTCTCTTCCTATTTCTATAAGCAAAATGCCTAAGAACGGTTCGTCTACTAGTACTCGCCTTGGTGTTTTGTGAAAGTATTGGTCCAAGCTAAAGGCTTAACTATGGATGTCTATGAACCACCTCAAGGCAGCAATGGGAGAAGAAAGATCAAGAATAAACAGTTGAGGTTTCTCTACAGAAGGGACAGATAAAATGGAAAACAGAGTCTATCAGTGTTCAAGAGAGAACGGGAAACAAAACACAATTGTTTCAGCTCCAAAAGGTGATATGCAGAAAGTTAAAGAATCACATTGGAAATTTAAAATTACCAAGAAACAAAAAGGCAAAAGCAAAAAAGAGTATCACATAATAATGACTACATATTTTAGGAATGGAACTTTATCTTCACATATAAAAGGAATTTATACAATCTACTGACTTCCATGTCCATCATTGCACAAGAACTTCTTGATCACTTCTTGAAGAGAAGGGTCCTGTCTTTTAGTAGCAGAAAGGTCAATAATCAAGGGAAAAGTAGATTCATTGGTGTTGAAAAACCCTTCCAACCAATACCGAAGCCTCGTAGACTTTCTATTGATCAAGAAAACCTCAGATGGCAGCGTTGTAAGTGATACTATCAGGCAACAAACCATTCCGTTGCATTTTCAGAGAATCCTTTTGCTCATCCAGAAAGCCTTCTTCACAAAGATCTTGTTTCATAACATTATATGTCTTAATGTCAAGATGTAACCCCCTGGATGAAATTTTAATGAAAGCATACAGTGCAGTTTCAAGTTCTTTCTTCTTCCAAAATGCATCAAGGAGGATATTGAACTCACCCATATCGAAATCTAAACCTTTGTTTTCCATCATGAAATGCCCAATCTGGCAAAGGCAATCCAACAACATACCATATGTATTAGGATTGGGAGTTAGGCCCAAGTTCTGTCTCAATCAGAAGTTCAATTACTTCCTCGGCCTCTTTTGCCTTCCCTTCCTCGGAAAGTGCATCTACAAAGACAGTGAATGTTTCCCTTCCTTGGAAAGTGCATCTACAAAGACAGTGAATGTTCATACATCTGGAGGAACACCAAACTCCAACATTTCTCCGAACATTCTTGTAGCCTCTTTCTACAGGCCTCAATTACATACACCATGGATCAAGGTGGTATAAGTAAGAACAACACGATGAAGGCCTTTTTCTCTCATTTAAAAAAAGCAATGCATCGCCTAGACTATTTTCATGTTCTTGCCATATCCATTTCCTAAAATGGTGAAGCTAATGGCATCAGGTTGAATGCTTCTATCCACCATGGTATTCAACACTCCCACTGCTTTATCCATTTGGCCTTGCAAACGATATCCTTTCATTAAAGTATTGTATGTGATTATATCAGGATCCACACCTCTTTGAATCATACTTTCAATTACTTCCTCTGCCTCTTTTGCCATCCCTGCCTTGGTAAGTCCATCAATAAGGACATTGAATGTCTCAATATCTGGAGAGATACCAGTACCCAACATTTCTCCAAACACTCTTGTAACCTCCTTCCACCGGCCAGAATGACATAAGCCATGAATCAAAGTGTTATACGTAACATGGCATTTTTCATTCATTTCTGAAAAGAGATGTATAGCCTCATCTATTTTCATGTTCTTGCAATATCCATTAATTAAAGTGCTGTAGCTCTGAATGTCAGCTTGAATGCCCCTATCCACCATGGTATTCATCACTCTCATTGCCTCATCCATCTGGCCTTGCAAACAATATCCATATATTAGAGAATTGTACGTGATTACATCAGGATTCACGCCTCTTTGAATCAAGCTTTCAATTACTTCCTCTGCCTCTTTTAATTTCCCTTCCTTCGCAAGTGCATCGACCAAGACACTAAAGGTAATGATGTCTGGAGAAATATGAATATCCAACATCTCTCCCAACATTCCATTAGCTTCCTTCCACCGGCCAGACTTATTTAAACCATTAATCAAACAGTTATAAGTAACAACATTTGGTTGAATCCCTTTCTCTTTCATTTCATAAAAAAGGTTCAAAGCATCATCCACCATTCCCTTCTTGCAATGACCGTCGATGATTGTGCTATACACAACCATGTTCGGTTTACAACTTCCCTCTTCCATGATCCTGAGCCACTTTACAGCCGCTCCTGTGTTTCCCTTCTTGCAGAGCCCATTAATAACCGTCCCATACATAACCTCGTTGGGCTCAATATCTCTCCTCCTCATTAACTTCTCGAATAACTCCACGGCCTCGGGAACTTTATCTTCTAAAATAAGTCCCCTTAACAGCGTGGAAAAGCAGCCAACATCCAGTTTATAACCGTGTTTGAAGATGCCGCCTAACAGAGAGAACCCAAAACCAACTCGATTCACGTGACAGTAACAGTTAATTGCGATGTTCAAGGTATAAAAATTTACACGAACGCCTCGTAACTGCAACTTTTTGAAATGAGAAAGAGCCTCCGTGTAATGACGCCTTTGTTGGAAAAAAACTTGGTTTTGCTCAACTTTGAGCTATTTATTGAGTGGGTCCCACGCGTCCACGTGGACCGACCCACATACCGTTGTGTTCGTCTTGGTTAGGAGATTAAGATTGAACACATAAGTGGAGAAAATCAAGTCATGGTGAATGAGAAATTGCCATGGAAAGTTGCCCCTCACATGGTGTTTGGAGGAATGGAAAATGGCTAGTCCCACATTGGTGGGGGGAGGAAAGCTCATTGGGAATAAATAACCCAAGTGGAGCTCAAAGGGTTGGCCCTTTGGGTCATAGAAGTTTTGTAGGGGGAGAGGGCATAGGTAATGTATGCTTTGCTCTTATAAAACACACGCGCGCCGGGTTGGGCCGGGCTAATCAAAAGATTGGGCTTGGCCCAATACGTTGTTATCTTTTTGCAGCCCGTCTGTTCGAACTGGGCTGGGTCAGAGCCGACCTGTCCGCGCGCGCTTCTGTTACCGTTGCCCCGTTTCTTTCCTTGCGTCTGTTCGACGAACAGGTTCCGACCAACCGGTACCGTTCTGTTCTGAACAGCCACGCCTGCCTTTTCCGAACGGGTGTCTTGATGCCTATATAACAGACCCGTTTTGATACAGTTTTGGTTCGCTTACCAACCAGATTGCAGTGCTGCTTCCGGTTGGTGAAAATCGGGTAGTCCTGGGAAGCAGACGTCTGCGGATTCCATCAGCATCGTAGTGGAGGGCGAATTTGCTTTAAGGACAGAGTTTTACTCGCCTCGATTAATCCATCCATTGCCAATTTTCGGACGCCTGAAATTGGCTAAGTACGTTTCGCATTCCTTTACTGTTTCGTTGCGTTTCTGTTTTATTTTTCTAGTAGGTAGAAGCCGTGGTGATAACAATCTTAAAGCAAATTCTTCGTGTTCTTAGTTTTCTGGAATACGGGATTAATCTACTAGAAAAAGTTTATCTGGTTTTTTATTTCTGGAAATTTTTCGAAACAGATTACGGATTTATTTGTCAGTACGAGTTTAAGTCTCGGTTTGCAAAGTTACCGTTTGTTACAATCTGTAATTGGTAAGATTTAAATCTCGTAATTGGTTTTCTCAGTTTGTGGACTTTTAGATTTCTTTAAATTGAAAGGTATTTTGACCCTTAAGAAATTGGCTTCTAATTTGGCTTTATAAACTCAATTTCTGGAATTGCAATCAGTAGGGTTATACTTTCTTTTAGCGGAAATTACAATCTGCGATAGTACTCCGTAATACGGTGATTTGTTTACTGTATGTTGGTAACAACAGTGGGTTTGAATTGTGGATTCCTATTTATTTGTTTTATTACTGTAGTAGTTTTGTTCCTCAGACTACAGTAGGCTATTGACGGTTAGTCTGTTTTTGGTTTGATTGCATATTAATTTTCACATAAGTGAGTATTGGCTTTTTGTCTTTTGTATCACTCTTTTGGCTAAGGAAAAGTTTTACAATCTGTTCTTATAGTTTATGTTATAAACAGTACGTTTTGTGTATTCGATTAATACATACAGTTTTGATTAGTTGTTTAATTGTGTGTCGATCTTCTGTTTATGTTAACAGAAATGACTACCGAAATCCCAAAGATTGATGATGTTCCCAAAACTGGAGATGGGTCTTCAGTGGCTTCCATTGCTTCCTCTTCCACTGCTGCTGTTGCTCCGGTGGCGGCACTGTTGCCGGTGAATCATTCCGAGAAGCCGGAAAAGTTCAATGGGACAGAATTTCGTAGGTGGCAGCAGAAAATGCTTTTCTACCTGACGACTCTCCGTTTGGCTAAGTTCCTGACAGAGGATCCTCCTACTGTGGCTGAAAATGAGACGGACTTTCAAGTCCGTAAAGATTATGATGATTGGCATAACTCTGACTATCTGTGCAAAAACTACATTCTCAATGGACTGGACAACGCGCTTTACAACGTGTATTGTTCGGTGAAATCTGCCAAGGAACTCTGGCTTACCTTGGAGAAAAAGTACATATCAGAAGATGCCGGACTGAAAAAGTTTGTTGTTGGCAGGTTCTTGGACTATAAGATGGTTGATTCGAAATCTGTGATGAGGCAAGTTCAGGAACTCCAGGTTCTCCTTCATGAGATTCATACTGAAGGAATGGTGTTGAGTGAGTCTTTCCAAGTGGCAGCCGTCATTTGGAAATTGCCGCCTTCATGAAAGGCGTACAAGAAGCAACTCAAGCACAAGCGTAAGGATATGAACATGGAGGATCTGGTTGTACGTTTGAGAATGGAGGAGGATACTCTGAATATGGATAAGAAGGATCTGAATCCGTATGTGGCAAAGGCCAACATGATTGAACAAGGTGGAAAGGCATATAAGGGGAAGCAGAACAACAAAAAGAAGGGCAAAGGTATTGACCTCGGTCCGCGTGGTGGTGTGGCTAAAAAGGCCAAGTATGATGGAAAGCCTAGGTTTGCTGGTAAATGCTTTGTGTGCGACAAGCCGGGACATCGGGCTGCGGAGTGCAAAAGCAAGGGAAAGGCACAGGCCAATATAGCTGAGATGGAGGAGATTCTGTCTGATGGTGTTGATGAGATGAATATCTTGGCCGTGGTCTCAGAAGTCAACATGGTGGGTTCTAATCCCAAGGAATGGTTTGTGGACACTGGTGCTACTCGTCATGTGTGTGCGGACAGGAGGTTGTTCACTACCTATAAAACGGTGGATACTGGCGAGCAACTCTATATGGGAAACTCTTCAAGTTCCAAGGTTGAGGGGATTGGGACTGTGGTGCTCAAGATGACTTCTGAAAAGGTGGTGACTCTTAAGGAGGTGATGCATGTACCTGAGATTCGCAAGAATCTGATTTCTGGCTCGCTGTTGGTGAAAAAGGGCTTTTGTTTGGTTTTCCAGGCTGATAGGGTTGTTGTAAAATACAGGGGTATGTATGTCGGTAGGGGATACATGGTAAATGGTTTGTTCAAAATGCATGTGCTGACTAAGGTTCCGGCCTCTCCGGGTGCTAATGAGATAAACACATCTTCTGCTTATATGATTGAGTTTCCTTATTTATGGCATGGTAGATTAGGACATGTTAATTATGGTACTTTGCGACGTCTAATCTATTTGGATTGCATACCAAATTTTAAAATAAACTCAGATCACAAATGTGAAGTGTGTGTAGAGGCTAAATTGGCAAAGAATCCTTTTCATAAAATTGAACGAAGTACTAAACTGCTTGAATTAATTCATACCGACTTATGTGATTTGAAGTCTGTTGAAACAAAAGGAGGGAATAAGTACTTTGTCACTTTTATAGACGATTGCACTAGATACTGCTATGTTTACCTGCTTAAAACTAAGGGTGAGGCCATAGATGTGTTCATCCATTACAAGGGTGAAGTAGAAAATCAACTTGGCAAGAAAATCAAAGTTGTTAGAAGTGATCGAGGTGGTGAATACGAAGCGCCTTTTGGTGAATTTTGTGCCCAACATGGGATAATTCACCAAACGACTGCTCCTTATACACCACAACAAAACGGAGTTGCTGAACGAAAGAACAGAACTCTAAAGGAAATGATGAATGCCATGTTGATTAGTTCAGGAGTTCCACAGGAATTGTGGGGGGACGCAGTCCTCTCCGCAAATTATATCCTGAACAAAATCCCACATAAGAAAACGGATGTGTCACCATATGAATTATGGAAAGGTCGTAAACCTTCCTATAAATTCTTGAAAATGTGGGGATGTTTGGCCAAAGTAGCAGTTCCCCGTCCCAAGAAGGTCAAGATTGGGCCAAAAACCGTTGATTGTGTTTTCATCGGTTATGCTCATAATAGTAGTGCATATCGGTTCCTTGTCTTTAATTCAGAGGTGCCGAATGTCTATCCTAATTCATTTATGGAATCTAGGAATGCAGTATTCTTTGAACATGTGTTTCCATTTAAGGAAAAAAGAGTTCCTAGGTCAGTTCTAGAAACTGAACCAATTCAGGAACCTGATGATATGGACTTTGAGTACGACTCAGTCCGTGAAGAAAATGATGGTGACAATGATGGAGTTCGACGTTCTAAGAGAGCTAGAACTTCGAAATCTTTCGGGAAAGATTTTTTGACATATGTGTTAGAAGCAGAACCTCAAAGTTATAAAGGGGCGGTGTCATCATCGGAGGCTCCTTTATGGAAAGAAGCTATAAACAGTGAGATTGAATCCATACTGCAAAATCATACTTGGGAATTGACTGATCTCCCTCGAGGCTGTAAACCTCTTGGATATAAGTGGATATTCAAACGAAAGTTGAAAGCAGATGGATCAATTGACAAGTACAAAGCAAGGCTAGTAGTCAAAGGTTATAGACAAACGGAAGGTCTTGACTACTTTGACACTTATTCTCCTGTTACTAGAATCACATCTATAAGAATGTTAATTGCTTTTGCAGCGCTTAACAATCTTGAAATTCATCAAATGGATGTGAAGACCGCCTTCCTAAATGGTGATCTAGATGAAGAGATTTATATGGAACAACCTGAAGGGTTTAGGGTTCCAGGACAAGAGGAGAAAGTATGTAAGCTTGTTAAGTCTCTGTACGGCTTGAAGCAAGCACCCAAACAATGGCATGAAAAATTTGACAATGTCATGATTTCTAATGGTTTTCAAATCAATGAATGTGACAAATGTGTGTATGTCAAAGATGATAACATGGGTTATGTCATTGATTGTTTGTATGTAGATGATATGCTCATTATTGGTAGCAATAAAGAGATCATAAAATCTACTAAAAACATGTTGAATGCCAGGTTTGACATGAAGGATATGGGTTTAGCAGATGTCATTTTAGGAGTCCAAATTTCTCGAACTCTTGAGGGGTATATCTTGTCTCAAAAGCATTATATTGAGAAGATACTTGAGAAGTTTAACTCGAATGACATCAGTATATCCAAAACAACAGTAGACTAAACTTTGCATCTTTACAAGAATACTGGTCATAGTGTCAACCAATTGGGATATGCGTGGATAATAGGCAGTCTAATGTACTTGATGAATTGTACAAGGCCAGACATAGCCTACTGTGGGCTACCTGCCCGAAAAACAAAAGGTGTTTTTATATTTTTCCGCCGCTTTGAAGAAAGAATACCGTTTGAAGAGTCGCCACTCGGATTTGCGGTATATCACCCGAGAAACCGTTTTGTTTGGAAAACCGGTTGATTTGAAGTTGAAAACCAGAGATCAGTTTCAAGGGTTCGGAAGCCATGTTACGAGGGGGGAAGGGTTTTACGGCACCCCCCTCGCCCGATTCGAAATCGGTCTCTACTAAACGTTTGTGGGATTTTTCAAAGGGATTTTGTTTCATTAGAGCATTTAGCAAGTATCCACAGTTATAACAGGTAAGAAGTGCATGCATGTGCAGGTGTACAGTGGATGGTTAAATGGAAAGTGAGCAAAATGCATGATCACAGAAACTGAGGATCTGTCACTGACTTCACTCTCGAGCGCTCGGGAGTAGTCCCGAGCGCTCGGGAGTTCTGATACCCAACCTGCAAGCTTTGTTAACACAGACAGAATACAATGCTAAAATAGGAAATGAAAAGCTGCATATACACTACTGGCTCAGCAGAGGATTTGAAAGACTGGAATGAACCCTCAATCTTTCAGATCTTGCATCCCTGCCTTAACAAGACTAAATCTACAAATTTAAAAGAGCAACAGGCCACACTGATGCATGCAGAGACCAGATAACACAGCAGACTGGAAAATGGGAAGCAATGACATGCATGGACTCCCGAGCGCTCTGGAATGGTTCGGAGCGCTTGGGAGTGAGCTGCATATCAGCTTATTCTCAAGCGGGAAATGGTACCATCTTGACATGCAAAGGCCCTTGTTTTGATTCTCCCTTGAAGTGAATGATTCTTTTAACTTTGAAAGAAAGGAGCCTTGTTCACACATGAAAACTTGTGAGAAAATGTTTCTGTTTTAGGGAAAATGGTTTTCTGTGCATGCATGCCAAGATGAAACTGTTTCATTTAAGATTACACCTCATTCCCAACCTGCCATATGACAAAGGACCATGCATGAAGCTGGGAACAGTCCCGAGCGCTCCGGAGTACTCTCGAGCGCTTGGGAGTGTTTCCAGTAAGGGTTTTGTGAAAATATTTTTTTGTACCCCATTGCTCTTGTTTTTACACTAGGGTCCCCCAACCATGCACCCAGTATTGAAGACTGGGTCAGGCTGAGAGACCCCCCTCAGAAGGGAAGAACAGCCTCCTTTGGTTGAGATCAAAGGTAAAAGTTTCTACCTTTCCTTGAACTTTTGCTCCTTGGAATGGCTTTGAAATGTAGATGAATAGAGAAGAGTGCAAGAGATCAGAAGAGTATTCTGGATTTCTTGCCCTTTCCCTTGATGATTTCTAAACCTTTTGAAGTTTGGAAGATGAGTTTTGGGAGTTTTTGGTTTCAAGCAAGAGAGAAAGAGAGCAGAGGATGGAGTTCTTTAGAGAGAGAAAATTTCGTAGCCCCCCTCTGCTGAAAATCAGTTATATTTATAGGCCAAATAACCTATGGTTTTTGAAATCAAATGGTTTTGAATAAAGCATTTTTTTAATAGGAAAATCTTTGGCCTGAATCTCTGCCACCAGAGGTTGAGTGTGGACCGAGCTATCGGCGGGCTCAAGGTGGTGATAATGATGAGTTGCAAGGGTAGTGGGTGATACTGCCATCCATTGGGCAGCAAAGAAGACTCGAGCGCTCGAGAGTGAGCCAGGCCAGAGGTTTTGGAAAACGGTTTGGAGCGCTCGGGACTACTCCCAAGCGCTTGAAAATGCTTTTGACCATTTTTATTCCCTCTTCAAATCTTTCAAGGAGCAAAGTTCCAATCGGCACCAGGCTTGTTTCAATCCAAAGTCATCATCGGGGAGCCTCCGGGCCACAAATCAAGGAATTTTGAAAAGTCCAAATTGGGGTGTCTACAGTTGCCCCTCTTTGGGCGACGTTCAGCATCACATCTAGATACGAGTGCCGTCCAAAGATTGAGACAGCCCAATTCGAGCCAAATCAAATCCTCAATTCAAAATCAAATGCAAGTAACGACACAAACATTTGATGCATGCGGTCGCGTCTTTTCAGACTGCCTACGTACCCTTTTCTGCAAGGATCAGACCAGCGTAGTTCTTTGGGGCAAATGTAAACATGCAGACATGCAGACATGCAAGCAAATGATAGAAAGGTGTCCCTCAGGACAACGCCAAATCTATGGCGGCGGACGAAGGAGAAAACCGGGGGTGAAGGGTGCCAAATCTATGGCGGCGGAAGAGGGGTGCCAAATCTATGGCAGACAAGATGGGTGCCAAATCTATGGCGGCGGAAGGAGGGGTGCCAAATCTATGGCAGACAAGATGGGTGCCAAATCTATGGCAGCGGATGAAGGAGAAAATCGAGGATGAAGGGTGCCAAATCTATGGCAGACAAGATGGGTGCCAAATCTATGGCGGCGGAAGGAGGGGTGCCAAATCTATGGCAGACAAGATGGGTGCCAAATCTATGGCGGCGGAAGGAGGGGTGCCAAATCTATGGCAGACAAGATGGGTGCCAAATCTATGGCAGCGGATGAAGGAGAAAATCGGGGATGAAGGGTGCCAAATCTATGGCAGACAAGATGGGTGCCAAATCTATGGCGGTGGAAGGAGGGGTGCCAAATCTATGGCAGCGGATGAAGGAGAAAACCGGGGATGAAGGGTGCCAAATCTATGGCGGCGGAAGGAGGGTGCCAAATCTATGGCAGACAAGATGGGTGCCAAATCTATGGCGGCGGAAGGAGGAGAAAACCGGGGATGATGGTGACGACAATGACGAGAGTGACGGCAGAGAGCCCGAGGGCCACCAGCGGAGAGGGATCTGTCGTGTCTGAGCCTTAGGTTTTTGCCTTGCTAGCTTACTCATACATAGACCCGAGCGCCGAGGTAGTTGTAGCTTCTAGGCCTGTGTGCCTTGATTTTGTTTGGGTCTGCGTGCCCCGGCCGTTAGGATTGGGTGCGTGTTTGCCCCAGCTTTTGTACTTCCTTCCTTACTCATTGTGAATACCGTACTTCATTTATGAGAATTTGCACTTCGCTCTCCGGTATTCGTTTCGCACTCTCTTTAAGAATTGTATTTTATGAAATATATACGTCTAGCTTGCAAGAAAGTAGAGAGCACGCGAATTTCAACCGATACTCTCAAAGTAAGAACGAAAATCTGACATCGACACACGGTCAGTAATACACCTTGCAACTTATCGTTGGGTTCAATGAAACATGCTTTACGTGGTATTTGACGTACTCGAGAGGCGAAAGTCTTGGGAATTTTAACATTTTTCAAAGGACAAGAGCCAATACGCAAGAAAACATGTAATGGAAACCGCTGTATTCCCTGAGAATACGTCGAGGACTTTCTGATTGGAGTTGGGCGTATTTGTGGCGTTGAACTGAGGCTGGAACACTGGGATCAGAACCCTCTGTAAAATAGTAAAACTCTCGAGCGCTTGGAGAGGTCTCGAGCGCTTGGGTCTTCACTCCCGAGCGCTCGGGACTTCTGTCACTGGCAGTTCAGAGTTATTTCCCAATGCCACTCACTAGCTATTCCCATGTCGTCTTCTTCTGCACGCACCCTTCCAAGACGTCTCGTAACTTTGCACCATCTGTTTCCCAGCAGAAACAACTTCCCAAAGCAAGACTTGGGCTTTCCCACCATTTTTTCAAATTTCCAAAGTTTGAAATTTTGAAATTGTCTTGGAAATGTTGAGCTTGAAGAGTTCCAAGGCTAATGAGGGTTGGCATTGCATTCTCCAGACCTCTATAAATAGGGAGCTCCTGTCTTAGCCATTCCTTCACACTTCATTTCATTCTTCTCCTCCCAAATCCTTTTTCCTTCCAAGAACTCATTCCTCTCATGGCCTTGCTAAACCAAGCCTTGCTCCGTCCCTGGTTGGACAGCCTCGAAGGCATCGATTGGCTGAACTTCCGAGGACACCGTCTTTACGCTCTTAGGCATCTTCGGGAGATCGCAATCCGTCCCGTCTTGCTACATGCGGCGGTGCGCTTTTGGGATTCTGAAGTGCACGTCTTTCGCTTTGGTTCTCAAGAGCTATGCCCCACCGTCGAGGAATTCCATGCTTACCTTGGAAGTCACGACTCCACGGAGCCCATTGTCCCAATGCTTAGAGAGAGTATGAAGAATATTCTGAAAGCTAAGCTAGGTGTTAGTGGAAATGTCGCTGAGTTTCTTACTCGGGGCAATGCCATCAACATCGTGCAACTGTACGAGAGATTCAGTCCACCCGGGGACTTGACAGACTTCGAATACCAAGGCCGACGAATGGCGGCCTGTTGCATTTGTCTCTTGGCGGCCTTCCTGTTGGTTCCGTCCGTTGGTCAGCCCAGTTCTCTATTGGTGGGCGTCACTTCTCAGATCGAGGCTCGCAAGGATGTCGCACCCTTAGTCCTTGCCGAGACCTTGATGGGGTTAGACGCTGTCCATGCTGGTCGCACAAGGGTTTTCGGTGGTAGCCCGCTGTTGCTGCAGGTTAGGGACCTCACTCAGCTCTCCTTTTTCTATTTCTCTCACTCATTTTACCTCATCACTCGGTTTAGGCTTTATCTGACTCCTTACTTGTTTTCTCTCTTTCTGGGTAGATGTGGCTTTGTGACAAGTTGAGCCTGCTGACACCTCCGGCGAATGACTGGTGTATCGTGCAAGTGGATGGAACCGCCCTTTTCTAGCGACGTACAACAACGAGGATGACTGGGCCAATTTCTTTGCTTCTGCCGAGGAAGATGACATCGTTTGGCGGTGCCATTGGCTGAGGCTCCCTGCCATGACTGCTGGTAACATGGGCTCGACGCATGTCCTTGTGGCTGGCTTGACCGGCTTCTCTTTCTATTCACCGTTCCGCATCCTCCGTCAGTTTGGACTCAATCAAGAAGTGCCGCCGTCGGGTTCTGAAGTGCTACGTCTCCCTCCCTTCAACATTCCGGGCCTTCGGAGTTATGTTCGATCGTGGGAGGCTCGCAGGACTGAGCCAAGTGATCCACTTTTCTCTATTGCTACCACTGGAAGGTATCGCAGATGGTTGAGGAGAGATGTGGAAGCAAGGATGGGTTGACCACTTACTTTGCCGTTTTTTGGAATAAAAGGCGTGTATTAAAAATGTGTGTTTTTCGTTTTCATGCTCAGCTTGTAATAAAGAGATAATTTGAATAGAATCGGCTGATTAAGGGTTTCCCCCTTTTGGTTGGTTAATCGCATGCGCCTCTGAGAAAACGTTCTGATTCGTCAATTTGGATTTTGATTTTAGAGATATTTAGGACCGAACCTCAGCGTGAGATTGCCTACGTATCCCTCGTGAAAGGGAATCAGGCCCATACGTAGTTCGGGCTAGGGTTCGCTCGGGTATTAATGCTCTCCTTTTTGCGCTCTAAATTTTGCCTAGAGCCGCCCTTTCGGGTTTTCGGCCTAGCGAGCTCTTTTTCGGCTTTTGCCTTAACTTTTGCCTAAGCCACCCTTTCGGGTTTTCGACTTAGCAGGCTTGCTCTAAATTTTGCCTGGGACCGCCCGCCCTTGCGGTTTTCGGTCCAGCGAGCTCTCTCAGGGGTAATACCTTTTAAGCTGATCCAAATTGACAAGATTAGAGAACTCGTTGCCGTCAAGGTCGATGATTGAGGCCGCTCCTCCAGAGAGAATGGTCTTGATGATGTATGGTCCTGCCCATTTAGGTCGGAACTTTCCTCGCAGATCAAACACCGGCGCGCGAATTTCCTTAACTACCATATCCCCCTCTTGCAGGTCCCTTGGCTTCACTTTCTTGTTGAACGCCCGGGCGATCCTTCATTGGTAACCCTGAATGTGGTACAACGCCCGTAGCCTTCTTTCGTCGAATAACATGAGTTCTTCAAATCTCCCACTGATCCATTCAGCCTCGTTCACTCCGCTCTCAGCCATGACTCTCAGCGATGGAACTTCTAGCTCGATAGGGAGAACGGCTTCCATACCGTACACCAAAGAATAGGGTGTTGCCCCCGTCGGTGTACGAATAGATGTCCGGTATCCCCACAGAGCTAGCGGTAATTTTTCGTGCCAATTCCTAGCTGACTGAGTGGTCCTTTCGAGGATCGTCTTGATCGTCTTGTTCGTTGCCTCAACTGCCCCATTTGTTTGTGGCCGATAAGTGGTCGAATGATGCACTTGGATCTTGAACTCGTCGAAGAGTTCCAAAACCCTTCCCTTGAAGTGAACTCCATTATCAGACACGAAGGCTTGAGGGACTCCATACCGATAAATGATGTTTTGCCTGATAAAATGAGCCACTTGAACGGCCGTCAATGTCTTATACGAGGCTGCCTCGACCCACTTGGTGAAGTAATCCACTGCTACCAGAACGAACCTATGACCATTGGAAGCCGCGGGAGTGATCTTTCCAATAACATCGATGCCCCAGGCGGAGAATGGCCATGGTGTCGCCATTGAGTGTAACTCTGAGGGCGGGACATGGATAAGATTGGCATGAGTCTGGCACTTATGACATCGGCGCACATACTCGATGCAATCGGTTTCCATGGTTGACCAATAGTATCCCAACCTCAGAACCTTCTTTGCTAGCATCATCCCGCTCATGTGGGGTCCACAAACACCTTCATGTACCTCTTCCATTACTGCTCTTGACTCGTCGTCGTGAACACACAACTTGTGAACTCCGCACGGAGATCATCGGTACAATTTCCCACCGCAGATGATGTATTGAGATGCGAGCCGCTGCAAAGCGATCCGATCCTTCTTAGTTGAATCCGCGGGAAATTCTC
Source organism: Rhododendron henanense subsp. lingbaoense (assembly GCA_020567845.1). Lineage (NCBI taxonomy): Eukaryota > Viridiplantae > Streptophyta > Magnoliopsida > Ericales > Ericaceae > Rhododendron > Rhododendron henanense. The sequence continues at coordinate 15,798,164 of CM036313.1, read as the reverse complement.
CCCTCTCGACGAGATTCCAACTATCATGGAACCAAGGGAGACCATCATCTGGTTCGTCGATGTTCATAACATAGTCGTACACGTGTTTCTCCCTCTGCTCAATCATGACGGGTCTTAGCTTTACTCCGATTGGAGGTTCCAGCATGGATGCTAAAGTAGCCAGCGCGTCCGCGAAGCGATTCTTCATCCTTGGTACATGCGTGAAAGTCACCTTCTGAAAGTTCGGGATAAGTTCGTCGAGTTGCTGATGATACGGCTTCATTTTCTCATCCCTTACTTTCCATTCCCCATTTGCTTGTGATACGACCAAGTTGGAGTCTCCGACAACTTCCAGTACCTTGACTCCAATCTCCAATGCAGCTTCCATTCCCACAATACATGCTTCGTATTCTGCCTCGTTGTTTGTGACTTCGAAGTTTAGCTTGAATGCGAGGGGAATGTGCGACCCCTCAGGCGAGACTAGCAGTATGCCAATCCCAAAGCCCTTCTGATTAGCGGCTCCATCGAAGTACAACATCCACGTTTCATCAACTGCTGTCATTACATCCTCGTCGGGAAATTGAAATTCGGTGTGTTCCGGGCCCTCAATCGGGCAATCCGCCAAGAACTCTGCCACTGCTCTTCCTTTCACTGACTTGCGAGTGACATACTTGATTTCGAACTCAGCCAATAAGAGCAACCAACGTGCTAACTTACCGGTAAGTGCTGGCTTCTCGAATAGATATTTGAGGGGATCCATTCGAGAAATCAGTATCACCGAGTAAGCCAGCATGTAGTGTCTCAATTTCTTTGTGGCCCATATCAGTGCCCAGCACGTCTTTTCCAATGAGGTGTACCATTCTTCGCTTCCCACCATCTTCTTGCTCAAGTAGTAGTTGCCCTTTCAACCCCATCTTCTCCTTCTTGTGCCAACATGCACCCCATTGACGAGGGCGTGACGGACAAGTACAGGATCAAAGGTTTTCCCGGGATGGGTGGCATCAAGATTGGAGGATTCTGGAGATAAGTCCGCACTGCTTCAAAGGCCTTCTGACACTTGTCATTCCACTCGAATTTCACGTCTTTCTTGAGTAGTCGAAACAGTGGTTCACAGGTCGAGGTCAACTTGGCGATAAATTGGCTAATGAATTGGATCTTCCCTAAGAAGCACCGGACCTCTTTCTCGGATTGGGGTGGCTCCATCTCGAGAATGGCTTTGATCTTGGAGGGATCCACCTCAATCCCCCTGGTTGTGATCATGAACCCGAGCATCTTGCCAGCCGTGACTCCGAACGTGCATTTCTGTGGGTTGAGACGCATCCTGTATTTCTGAATCCTTTCCAAGAATTTTCTCAATGCTGGGAGATGGTCTTTCCGCTCCTTTCCTTTCACTATCATGTCATCGACGTATACTTCGACCTCCTTATGAATCATGTCGTGGAGCAGTGTCGTGGCACCCCTTTGATATGTAGGACCTGCGTTTTTCAACCCAAATGGCATAACCCGATAACAGTATGTCCCCCACTGGGTGATGAATGTTGTCTTTTCCCTGTCTTCCGGAGCTAGGAGAATTTGATTGTACCCCGAGAAACCATTCATGAATGATAGTAGAGCATGACCTGCAGTGTTATCAACAAGTATGTCTATATGTGGCAATGGGAAGTCGTCCTTAGGGCTTGCTTTGTTCAGATCTCTGAAATCGACGCACACTCTAATTTTTCCGTCCTTTTTAGGGACCGGAACGATGTTTGCGACCCAAGTGGGGTACTCTGTTACGATTAGAAAACCGGCGTCAATTTGTTTTGTGAGCTCTTCTTTTATCTGGGCCGCATTTTTCTCAGTTTCTGCTTAACGGGTTTTGCATCTGGGAAGAGAGGGATTCTGTGCTCGACGATCTCCGAGTCGATTCCGGGCATGTCCGCGTGAGACCAAGCGAAAACTTCTTTGAACTCTTTTAGTAAATCGGTGAGCTCCTGAAGCTCATCGGGGGACAGCCCGGAACCAACCTGAACCAATCGAGGGTTCTTCTCATCACCCAAATTTATAGAGATTATTTCTTCTTTTAAAGGTTGAGCATGCCTTTCATTTTCGCGATCGATGAGGGAACGGATCTCCTTGGGGACGTCCCCATCGAGGTCTATTCCTTTATCGTCGGGATCTAAACAATTTATTTCAAAAATCGGCAAGTAAGCGAAAGCATCATTCATTTCATAAGCAGCCTCCTCAGAAGGGGGGAATACAGCGGTTAACTCAAACTCAAAGTAAAAGCTACGCTGTGGAGGGCCGATAGGCACAAACTCCGACTCTGTGCTAGACGACGAACTAGTGTCGGACCCGGATTCAGACTCAGTGTAGGTGCTGTGAGTGCGAGTTACATGTGGTATGAAAGTGCAATTATCATAAACGCCTACAGCCTCCACGATGAGTTTGGAAGGATCTTCAACCTCTTCTTCTTCTCCAAGCACCAGCACAGCAGCGTCTTCGACCATACCCTCCGGATCTTCACCCTCGAACAGGAGTTGGAGACTGCCCACTCCAAAAGCCTCTAGCCAGTCGAGTGCTTCAGATACCTCTTCTACCCTGGTTACTACTTCATCTTCTTCCCAAGTGTCGTTGGCAAAGATTTCAAACCCCGGGTACTTCATTTTTGTGTCAAGATCCACGAAGGGCTCGGGTTCTCCTTGGTACAGCGCCTCTTCCAATTTCAGCTTAATCCCGGCTGCATGAGCCCGGGCGCGGTTGTGCCACTTCTTTGCTGGATCGCTCTTCTTGGCCTCATATCCTAGACCAAAGCGTTCGTTACTTCCAGGAAAATCAGGGAACTCCGGGACTCCTTGACCATAAAGTCCCAAACCCATGCCCGGTAGATATTTCATCCTTTTCATAATTTCCAGCACTGCGGAGCTCACCAAGAAGCCGTCCTCGGCCCGGATGGTGCACACTTTCGAAGTCATAACCGCAAAGCCCCCCATGGTAACGTCCTCCTCTCCATGCATAATCTCTAGTAGTGGGGAGTTGTCCTCTGAGTGCGGACGGATGCCTGAGTCTCCATGGATGATGAGGGTTCCAGAATCCAAACCCAGAATGAGTTTCTGATGCAGCGTTGAGGGCACACCCATGACATCCGACCTGTGCAGCCATGGCCTCCCCAGCAGGAGGTTGAACGACGCAGGTATTTCTAACACACATAATTCGACAGTGGTTTTAAACTTCCCCGTCACAAGTTCCAAGTTGATTGTCCCCAAAACATCGCGGCGCGTATTATCATAGGCGCGGACACCCAGATTCGATGGTGCAAAATCCTTGTTTTTGAGGCCCAAGCAATAAGCGGTGCGAAGTGGGCACACGTTGTTGGCTGAACCATTGTCGATGAGAATTGCAGGGACCCATTTTCCGAGACACTTCATCGTCACGTGCAGTGGCTTGTTATGGTCAGCTCCCTCCGGCGGGAGATCCTTTTCTGTGAACGACAGGGTGTGCTGGGTGAGGTTCATTGGGGTTATGAGGGCAATGAGAGCTTCCGGGGCTATATAAGAGGGGACCTCGAATTTAGAGAGAGTGTTTACGAGCCTGCAGTGGTGCTCGCGGGATGCAGCTAACACTCCCCACATAGACATTCGAACAGGGGTTTCTTGGAGCTGTTGGATTATGGGGTCGGTGGTGGCCGCTGGGTTTTGTTGTTGGGAGGCATCAGGATTTGAACTCACGAAAGGGTTGGGATGGACAGGTGGGTTAGATTGAGGTGGCGGGTTTGTGGAGTTAGGAGGGTTGTTTTGTGGAGCTTGAGGGGTGTTCGGGTTTGCCGAGTTGACGGGGTTGTTCTGCCGCGGCTGAGGGGCTCGGGACGAGCTTCCCCGCTGAAGGTTGGTTGGCTGGTACACTCTTCCACTCCTGGTAAGATTGCTGATCGTTTTGGGAATGGGCTCCCACCAAGTACCTTCCCAAAAGTCGGAGAAGTCAGAGTTGCAAGGGTCAGCCTTACGTTTTCCTTTGTCAAGTGTAGTTTTCTCCAAGGTTTCGTTGAGGGTTTCCATCTCCAGAGCGTGCCACATATTCCCCTCCTCTAGGGAACTCCAAAAGTTGACGTTGTTGTTACCGTTGTTGTTGTTGTTGTTGTTGTTGTTGTTGTTGTTGCTGCTGTTGTTGTTAATCTACAGAGAGCCTTCATCTATCATGGCTCTATTGACGGTCAGTTCCTCGCCATCAACCCACACATTCACCAATTCAGATTTTCCCCACAGATCTTCAGAGTCCAGTACACAGATAGCGGGCTCATCGGGGGTTTCGACTACGGGCTGCGGAAGGTGCTCCCCAATAATGTATTCCTGCGGGATGAAGGCCTGATCCATGATATGGTCCAGAGCATCGGATCCTCTAGCAATATTGATAATAGCGCTGACAGTGAGCCCCGAAAACATGCGGGGGTTCATGAGGTCCATTTCTTCACGGACTTCTTCCTCTAGGAAAAGGTATGCTAATGACGTCTCGTCTAACGGGTCGGAATCATCCATCCAATGCCACCCGTTGGGTTCGGGCTCCCATGCCCATTCATCCTCTTCTTCTATCGGTTTTGGCTCCAAAAACAGAGCAAACATGGAGTACCCGTCCAACGGGTCGGTCAACACTTCTTCGAATTCTTGCCTCCAATTGCCATGTTCTAATTCTGCGACTTGGTGAGTATTGAGAGCCACAGGCCATATTCCAGTTACGATAGCCCGGTTTTCCACCGCCAGAAAATCACTTGCCAATTCTTCCCACCCTCTTTGGAAATCCCAATCCACAGTTTCAAGGGCACATACGATATCCTCGGTTGGCAACTCGACAATTGGTTTGGGTTGGGTGGTAGGGAGGATGTAGATGCTTGGGTCAAAGGGATGGTCTAGGGAGATATGGTTGGTGCGGGCGTTAGTGTGTTTCGGGTGTGGGTTTGAGACGGTGTTTGGTTTTTGTGGTGGCGTGGGGAGAGTTTTATTGTCTATGAGATCTTGGATAGCATGGCGCAGGCGGAAGCAGTTGTCAGTTAAATGGCCCGGGCCCTGGTGGAAGGCGCAGTATGCGTTAGGGTTGTGGGATGCAGGGAGTTTTTGTGGTAGGGGAGTAGGGGTGAGTGGTTTAAGCATGCCATCTTTGACCAACTTCTCGAGCACAGCAGAGAGGGGTGCCGAGAATTGAGCAAAAGCGCGGGATTCGGTACGGGGTTGACTGGCTTGGGTCACAATCTGATTGACGGGCTCGGCTTGAGTTGCGTTTGAGAAAGTGTTTGGGAGGTTGGTGTAGTTTGAGTTGCCAAACAGGGCGTTGCTATTTCCGGAGAAAACCTTCCTGGGTTTGGACGCAGGCTCGGGTTTGTCAAGGATCCCCAATTGAACTGCCTCTTCGACGGCTAAGCCTGTGTCGAAGAATGTTTTAAAGTCCGAGCATGCTTGAGCCATAATCATGTGCCGTGCGAGAGTTGGTTGAAGGTTCCGGACAATCATCCGGATTTGGTCCCTGTCACTTGGCCTGTCTTTCATCTGTGCGGCCTTAGCCCTCCACCTTTTTACGAACTCGGCGAAGGCCTCCTTTGCTTCCATCTTTGTTGATTCCAATTCTCGAGTGATCACCTCCAACTGAATGTTGTAATCGTATTGCGCCACAAAAGCCGCGCATATGTCTTCCCATGAGCGTTTCTTTCTTTCATCCAGGGTGGTAAACCAGTGCAAAGCATGCCCCACTAGAGTCTGTGAGAACATCTGCGCCATAGCATCCTTCTCCACTCCCCACATGGAGAGTGCTCCGATGTATCCCGTCAAATGAGCTTTTGGGTTTCCTGTCCCGTCAAATTTAGCGAAGTCGATCGGCCTGAACTTTTCCGGAAGCTTTGCATTAGGAAACAAGCAAAGCTTGTTGATGTCAAAACCAGTTGATGCTATCTTCTCATTTCTTGCCACAGACTCCTCTAACAGGGTGATTTTCGCCAATACTGCAGCCATCTCGGGGTTTTGCGGGGTTTCCAATTCAAAGGTCAGCTGCTCCAGGTTCGGCATCGGATTTGGATTAGGGTTTGGATTGAGGTTCAGGTTGAGGTTAGGATTGAGGTTTAAGTTGAGGTTAGGATTCGGATTTGGAATCGGATTGGGATTTGGGATCGGAATTGGGTTCGGGATTGGGTTAGGATTCGGATTCGGGTTCAGTGGTGGAAGACGTCGTGCAACCCCAGTAATCATCATCATAAGCTGGGCGATTTGGTTATCAGTGCGCTCGCCGAGATGTTGGATATCTTCCCTTATCTGTCCCATTCCTCCGTACAAGTCTTCCAGACTTGGGTTAGGGTTTGGGTTTGGATTAGGAAGGGGGTTAGGATTTGGATTCGGCTCGCCCCCGTTTGGGTTTGGGTTACCTCCATTTGGGTTCAGGTTTGGATTGCCGGCATTCGGGTTTAGGTTGCCCCCGTTTGGGTTTGGATTGGGGTTTGGGTTTAGGTTCCCGATCAATAGATCCATTTCCTCCCTCAAATCTGATGCACCGACAGAAACTGCTTGAAGTTGAAGCCGTTCCAATCTCTGTCCCAAGGGTCTGGTCCAGGAGGGTATGGTGTCCTTCTTCTTCGGCCCAATTGCTCAGTACTGACAGCAAAGCAAAACCCGTGCTCAGACGCAATTCCTGTTTTTATTTTCATGAAATATGTGCATAGGTTTTTAGAAAATGTGCATCATCGTCACCGCCATCGACTCTGATTTTCCAAGAATGATCGAGTATCTTCCACACAAGGTTGCCTTGATCCTCAGATTTCTTTTAGGGTGTATCCTTCATTCAAAACGACAAATTCTAAGAGATGTCAAAATGAACTAAGTATTCAACTAGTCCTCATTCGAAGTTTCAATTTTGAATTTTGAATTTGGAATAACTTAGTAAAGACGGCGTGATACCCCAACCATCGTGGTGTCAGTGACACGGTGCCATTAGCCAAAATGGTGTACGTAAAGTGGCATCACGGCGCCGTTTTCCTTGTTATTCCTTATTCTCCGTTGAAATTTCGATTAGGCATTAGTCAAGGACTTAGTAATATTCTGATTTCCCAAAGTCTCCTCGTTCTAAGGACTCACGTAGTTAAACAACACGCATATAGAATGCGTGACTCTTCATTGGGTCTTGGCAACCTCGCGAAGACTGCGCAAGCGAGTCTTAGAGTTCTATACGAGACACAAAAAGAAAGCGTAAGATGCAAGGTGCGATGTGCAAGGGTGATAAGATTACGGTCTTTCGAAGGTTGCTTAATTCCTCAGAATTTCTTTTAGGGTGTATCCTTCGTTCAGAACGACAAATTCTAAGAGATGTCAAAATGAACTAAGTATTCAACTAGTCCTCATTCGAAGTCTCAATTTTGAACTTGGAATAACTTAGTATAGACGGCGTGATACCCCAACCATCGTGGTGTCAGTGACACGGTGCCATTAGCCAAGGTGGTGTAAGTAAAGTGGCATCACGGCATCGTTTTCCTTGTTATTCCTTATTCTCTGTTGAAATTTCGATTAGGCATTAGTCAAGGACTTAGTATATTCTGATTTCCCAAAGTCTCCTTGTTCTAAGGACTCATGTAGTTAAACAACGTACACCGGGGTGCACGATTCATCATCGGGCCTCGGCAACCTTCTACAGACCGTGCGAGCGAGATTAAGAGCACAGGACTCGAAATTGAACGGACAGCATGACGGCATGACATGCATGGCGAGATGCAGAAAGCAGTAACATGTAGACAGAATATAGCACATAGTCCTACCCTGCGGGTCCCTGTCCTAGTTTGGAAGGTTCTATTGCTTTCTAAACACGTATAGAGGCCGGTTTTGGCTTGAAGTGGGTTCCCCGGACTAGAGTCAAAGTATACCTCCCACTATTGAGCGTACACCCAATAATGGTACAAACGGTAGGGATGACTCATCACGGTCGAGGGTTGCTGAGCATTCCAGGATTCCCCATCACCGGCAAGCCGGGTAGGATTGCCGAAACACAACAGCGGGGTTGCACAAGATATATACAAGAAATAAACAATGAAACAAAATCCCTTTGAAAATCCTACAAACGTTTTTTCAAGCTTGGCTCACAAGTTTAATTGATATTCAAGAAAAGCGGGCCGTTTTATCAACAAACCAACTTTTTCTCAAGTATCAATTAAACTCTCCCCAGCGGAGTCGCCACTGTGGGCTACCTGCCCGAAAAACAAAAGGTGTTTTTATATTTTTCCGCCGCTTTGAAGAAAGAATACCGTTTGAAGAGTCGCCACCCGGATTTGCGGTATATCACCCGAGAAACCGTTTTGTTTGGAAAACCGGTTGATTTGAAGTTGAAAACCAGAGATCAGTTTCAAGGGTTTGGAAGCCATGTTACGAGGGGGAAAGGGTTTTACGGCACCCCCCTCGCCCGATTCGAAATCGGTCTCTACTAAACGTTTGTGGGATTTTTCAAAGGGATTTTGTTTCATTAGAGCATTTAGCAAGTATCCACAGTTATAACAGGTAAGAAGTGCATGCATGTGCAGGTGTACAGTGGATGGTTAAATGGAAAGTGAGCAAAATGCATGATCACAGAAACTGAGGATCTGTCACTGACTTCACTCTCGAGCGCTCGGGAGTAGTCCCGAGCGCTCGGGAGTTCTGATACCCAACCTGCAAGCTTTGTTAACACAGACAGAATACAATGCTAAAATAGGAAATGAAAAGCTGCATATACACTACTGGCTCAGCAGAGGATTTGAAAGACTGGAATGAACCCTCAATCTTTCAGATCTTGCATCCCTGCCTTAACAAGACTAAATCTACAAATTTAAAAGAGCAACAGGCCACACTGATGCATGCAGAGACCAGATAACACAGCAGACTGGAAAATGGGAAGCAATGACATGCATGGACTCCCGAGCGCTCTGGAATGGTTCGGAGCGCTTGGGAGTGAGCTGCATATCAGCTTATTCTCAAGCGGGAAATGGTACCATCTTGACATGCAAAGGCCCTTGTTTTGATTCTCCCTTGAAGTGAATGATTCTTTTAACTTTGAAAGAAAGGAGCCTTGTTCACACATGAAAACTTGTGAGAAAATGTTTCTGTTTTAGGGAAAATGGTTTTCTGTGCATGCATGCCAAGATGAAACCGTTTCATTTAAGATTACACCTCATTCCCAACCTGCCATATGACAAAGGACCATGCATGAAGCTGGGAATAGTCCCGAGCGCTCCGGAGTACTCTCGAGCGCTTGGGAGTGTTTCCAGTAAGGGTTTTGTGAAAATATTTTTTTGTACCCCATTGCTCTTGTTTTTACACTAGGGTCCCCCAACCATGCACCCAGTATTGAAGACTGGGTCAGGCTGAGAGACCCCCCTCAGAAGGGAAGAACAACCTCCTTTGGTTGAGATCAAAGGTGAAAGTTTCTACCTTTTCCTTGAACTTTTGCTCCTTGGAATGGCTTTGAAATGTAGATGAATAGAGAAGAGTGCAAGAGATCAGAAGAGTATTCTGGATTTCTTGCCCTTTCCCTTGATGATTTCTAAAACTTTTGAAGTTTGGAAGGTGAGTTTTGAGAGTTTTTGGTTTCAAGCAAGAGAGAAAGAGAGCAGAGGATGGAGTTCTTTAGAGAGAGAAAATTTCGTAGCCCCCCTCTGCTGAAAACCAGTTATATTTATAGGCCAAATAACCTATGGTTTTTGAAATCAAATGGTTTTGAATAAAGCATTTTTTTAATAGGAAAATCTTTGGCCTGAATCTCTGCCACCAGAGGTTGAGTGTGGACCGAGCTATCGGCGGGCTCAAGGTGGTGATAATGATGAGTTGCAAGGGTAGTGGGTGATACTGCCATCCATTGGGCAGCAAAGAAGACTCGAGCGCTCGAGAGTGAGCCAGGCCAGAGGTTTTGGAAAACGGTTTGGAGCGCTCGGGACTACTCCCAAGCGCTTGAAAATGCTTTTGACCATTTTTATTCCCTCTTCAAATCTTTCAAGGAGCAAAGTTCCAATCGGCACCAGGCTTGTTTCAATCCAAAGTCATCATCGGGGAGCCTCCGGGCCACAAATCAAGGAATTTTGAAAAGTCCAAATTGGGGTGTCTACACCTACTCTGTTAGCAAACTGAGTAGGTACACGAGCAATCCAGGGAAGGATTATTGGACGGCTATAATCAGGGTCCTTAGATATCTAAGGTACACCAAGGATTATGGACTGCACTATACTCGGTATCCAGCAGTACTAGAAGGATATAGTGATGCTAACTGGATATCCGATACCAACGATTCCAAATCCACTAGTGGATATGTATTTACGCTAGGTGGTGGAGCCGTTTCTTGGAAATCCACCAAACAAACGTGTATAGCACGTTCAACGATGGAGTCGGAGTTTATCGCGTTGGACAAAACTGGAGAGGAAGCAGAGTGGCTTCGTCATTTCATGGAAGATATCCCAACTTGGTCTAAGCCTGCACCGCCGGTCTGTATACACTGTGATAGTCAGTCGGCAATTGGCAGAGCTCAGAATCGTATGTATAACGGAAAGTCTCGACATATACGTCGACGACATAATACCGTTAGGCAGCTACTCTCAAATGGAATTATCGTGATTGATTATGTAAAATCAAAGGATAATATTGCGGATCCGCTAACCAAAGGGTTATCAAGAGAGTTAGTTGAAAGCGCATCGAGGGGAATGGGGCTTAAGCCCATGACTTAAAAGACTCTGCAACGGCAACCCAACCTAGTTGATTGGAGATCCCAAGATCTAGGTTCAACGGGACAACCGAGTTGTATGAGGCTTAGGATGATCACTGTGGAGACTTTGTCTCTGCCCATTCCTATGATGCAACAGTGATGCTTGCAGCGTTTAAGGTTAGGCAAATGCCTTTAATGGTTCTTAAACTTTGGACATCCATGTGGGGTATCCGAGTCGGGTATAGCAGGATACTCGTATTAAGAATCACCTATGTGAATGTAGAAGGGGCCGCTTCTATGAGAATGTCTCGGGCAGAATTCTCTACAAACATTCATGAAGACCAGGCGTGTTCCAGGGCCATAATGGGCACAACCGTAAGAACCAAACTGTGTTTGGAAAGATTCTGGGTGTTGACTATTGACTCGGCTTACACAAATGGCTGAACAGTTCAAGACATCATGTTCACTGGTTAGCTAGTAAGTCCGATAGTTATTCACAAGGATAGGTTCAAAGCCAGAAGCTACCTAGCCCTATGCAGAAGATTTCCTATTGTAACTCTCAGGAATTTTGCATTTGCATTGCATTGATTATCCTGCCAATTTCATTCATGTGGGGGATTGTTGGAAAAAAACTTGGTTTTGCTCAACTTTGAGCTATTTATTGAGTGGGTCCCACGCGTCCACGTGGACCGACCCACATACCGTTGTGTTCGTCTTGGTTAGGAGATTAAGATTGAACACATAAGTGGAGAAAATCAAGTCATGGTGAATGAGAAATTGCCATGGAAAGTTGCCCCTCACATGGTGTTTGGAGGAATGGAAAATGGCTAGTCCCACATTGGTGGGGGGAGGAAAGCTCATTGGGAATAAATAACCCAAGTGGAGCTCAAAGGGTTGGCCCTTTGGGTCATAGAAGTTTTGTAGGGGGAGAGGGCATAGGTAATGTATGCTTTGCTCTTATAAAACACACGCGCGCCGAGCCGGGCCGGGCCGGGCTAATCAAAAGATTGGGCTTGGCCCAATACGTTGTTATCTTTTTGCAGCCCGTCTGTTCGAACTGGGCTGGGTCAGAGCCGACCTGTCCGCGCGCGCTTCTGTTACCGTTGCCCCGTTTCTTTCCTTGCGTCTATTCGACGAACAGGTTCCGACCAACTGGTACTGTTCTGTTCCGAACAGCCACGCCTGCCTTTTCCGAACGGGTGTCTTGATGCCTATATAACAGACCCGTTTCTGCTTCATTCATCACGGAAAAAATAACCTGCATACATTCTGCATTTTCACACATCCATACTGAGAGTTCGATACAGTTTCGGTTCGCTTACCAACCAGATTGCAGTGCTGCTTCCGGTTGGTGAAAATCGGGTAGTCCTGGGAAGCAGACGTCCGCGGATTCCATCAGCACCGTAGTGGAGGGCGAATTTGCTTTAAGGACAGAGTTTTACTCGCCTCGATTAATCCATCCATTGCCAATTTTCGGACGCCTGAAATTGGCTAAGTACGTTTCGCATTCCTTTACTGTTTCGTTGCTTTTCTGTTTTATTTTTCCAGTAGGTAGAAGCCGTGGTGATAACAGCCTTTTCGCAAGAGTCCCTAACGCCGTGCTGATACTAGAAATGGGCGGAAAAGGTCGCGTTTGGGGGATCCGATTGAGAAACTCGCGAGCTTCTTGGAGTCCATTGGGGTTAACAGAGGCCTTTTTTCTCGGTTGTGGTGGGCGGTTTTCTGGACTCGTAGTTGGAGAACTAGGGTTTCTAGAGTGAGAATGAGTACGAAAGGAAACAGTCATAGATGGGTGTGGAGGTAGAGAGAGAAGATTACCTCTTGGGAAATTGGAAGAGTCCATGGGACTGATTGCGGAAAAGACACCAACCTGAGACATCATCTCCTCTTTTCTCCTTGGGAAAATTACCCACATGCGGCGTGGACTGGGATTAATCACCACTTTCATGGTGTCAAGTCTCCAAATTACCAAGACATGGCATCTGCAAATAATATCACCAATACATGGTATGAGGTAATAAGCATGATGCGACTGGACAAATTTGCCCTTTGTCCAAGACGACACCGTTCAAAGCCTTACCATGTATTTATGATTTGTAACAACGTCGTTTGCTTTGGGTGAATACCAGAACACGCTCTCTCTCTCTCTCTCCCACATCCTCCATCGTTCCATATCCCAAAAATCTCCATGAAACCCTAGCTTCTTGTCTTTCTACGTCACATCATCCTTCCCTTTGTGTTGTTCCCGCATTCGAAGTTGTTGCACCCTTCTCAAGATCTAGGGTTGGTATGATCGTCTATCGAAGGAGTCACAATTGCCTACGACAACAATCGAACAACTAACTTAGGTAAATCAGTTTCCTTACCTGCATCTAATGTTTGGTCAATACCGTAATGCTAGGTAATGAGTAAATTCATGGAATTTCGTTTCGATTCAAGGGAAAAAAAAGGGGAAAAAATGGATTTCCAAAAATTTTGTTTGAAGTTCGAACTCTCTTTGTTTATTGATCTTGCTCATGTTTAACTACTCTCTGGCTTCCACATACATGTTTTGAGTTTTGCCCCCAAAGCAATTTTTCCTAATTTTGAAAATCCTAAATCAATGAGAGACTGCAATACTATTATCTTGCTGCTGGGTTTTAATTCCAAAATCTGGCGGAGATTTTGGTGATTGATCAGAAGAGAAGGCATTGGGTGGAATTGGGGGAATTTGAATCTTAAGCTTTGATCCAAAAACACCTCTTCTATGGGAGTTATTTCATCAATCAGTCAGTTGACAAGAGCAACAACACCAATGCTCTTCGGGTCCAACTTTTCCTATGGGTGTTTGTTTCCTGGGAAAATGTTGTGGGGTTTTGGTTTGGACTGGTTTTTCTCATACCCAAAAGGTTGATCGATTGATATGGTAGTGAATGGTTCAGTGTCAAAAATTGAAGTAGGCTCATTGTGTGAGTATCAACCGTCGCCTACGGCATGTTTTAATCTATTTTTTTATTAGATGGGAGACTGTAATGGTATTATTTGATCCTTATGTTAAAATGACTTGGTCTGTACCCATTTTTTTGTTGCTCTGCACCCACAGATAACTAACTTGCCACTGACAAGATCATTGTTGGGTAAATGGTTTCATTCTCTTATAGTCTTACTGAATTGTAGTGTTTGATTCATGAATGACTTGTACGGCCATATGTTGTCTCGGAATAGAAAATATTATGCCGTAACAGCTCGTGACAAGTGTGTACTCATGGATTATAGTAGTTTAGTTTCAAAAGAAAGGAAATGGATAGGGAAAAAATGGTGCATCTATTTTTTTTTTCAAATGGCATTGTTTTTAGATCGCTAATTTTTGTGCCTATGTTGCTTCTAGATTCTGTTAGTATAGAAAAAGTCCAAATAAATACTCACTAACGTTTATGGTGCAATTTATGTAGGATGAAAAGAATAAGAAAATACAAGAGCTGACCGCAGGGATCCGGGGGAAGAAACGACTATGTACCAATTCGGTCGATCCGGAATAGATCGGTTGTGTCATGGGCCTTTCTTATTCTGTTTTCCAACTGCTAGTGTTAGCTGCCTTACTCCTTGGCAGGCTCCATGTTGTGTTTTAAACAGTAGATGATGGGAATGCTTTTTCTTTGATACTACTTTAAACTTTTCCTGCTTATATCCAAGTTCTGCTAGCCTTTGAAGTTGAAGAATATTAGTAAGGATTGCAATCTATCATCAAATGTTGCAAGCTGCATATTCACAAAATTTTGAAGATTGTCATGAGGATTGTTAGTTCATGCCTCCACACTCCAGTTTAAGTGAGGTTTGATCTGATCATTATGCTATACTTTGTAGGCTCAATGAGGGTTCTATGAAGATGAGGATCTTCCATTTTTGGATGCTTATGGGACTTTTCATGCTATGTCAAGAGGTTGATTTGGTCATGTCAACAATTCCATTCAGCCTTAAGTGCCTGGGGTGATCAGCTTAATTAGCACCAGTTTATCATGAATAAGTCCATGTGTATTGATGGTTTACTTAATCAATTAGGTGTATAGAAAAATTGGGTTTCCAAATGTTTTGAATCTTTGTTGGAATTTTATGGCCAATTCATGATTCTGTAGACACCTCCCAAACGGGGCATCGCCATACAGATTGATCACGTTTGTTTGCTCGATTGGTTGCTTGCTTCGTAAACCAAAATCATGGACATTCCCATGGCTAGGAACATCGCCACATGATAACGGTTATCATCAAAACAGAGTCGCCACCCAGTTTATTAAAACTGGGAAAATAGATAGAGATTCTGGATATGGGAGCCAAAAGTACAATAAGGGGAAGGTGTTAGGCACCCCTCTTTGCCCAGTCGCGAGACTGGCCCATAATAATTCAACATAAGACGTGTAGATGCTTTGTTTAATTCTAACATATAATCTGTTTATTTATTCCTTTAAACAGTAAGCAAAGTGAGCCAGTGCGATAAATGAGTATGCATCAGAAAGCAGAAAAGCAAACAAAACTGTCCCAGGGAGATGGATCCCGCGGCCGGTGAATGGATGTCACGGCCGAGGGATCCTCCTGGTTTGATGCACCGGCCGAGGGATCGAAGCCCCGGTCGGTGTTCTTCCTCACACCAGACAGAAGGATTAACAGGTAATCAAAACGCTACGATTAGTCAAAAAGACAGTAAATAAGACAAACCAGAGGCCGTTGGGCCTCACCACCTTGATCCCTTAATTGCTTGATTGCTTTGGATTGGGCGTGGTTGACTGATTGCTTGATTGAAAACCCTAGGGTTAGGGTTTGAACTTCGGGATTTGATCGCCGGATTGACGGCTGCCTTCGGGAGGTTAGGGCTTTTGAGGAGTGGGTTTGAGAGAGTATTTGTGCAGAGTTTTGAGGCTTGAGAGAGTGTATACTCTGATAATTTCGTGTGTTTATTTTCGGAGTCCAAAGGCCCTTTATATAGGCAATTGGTAACTCACTCCGGCCAATCAAATCACGAGATGGCAATTGCAATTGCAATGCATCTCTAACTCTACGTCGTAATCTCTGAGCGTAGCCCGAACGCATCGGGAATGTAGTGTAATCGGATCAAACGTCTGACAGAACACGTTCCAGAGTCTGGGAAAAGGTCGATCTGGCGGCCGAGTAAAGGATATCACGGCCGAGTAATGGATGTCTCGGCCGAAGGATAGATCTTGCGGCCGAGGGATTGATCTCTCAGGGAGATTTTGCTAGCAACAGGTTGCTCGGGTGAGGAAATGATGTTATGGCCGTGGGATCGATGTCACGGCCGACAGATGGATTCTCCTAGGCTTCTGTATTTCTGTCTGAAAGGCTGTATGGCTCTGAATTGGGTCCTCTAAGTGGCTCAAAGTTCTTACCGAAAGTCCTAAGGTTCTCAAAGAAGCAATCAGCAATCACTGTATCCGTTTCATCATCGGGATTGTCCCAAGGTGGGACTTGAAATAATCGTTAGGCCAAATTGGGGTGTCTACAGATGCCCCTCTTTGACTGAACTCAGACGGATCGCGAGACATGTTTGAGTAAGAGTCAAAGCTGTAGAAAGCAACTCAATTTGGTCCAACCACTATTCCAAGGGTTTTTTTGAAAAAGGTTTTGTTATGGTCGGGTCGGGAGGTTGCCTACGTATTCCACAAGGGAAATTCAGACCAATCGTAGTTCAGGCAATAAAGAAAAATAAAAAGTTCGGAGGGTTAGAGATTGAAGACGTACCTTTGGGCTTAAAAAGCCGTAGTGTGACGTACCTAAACTGAGCCAGGGTTTTGGCGGAAGATAGTTGAAGGAGCGCAGGGCTGCCTGGGGAGTTTTTTTTGCGGAGAGCTTCCTTAGTATTTTGGGGTAGATCAGTACACTGCAGGTGCGTTTGCTTTTCTTGATCATCCTTACTTTGACTGAAAGGAGCTCGGTAGAGTAGCCTATCCTTGTGAATGAGCTGGAAGGAATTGATGTAATGGGGTGGAATCCAAACCATCTGCTGGGATGAGTTGGACGCCGGTTTGCTTTTGAGATGTAGGGGGCGCAGGGCCAGTAACTAAAGCACGGAGCTTTGCGTAATGAGGGAACCGAGGCACGGAGCCGGTTGTAGTCATGAGGCGAGAGCCTGAGGTGTGATGGAATCGAGGCGTGGAGCCTGTTGCAGTCTTGAGGCGAAGGCCTGAGGAGATTGGATAGGACCGAAGCGCGGAGCTGGTATAAGGCAAGGGCTTGAGGCGAAGGAACTGAGGCGTGGAGCCTGAGGTGATTTTATTGAGGCGTGGAGCCTGTGGTGTCAGAGCTTCGAGCTTGACGTGATGAACCGAAGCGCGGAGCTGGTATAAGGCAAGGGCCTGAGGTGAAGGAACTGAGGCGTGGAGCCTGAGGTGATTAGATTTGAACCGAAGCGTAGAGCTGGTTGTATTCTGATGGTCTGTGCACGGAGCTTTTCCATCATAAGTGTTGGCGTGGAGCCAAAGGATCGAGGCGCTGGACCGATCAATAAAACCGAGGAATAGAGCCGGTTGATTACAGGGTTGACCTGTTTCATGAGAGATATGCAGAGTGTATATGTGCGATGATGGTTGTTAGATGTGAACAGATATGATGATGCAGGCTCGATGTGATAATGCAATATGTGCACGGGCCCGTGCGTGTGTGTTTAAGCTTAGAGCTTCTATCAAGTTCCGGACTTGAGCATTCGAAGCGTAGAGCTCGAGCATTCGGACGGCAGAATCCGAGCTTTCAAAGTACAGGCTTTGAGCGTCCAGTACTCAGTGGTTGGGCATCCAAGCGTAGAGCTTGAGCATTCAAGTGTATAACTTGAGCATCCAGTACACAGTGGTTGGGCATCCAAGCGTAGAGCTTGAGCATTCAAAAATGTTAGATTTTTGAGCATTCAGGCGTAGAGCCTGAGAATAGATGTCTTGATTGTTGGGGCGGCGTAGAGCCTGTTGCTTGTTTACGGCTTCGAGCCAGTTGAGATGATGGATACAGGCTTCGAGCCTGTTGGAGTAATGGGCTTCGAGCCGCTGAGGTTGTGATAGCGAGCGTAGAGCTGTTGAATGAGTGAATAAGTACAGGCGTAGAGCCTGTCGATAATGGGCCTCGAGCCGCTGAGTTGATTGCTATGGCTTCGAGCTAGTTGAAACGGTGGGCTTGGAGCCGCTGAATTGGTTGTTACGGCTTCGAGCCGCTGAAATGGTGGGCGTAGAGCCGCTTTGGTGAGATAACGGGCATAGAGCCTGTTGTTGTGATAGCGAGCGTAGAGCTGCTGAGTCGAGGGCTTGGAGCCGCTGAGATGGTAGACATAGGCTTCGAGCCTGTTGAGGTAATGGGCTTAGGGCCGCTGAGTTGAAGGCGTAGAGCCATTGAGTGATAGTGAGCATAGGCATAGAGCCGTTGAGTAAGTCGATATGGGCACGGAGCTGCTTATTTTCTTGGTAGTGGGTACGGGCATAGAGCCGCTGGGTGTTTTGACTTGTTTTGGCCAGCAGTTTGTGGAGAGAGAGCTTCGATGCTTGGGCATGCCCCCAAGGCTAGTTTTGATCACATTGTGTTGGCTTGGGGATGCCCCCAAGGCCACTCGGTTGGTTGAGGACTTAGGAGTCTGTAGTGACTTGAGTCAGTGCACAGAGCAAGACTTGATATGGCTGAGGGAGATAGATTGGGCGGCCAGGAGATCGATCTCTCGGCCGAAGGATTGATGTCTCGGCCGAAATATTGAATACTTGGCCGTTTAATCGGTTCGTTTTCAGGGGCCTATAAAAGGCCACGGCCTCAGCCGTTTCATTTCATTTTCCTTTCTTCCCTCTCCGTTTCTTACGTCCGAGACTTCTACCGAAGATCCCTTCCATTTCTCCTCGTTTCCGACAGCTCCGGGCCGTGGGTGATATGCTTACGCGGCTAGCGTGCGCGGAGGGAGACCGCGTTGTTTTCGGTCCTGTCTTGATGCTTGATTAGGGACCCTTGCATGGGTAGCTTGCTTCCGTGACGCGGAACTCCTGGGATGGCGCTTGTACGTGATATGGTGGTCTTTCTGGGCCATGTGGTGTTTCTTCTGCACCATAGTGCTTCTTTGGTACACATCGCTCCAGGGGTGTCCTCTTTTTTAGTTTCTTTGCAGCAGGCCTCTGGTGTTCAGACCACCAGAGGGTTCGGCTTCTCCTCTCCTTCCTCTTTTTCTTTTTCTTTTTTGTTTTCCTATTCCTCTTCCTGCATAGGTTAGTTTGACAGGAAATCGATGTATAGTTTGTTTAGGAAATGTGGGATGATCCACCTTGTGATGTAAAAAGCTTTCGTTATATGAAACAAAAATCTTTTGCTTTGTTTGTGATTGTGTATGCCATGCTTACGTTGTTTGCATGTGATATTTTTGTTAATCCAACGAAACGAACTGAACCGTGGAAGCAGTCTGTAAAACAGCCGTTCTGGCGGCCGACTGAATGATTACGCGGCCGATGCTTTGATCTGGCGGCCGAAGGATCGTTCTGTTTACCTGGGTTTGACTTGTAGGTCAACCCTGATTTTTGCGGGCCGATGGATGGATCCTACGGCCGTCATATCGAAGTATCGGCCGAGAGACCGATTGAAATTCTGAGGATTAAGAATCCGATTCCGATTCGGACTAAGACTCGACTTAGTTCTATAAGTACGCGTTCTACGAACCCGATAGCATTGTCAGTAGCAATTCCTTTATACATGGCACAACCAGTCCTTGATCAGTGGTTGATTTCCTTCAATGGCCTTGACCGTTTACACTTTAAGTCCTTTGGCATGGACTTCCTCTTTTCCCTTCGTCAAATCCCTGTGAATTTTGCCTTCCTTAGGGCAGCCGCTAGTTTGTGGGACCCTGATTTTCACGTCTTTCATTTTAAGAGAGAGGAGTTGTGTCCTACTATCGAGGAATTTGCAGCCATCATGGGTCATTCGGATAGAGAGGGTTTCATTGTCCCTAATCATTTGTTTAACCGGGGTGATCTCCTGAAGGATTTACTCCAAGTTCAGAAACATGAAGTTAAATTCTTCCTAGTGAAAGGAAGGCTGGAGATTCTGCAACTTATTCAGCGTTTTGGTACAGCTGAGGCTCATCGCCAAGTTTCCCTACAAAAGTCGTGTTTTCATGCGTTGTGCATTTGTCTCCTTCATTACTACTTGCTTGGCCCTTCCTCTGGTCATGCTGATCCTGTATTGCTTAACCTTGCTCAGCAAATTGGAAACCGTGTGGGTTTCGCTGGCTTAATGTTGGCAGAGACCTTGATGGGTCTAGATGTGATGAAGGGTAGTCCTACAGCTCAGTTCTCAGGCAGTCCCTTGCTATTGCAGGTTCGCTCTTTTATTTGTTTATTTGTTAAGTTTATCTTTTCACTCATCACTCTTTTGTTTTGACTCATGTGTTCTCTCAACTCACAATTTTCCTTTTTTCTCTAGGTGTGGTTGTTTGAGAAGCTAAAGGTGTGGGATGCGCCGGAGCGACTTCCTTATAATCCAGACCAATGCACAAAGCGTCATATGATTAAACAGTTCCCAACTGAGGCTGCTTGGGAAGCATGGATGAAGACTTGCAGAGGTGATTGGATTCAATGGGTTTGCCCCTGGTATGGTATAGAGAGTATGACTGTGAGTACCATGAACCATTTTGGTGTAGCAGCGATTGGTATCGCTCGAGTCGTTTTCTACTTTCCTGCTCGCTTTCAAAGGCAGTTTGGGGCTGAACAAACCGCAATCTTGGGTGACCCTGAGTACACCGTCTCTAAGATCCATGATGCCAACTTCCGCCGCAACATGCTGCGTCTTTGGCCAAATAGAGTGATGCAGGAGGTTGCTGAGAACTTTGTTGCCAAGCTATTGGGTTCTTACAAACGCTGGTTGAAGAAAAACCTTTTGGAGGACAGTAGTGCAAAGAGAAAGAAGACCTAGAGATTGACACTTTGCTTATGCTTTTCAAAAAGATGTTTGCTTGATTCTAGCTTTCATGGATTAAGAATTGTTTAAGTTTGCTTTGTCCTTTCTCTTTGGAAATAATAAAACATTTGGCCGTTTTATTTGAAGATGTTATTGCCATGATTTGATAGCGAACATGCTTTAGGATAGACCTAGAAATTTTGGAAGTGATGATGTAACAGTGGCCGAATCTCAAATTTGGAGATTGCCTACGTATCCCATGGAGGGAATCAGGCCATAAACGTAGTTCCAACAAAGGGGATTGGTTTTGTTTTTAGTTAGGGTCCACTCGGGTATTTTCCTCTCCTTTTGTGCTCTAAATTTTGCCTAAAACCGCCCTTGCGGGTTTTCGGTCTAGCGAGCGTTTTATTTATGCCTTAGTTTTTGCCTAAGCCGCCCTTGCGGGTTTTCGACCTAGCAGGCTGCTCTAATTTTTGCTTGGATCCGCCCACCTTTGTGGTTTTCGGTCCAATGAGCATCTCTCATGGGTAATACTTCCTCAACTTGTCGATGTTGACTGGCGTTGCGAATTCCATTCCATCCAAGTCTGCAATGTATGCTGCTCCTCCAGAAAGTATGCGTTTGATAAGGTAGGGGCCTCCCCAGTTTGGTCTAAACTTGCCCCTTGGGTCTGAGACGTGGCGACGAATTGCTTTGAGCACCATGTCTCCTACCTTGATGTCCCTAGGTTTCACCTTTTTGTTGAATGCTCGTGCAATGCGGCGTTGATACCCTTGTACATGGTATAAGGCTCTCAGTCTCCTTTCGTCTAGTAGTGCCAACTCGTCGTAGCGGTTCTGAATCCAGTCTTCTTCGATCATTCCAGTCTCAGCCAGAATCCTTAACGAAGGTAATTCTAGTTCGATAGGCAAAACAGCTTCCATTCCATAAACCAGAGAGTAGGGGGTGGCCCCAGTTGAAGTCCTTTCAGTTGTTCGATAACCCCATAGTGCCAGAGGTAGCATTTCTGGCCAGTCTGTGTAAGTGTCGGTAGTCTTCCGTAGAATCCTTTTGATATTCTTGTTTGCAGCCTCAACTGCTCCATTAGTTTGAGTTCGGTAAGTAGATGACCGATGATTCTGTATCCCAAATTTGGCAAAAAGCTTCTTTGTCGCCTCCTTGAAGTGCGATCCATTGTCACAGACGAACTCGTGAGGTACACCATATCGATAGATGATATTAGTGCGAATAAATTTGGCCACATGAGTGGCTTTGAGAGTAGCATAAGAGGCTGCTTCTACCCACTTGTTGAAGTAGTCGATGGCCACCAGAATGAACTGATGTTTGTATTTTCCCTTTGGATTTATGCTTCCAATGACGTCTATCCCCCAAGTGGAGAATGGCCAAGGGGATGTCATGCTATACAATTCCGTAGGGGGAATACGCATACGATCAGCGTGAGTTTGGCATTTGTAACATCGGCGGACATAATCAGCGCAGTCGGCCTCCATTGTAGTCCAGTAATATCCCTGACGTAGGATCTTCTTCGCCATCGTTGCCCCGTTCATATGTGGCCCACAAATTCCTTCGTGTATTTCCTCCATTACCTTGTGACTGTCCTCCATTGTGACACAAAGTTGGCTTGGACCCAAATGTGCCCTTCGATACAATGCTCCTCCACATATTACAAATCGGGCAACAAACTTCCGCAGAGCTGTTTTTTCTTTTGAGGTGGCCTCGGGTGGGTATTCTCCTTTTTCCAGGAATTCCTTCACGTCTTCGTACCATGGCTTGCCATCGTCTTCACCTTCCTCGGTAAAGGTACATTCACATGCTGGTTTAACCTTTTGCTCGATCATGAGAGGCCGCATTGTGAATCCCAGGGGTATTTCGACCATAGATGCTAATGTTGCCAGTGCATCTGCAAATCTATTGCTCACTCGAGGAGTGTGTGTGAAGATAACAGAATCGAATTGTGGAATTAGATCTTCCAGCACAGAGTGATATAGCTTAAGTGTATCTTCCTTGACCTTCCAGTCTCCTCTTGCTTGAGATACCACCAGGTTTGAATCCCCAGTGACTTCTACCCTTTTTGCCCCTAGCTCCAGGGCTGCCTCCATTCCAGCAATACAAGCCTCGTATTCAGCTTGGTTGATATGACAAAGGGATGTGAGAGTCGTTTGGGGAAACTAGCAATACCCCTATGCCATAACCACATCGGTTTGATGCTCCATCAAAGTAAAGTTGCCAGGTGTCGTCTAAGAGACATAAAATGTTCTCGTCGGGGAACATGAAGTCCTCTGCCTCGGCCTCTGTCACGGGGTAATCTGCCAAGAATTCTGCCACAACTCTTCCCTTTACTGATTTCCTTGTCATGTATTTGAGGTCGAATTCTGCTAGCAGCAATAACCACCTAGCTAGCTTTCCGATAAGTGCTGGCTTTTCGAAAAGATACTTGATTGGGTCTAAACGAGAGACCAGCACCACCGGATGTGCTAACAGGTGCTAACAGGTAGTGCTTCAGTTTCTTTGTGGCCCATACTAGCCCCCAACAGGTTTTCTCGAGGGGAGTGTACCTTGTCTCATAGTCCAACATTTTTTTGCTGAGGTAGTATATGGCGCACTCTACCTTGGCGTTGTTTTCTTGTGCTAGCATGCACCCCATGGATGTGTCTGTTACTGAGAGATACAGAATTAATGACTTCCCAGGGATGGGCGGTGACAGTACAGGTGGATTCTGAAGATATTCTTTGATTGCCTCAAACGCTTGCTGACAGTCTTGGCTCCATTCAAAATCAGTACCTTTCCTCAGTAGCTTGAAAAGAGGTTCACAGGTGGTTGTGAGCTTGGAAATGAACCTGCTGATGAACTGTACCTTCCCCAAGAAGCTCCTTACTTCCTTCTCCGTCCTAGGCGGTGATATCTCCATGATAGCCTGTATCTTGGAAGGGTCTACCTCGATTCCTCTTTGAGTGATGAGGAATCCTAACATCTTTCCAGCTGTTACCCCAAAAGTGCATTTTTGAGGGTTAAGACGTAGTTTGTAATTCCTAATCCTCTCAAAGAACTTTTGGAGTGCTCCATAGTGTCCTTCCCTTTCCTTTGATTTGACTATCATATCGTCGACGTACACCTCGACCTCTTTGTGCATCATGTCGTGGAGCAGTGTTGTGGCCATCCTCTGATAAGTGGCTCCAGCATTCTTCAACCCAAATGGCATCACTTGGTAGCAGTAGGTTCCCCAAGGTGTAGTGAAGGTAGTTTTCTCTCTATCCTCAGGAGACATAAGGATTTGGTTATACCCAGAAAATCCATCCATGAAGGATAGCAATGCATGGCCTGCGGTGTTATCTACTAGCTCGTCTATGTGAGGTAATGGGAAGTCATCCTTTGGACTGGCCTTGTTGAGATCTCGGAAATCTACGCAGACCCTGATTCCTCCAGTTTTCTTTGGTACGGGAACGATGTTGGCTACCCACTGTGGATATTCGGTGACTATGAGAAAACCGGCGTTGATTTGTTTAGTGACTTCTTCTTTTATCTTTAAGACCCAATCAGGGCGCATACGTCTCAGTTTCTGTTTAACTGGTTTTGCATCAGGATGAAGGGGAATTTTATGCTGAACAATTTCAGGGTCTATTCCAGGCATGTCCTTGTAAGACCAGACAAAAACATCTTTGTATTCTTTTAGCAAAATGATTAGTTTTTCACTTTCTTGAGGGGATAGTGCGGCACCAATTTTAACCATTTTGGGCTCGTTTTCAGAGCCTATGTTTGCTGTGATTATTTCCTCAGAAAAAGGTTTAGCGTGCCTTTCTTCTTCTCTTTCGATGAATTCTAGAATTTCTTTTGGAATTTCTTCCTCAAAATTTGGTTTGTCGGAATCCACACAATTGATCATAGGCAAAGTGAAATACTCTAAATCTTCCTTCTCATTGCTAAGTTTATCAAAAGACATTTCAGAGTCGAACTCAAAGTAAATGCTATGCCCTGGTACTTTGACCAGGTTTTCCTCACTAGATTTAGTAGTTTCAAAAGATGAAAAGCTTGACTCGGACTGAGTCGATTCGGAGTCGGAATCAGAATCAGAACTAAGATCGGAATTAGTGCTTTTCATTTTGTATTTCAGAGTGTGTTCCACGGTCCAGTTAGGGTAAGCCCCTTTTTCAGCATCCACAATCAGTTCAGAGCAGTCTTTTTCATCACCAAGGTTGATCACCAGCACTTCACTGTCACCTTGATTCGCACTTTCATCATTGTCACCCTACAAGTCTTGGAGGGCCATTTGATTTGCTATCGCTGTTATTTCTTCCAATTGAGCTTCAATCTCGGCTTCGTCGCTGTTGTCGACTCGTCGTGTGCCAACAAAGCCCCACCAATTACCAAAGCTATCTATGATGGGGTGGATCACCCTTATTTCATTGTTGGTGACCCCCTCATCAAAGAGTAGGTTTAGTGATATTTCGTCTAGTGGGTCATTGTCAACAGACTCTTCTTCCTTTGCCTCTTTAGTTTCGAGGTTGTTGACCTCGTCTATTGGCCAATAATCATCGGTAGGTGCATAGGGGTCATAAAAATAGATTGGAACCCTGCGAAGCCCTTCTTCTTCGATCAGGTCTTCTACTTCTTCCTCATAAACCGTTCCAGCGAACATGATATGGTTGTCTTCAATGATGGCCACCATAGGCTTTGGTTGATTTACTGGAGTGATGTATTCGGAGGGGTTGAAGTCTTCAATAGCAAAGTGGAGCGGACCAGACAGCTTGGTGACAACTTGAAAGTGCGAATCAGACATGAACAGTGATGCAGTCATTTTTCCTGAAAAGGTTTTTGCTTTAGTTAGATTGATTTAATCTTACCTACTGTTTATTTGACTTAGAGAGATTCCTAAGGTTTAACCTGCAAAAGAGAAACTTTACAACATACACACATACAATGGGTGTGAGGAAGAACTTGGAAGTAAAATGCAAGTAGGTTCCTAGCCTGTAGGTTCCTGTCTTAGTTTGATAAGTTCTATGGCTTTCTAAAACATGCAAGGTTTTGGTAGTTTCAGGGTGCTCCGTTGTCAAAAGGGCACCAATCCCCTCACCAGCCCATCATAGGCGGTGATTGGGTGATTTCCTTTTTGATATACCACTAGGTACGAGTGACTGTGGAGTTTGCTGGAACCCCCAACATAGCCCGTGTCATGCCGGGATATCAGGTGAACTCAACGGGTTGCCCGCTCGATGCATATGATAAATGAATTAAACAAGGCATGTATTAGTCTTATGTTGAACTTTTTGGTTATGGCTCTCATGTCCCCAGCGGAGTCGCCAAAAACTGTAGACACCTCCCAAACGGGGCATCGCCATACAGATTGATCACATTTGTTTGCTCGATTGGTTGCTTGCTTCGTAAACCAAAATCATGGACATTCCCATGGCTAGGAACATCGCCACATGATAACGGTTATCATCAAAACAGAGTCGCCACCCAGTTTATTAAAACTGAGAAAATAGATATAGATTCTGGATACGGGAGCCAAAAGTACAATCAGGGGAAGGTGTTAGGCACCCCTCTTTGCACAGTCGCGAGACTGGCCCATAATCATTCAACATAAGACGTGTAGATGCTTTGTTTAATTCTAACATATAATCTGTTTATTTATTCCTTTAAACAGTAAGCAAAGTGAGCCAGTGCGATAAATGAGCATGCATCAGAAAGCAGAAAAGCAAACAAAACTGTCCCAGGGAGATGGATCCCACGGCCGGTGAATGGATGTCACGGCCGAGGGATCCTCCTGGTTTGATGCACCGGCCGAGGGATCGAAGCCCCGGTCGGTGTTCTTCCTCACACCAGACAGAAGGATTAACAGGTAATCAAAACGCTACGATTAGTCAAAAAGACAGTAAATAAGACAAACCAGAGGCCGTTGGGCCTCACCACCTTGATCCCTTAGTTGCTTGATTGCTTTGGATTGGGCGTGGTTGACTGATTGCTTGATTGAAAACCCTAGGGTTAGGGTTTGAACTTCGGGATTTGATCGCCGGATTGACGGCTGCCTTCGGGAGGTTAGGGCTTTTGAGGAGTGGGTTTGAGAGAGTATTTGTGCAGAGTTTTGAGGCTTGAGAGAGTGAATACTCTGATAATTTCGTGTGTTTATTTTCGGAGTCCAAAGGCCCTTTATATAGGCAATTGGTGACTCACTCCGGCCAATCAAATCACGAGATGGCAATTGCAATTGCAATGCATCTCTAACTCTACGTCGTACTCTCTGAGCGTAGCCCGAACGCATTGGGAATGTAGTGTAATCGGATCAAACGTCTGACAGAACACGTTCCAGAGTCTGGGAAAAGGTCGATCTGGCGGCCGAGTAAAGGATATCACGGCCGAGTAATGGATGTCTCGGCCGAAGGATAGATCTTGCGGCCGATGGATTGATCTCTCAGGGAGATTTTGCTAGCAACAGGTTGCTCGGGTGAGGAAATGATGTTATGGCCGTGGGATCGATGTCACGGCCGACAGATGGATTCTCCTAGGCTTCTGTATTTCTGTCTGAAAGGCTGTATGGCTCTGAATTGGGTCCTCTAAGTGGCTGAAAGTTCTTACCGAAAGTCCTAAGGTTCTCAAAGAAGCAATCAGCAATCACTGTATCCGTTTCATCATCGGGATTGTCCCAAGGTGGGACTTGAAATAATCGTTAGGCCAAATTGGGGTGTCTACAGATTCATTTGTCGTTATCTTGCTATACTTTTTTGTTCACACATTTCTTCTTTTAGTGACTTTTGTTGGGCGTTGATGCTTAAGTGTACAAGATTAATAGTAGATGTTACTATTAAGGTTATAGCATCTTAGATTTGTGGTTTGCTAATTTTTCTATTCTTGAAAGAAAGAAAGAAAGCATGCCTCCACTTGCCCTAGTTTTTGGTGGGGCACAAGAGTTGGCAACGTGGTTCAACATTAATACGATGTTTATATTCTTGTTTGTTTGAGTACTAGTCATGAACATATATGTGTTGAGACTCGACACTACCTATTTGTGCACTCCGACATCTTTTTATGCTACCAGCATTTTGCTTTTTTTAGGTATGCCTGAACTTGTAGATTTGTTCTTACGTGTTGCATTTGTTTTTGTTTTTTAAATTAGATTTGAGACTGGAATGGTATTATTTGATCATTGTTCTGAAGAACTAAAAATGCATGATCCATTGAATGGGTTTCGAGAGTTCATCTTTTAACTTCCTTAGTGGTTTGGCTTGTTGTCACTTACCCATTTCCATTCTTTTTGAATTGCAGGTCTATGAGTTGAAGGATTGTCAATTCAATGTTCATCAAGCCCAAGCACTTACATTGTCAACTCAGGTCTATGAGTGGTTTGGATCCTTGTATTGTCCTGCTATGTTGGTTTTAGTTACTGTATTAGTTCAGTTGTTTTGCTTTGATTGCTGAGCACCTTTGGGTTGCATGTTATGTAATTTGTTTCTTTGTAGCTGCCTTACATTGGTATTTCGTTTATAGTAGCTATCCATTTTGTATTGCCTTGTCCTTGGAGGGTTGTTCCTTGGAATCTTTAAGCTTTTTTGGGGGGCATGTCCCTAGTTGTTCTTTACTCCTTTTATTGCAAGTTGCTCTGTAGCTGCTGTTTACAATGGCTGCCTTACATTACTCTGTTACTGCTACTGCTGCTACCTGTTACTACTCTGTAGCTGCTGTGGAAATTGTTTCTTACGGCTATTGATGTTGTGCCATTGGTATTATATCTTGGCTATTGCTGTTACTGCTCATGTTATGGTTGCTGTCTATTTTGCTGCATATACCTGAATGTTACGGCTGCTACTGATGTTCCGACTGTATGCAGTCCAGTAAATGCTTTGCTGTTTGTTATGGCTGTTCCTAGTGTGTATCCTTACTCGTATCCTAAGGCTGCAATCTGTTGTATCCTACGGCTACTGCTGCTGTCCAGTGGTGTAGTTGGTCCACTCAGCTGCTGCAATCTGTTGTATCCTGTTATGGTTGCTGTGTGGGGCTGAATCTGGTAATGTAGTTGGTCCATTCAGCTGCTGGTCTTCTATTATGTTCTCTGTTATGGCTACGGTTGTTGTCGCTTCTGCTGATATGTTGTGTGCAATTTACCAGCACTATTCTGCTGTTTTCTGTGTGGTTCAGTTCCAGGATTGGGCTGTATTCTCCAGATTATATGGAATGGGGCTGAATACTCTCAAGTGGAATTTAAGTTCAAGTAACTCAGTAGTCTTTGCATCGGAAGTCTTGCTTCAGGCTTTCGAAATGATTTGGTTCTATTTTGGATGTATTTTAGTTGGATGTAAATACTCTTCTCAATTTCTTAATCCTTTCGCCATCTGTTTTGTGCCCCTCTGTTAGATGGATACAAAACAGTTGTCCCATTTTCATCTAGTCCTATGTAGCCATTTGGCTTAGGCTTTCTATGTTTTGTTTTATTTTATTTCTTTTTCTCCAGGGTATGTCCTTTGTAGACTGGTTTTTTGGTTTGCCTTTTTTTAAATTTTCAAGCTGATTTACCCAAAAAAAAGGGCTAGGGCCAATTAGCCTTTCATGCTTCTCCCAGCCTATTCGTGAAGTTCCAAAAAGGTAAATTAAACTACCAATAGTGCTAGTGTATGTGGATGAAGTAATCATCACTGGAGATGATGAGGATGAAATCCAAAGGACAAGTTCTCCCTTGCCTTCGGTACTAACTGAATGAGGTTGCCTACCCAAGTCGGACCAGATCGATTATGTCCTCCATATCACGCTCGTTGAGTCCTGTTCTAATAGCCGGGCTTAACACTTCGTCCATCTTGACCCTCCTTGAGACCCTCGACACATCACAAATCCGAGAAGAGTTTTTACCACTATCGAGTATAACTAAGATGATGGGAGGGAGTAAGAATTACATTCCCTTTTCACTTCTGGGCCAATCGATGAATTTGAATAGCCAGAACTACTATAGAGAGGCAGCTGAATCGACGAAAGATTGAATCGTTACGGCCTCCTCTCGTTCCTCAATAACATTCAGAAGATGATGAATCTCCTTGTCTCATCAGTAAGTCTGAGAATACCCCATCTTCCTATCTTTTGGAAGACTTCACAGGAGTGTTTAATCATTGTAACTAATTACATTTGATTAATAAATTGGAATGCTAAATTTTTTCGCTGTTAAAAACCAAAAAAAAAAAACATACATTATAGCGGTTAGTGTGCAAAAATTGAAGGCAAGAATTTGATTAGACCATTCGATTGATAATGAGAGTAGTGAGAGAGAATGGATACTTATAGTGAGACAAACGGAGGGAAATGAATTAGGTTAGGTCCCTTCCCCGTTTTCCCTCCAAAAGTGAAGTAGGATTGGCATGAGTTGTGATTGTGTGCTTTGAGTTGAAGGTAAAAAGACCAAGTTATTGATTAAATAATATACCATTTACTTTCCTTGAGGACCATATTACAATTTAAAATGGAGCACGTCATAATTTCTGACAAGTATGAACCGTGGAAAGTTATGTATTTTGTCGGGCTTTTACGTCTCCCCAATGGGACCTATTTTCCATTCAACCTCAACCAATTTTATTTGGGCCAAAAAGGGCAACTAAAAAGATACAAAAGACTTTCTTCTATTACATCGAAAAAGACCATCATGTCCCAGGTCTTATGAACAACGTCATATATGAAAGACAGTCTATGGTTCCTAAAGACTACACTTTTTATCTTTAACGACCAAATTTCAATTTACCCGAGACCAAGTCCATATTGCTAAAAGGCTATACTCTATATCTGTGTGGACCACATGTTATTGTATAAAGAGCACGTTATATTTTTGGGCAAGTGATAAGCGTGGAAAGTTAATTGGTGGTTCTTTGAAAACCAAGACCAAGTCCATATTGCCAAAAGACTGCACTCTATGTCTGTGTGGACCACATGTTTATCGTATAAAGAGTAAGTCATATTTTTTGGGAAGTGATAAGTGAAAAGTTAGGTGGTGGTTCTTTCAAGACCAAATCCATATTGCCCAAAGACTACATTCTATGTCTGTGTGGACCACATGTTTATTGTATAAAGAGCAAGTCATATTTTTTGGCAAATGATAAGTGTGAAAAGTTAGGTGGTGGTTCCTTCAAGACCAAGTCCATATTGCCAAAAGACTACACTCTATATCTGTGTGGACCACATGTTTATCGTATAAAGAGCAAGTCATATTTTTTGGGAAGTGATAAGTGAAAAGTTAGGTGGTGGTTCTTTCAAGATCAAGACCAAGTCCATATTACGCAAAGACGACATTATATGTCTGTGTGGACCACATGTTTATTGTAAAAAGAGCAAATCATATTTTTTGGCAAGTGATAAGTGTGAAAAGTTAGGTGGTCGTTCCTTCAAGACCAAGATCAAGTCCATATTGCCGAAAGACTACACTCTATATCTGTGTGGACCATATGTTTATCGTATAAAGAGCAAGTCATATTTTTTGGGAAGTGATATGTGAAAAGTTAGGTGGTGATTCTTTCAAGACCAAGACCAAGTCCATATTACGCAAAGACGACATTATATGTCTGTGTGGACCACATGTTTATTGTATAAAGAGCAAATCATATTTTTTGGCAAGTGATAAGTGTGAAAAGTTAGGTGGTGGTTCCTTCAAGACCAAGACCAAGTCCATATTGCCAAAAAACTACACTCTATGTATGTGTGGACCACATGTTTATCGTATAAATAGCAAGTCATATTTTTTGGGAAGTAATAAGCGAAAAGTTAGGTGGTGGTTCTTTCAAGACCAAGATCAAATCCATATTACCCAAAGACTACATTTTATGTCTGTATGGACCACATGCTTATTGTATAAAGAGCAAGTCATATTTTTTGGCAAGTGATAAGTGTGAAAAGTTAGGTGGTGGTTCCTTCAAGACCAAGTCCATATTGCCAAAAGACTACACTCTATATCTGTGTAGACCACATGTTTATCGTATAAAGAGCAAGTCATATTTTTTGGGAAGTGATAAGTGAAAATTTAGGTGGTGGTTCTTTTAAGACCAAGACCAAGTCCATATTACGCAAAGACTACATTATATGTCTATGTGGATCACATGTTTATTGTATGAAGAGCAAATCATATTTTTTGGCAAGTGATAAGTGTGAAAAGTTAGGTGGTCGTTCCTTCAAGACCAAGACCAAGTCCATATTGCCAAAAGACTACACTCTATGTCTGTGTGGACCACATGTTTATCGTATAAAGAGCAAGTCATATTTTTTGGGAAGTGATAAGCGAAAAGTTAGGTGGTGGTTCTTTCAAGACTAAGACCAAATCCATATTGCCCAAAGACTACATTTTATGTCTGTGTGGACCACATGTTTATTGTATAAAGAGCAAGTCATATTTTTTGGCAAGTGTGAAAAGTTAGATGGTGGTTCCTTCAAGACCAAGTTCATATTACCAAAAGACTACACTCAATAACTACTCATTCCTTGGTATCAACAAACTAATAAGCCAGTATTATAAAAATGAGAATGTTAATACATCTTCACCATAAATTGCATCGGAAATTCCAAGTATTTAGAAAAGAACTCTATACATGTAGTGATAAAAAAAAGAAAAAACTAATGTACATCTCTTTGTAGCTAAAAGAATGCTTTGTACTAAAAAACAATAAGTGCTAGAGAATGATCAACACTGAATTGACAACCCTTCAACTCTTAGACCTGCAATTCACAAAGAATGGAAATGGATAAGTGACAACATAATCAAACCACTAACAAGAAAGTTAAAAGATGAACTCCGAAATAGAGCATTACATACCTCAGCAAGGGAGACAGTAACATTCAAGTTCAATTGCAAAGTGGACTTCAATATCTATGCTCATCCTAGTAAAAAAAAAACAAGTGCAATTAAGTCTGATAAGTAAAAATATAACAGAGAAGTTATATACAATAAAGATAGATAGTTGTTAGCTTGAAGTAATCTATAAGAGTCTATACACAACTTAAACATATGCAAAATTACCTTAAAAAACTACTCATTACTTGCATATAAGTATCTTTGTTCCACCGTAAGATCTTCAAATGTCTACCTTGTCAGCAAGATAAAGGTACCTACAAATTGAGCAAATTAAATTTGACACTTATTATACAAAGCATCTTACTATTGAAACACAACATATCTTTTATTGGTTAAAATTGAAAAGTTGGCGGTGAAGTACATATATAGGAGCGCGAAAAGATTCAGCTAGAGAGAGAAACCACAACCAGGAAAAAGAAAAACAAGAGAGAGAAAACTCCATGGGAAGAAAGCTCATGTCGGATGGATATCATATTTGTGTCTTCCTCTCTCATCTATCTTCTCTCCTCTCTCTTTTCTATCTTTCTCTCCAATCTGCGGTGCATTTTGGCCAGAAAATACAGCGAATACAGTGCATGCTTTGTCCCTGACGAAATCCGGGAAATGAACGGAACAGCCAGAATAGTCTGGTATTAGGCAGAATGGAACATAGTTTGGACTGTCCCATTTTCTTTCCGGTATGGGACGTCTCGGCTTTGTCCAAAGCCACGAAAAAGCGGTAATTTCATCCCTGAACCCTTCTCGGCCAAGCATTACCAATTCCCAAGCCCTTCCCTACCTTTTGCCCAAAAGAGCACCAAATCCCCATGATATATATATATATATATATATTTTGCTGTTTCTAGACTTCCAGCACCTATTCCTCAAAACCTACAACCAGACACTTGAACCCTTGCTACAAAAATCTGGGCAAAGCTTCATTTTCTTTGTTTTGTTATCAGGTAAGTGGACACAGAGACTTCACACACCTTTTATGCCTCAACCGAGTTAAGGCACTAAAATTGATCCACAAAGCCATTTCCACAATAACGTACAACATAATTCCTGACCAGTGACCACCAACGGTGGCATTTCAATGTTTGACCGAAGTTGTCGACAATGCCAGACTCACTCGAGTTAGAACAGAGATTTCTTGTTAAGTCCTGTGAATTCACAAGTAAAAACCACAAACATAAATTGGGAAAATGTATTCATGGTATGTCTACAGGAGAGTAACAGGACTAGGATTTTGCACAGTTTCCATATTGAATACCAAAATACCAACTTCAAAAGCACTACCATGACCAACATGAGTTTTATAACCATGCATACAAGTTTCATTAGTATTTGTCAATTACAAAAACTTTATAAAGAACAAAAAAAGATAGTGATTTCATTTGGAAAGTTGGATACAACCTCAACATGTAAAACATATGGTTTACCTTGACACAATATTGGCTGAATGAAAAAGATCCCCATGCCTAAGTTCGGCAATAACCCTTAGTCGACTGGTCCACATAGATTTGAAAAATGTGAGTAATAAGTTGAAGAAAATGGAAGCACGGCGAAATCTTATCTTCCCATGACTCATGAAGGTCGATCTGAAAAACATACCTGTACCGTGTGAAGGTACTCTGCACAGATTGAAATTCAGTAAGACTGTAGTATATCCTTCTCTATGTATCACATTGGCTTCCCTTTCTTCCTGCTTATTTGGCTGGTTAGCCAACTGTCGTCGCTTTTGTAAGTAACACTCCTATAGGTCGTTGAACTACAGCACAACAGGAAATGTAGAACTACAGCACAACAGGAAATGTAGATAAAGCCAGACTGGTAAAGAATTAAGTTGTTAAAGGGTGGAAGCGCATGGAAATTTGCTTACACAGCAAGAGAATCTAAACCAAGCATATATCAAGGGTGTCCACCAGGACACTGTGGGTTTTCATGTAACAGGTGGAACTTCCAACGTTTTTATAAATTGTAAATATAACCCACACACAGATTACAACCAAGAAATCTGAAGAAAAAAAAATGAATGGTGAAAATGAGATTGATGTAACCAAACAGAAGTTGTTGGGTTAAGGCCACATTTGAGCTGAACGAAGTTGGATAGTTCTTTTAAGTGTTTGTAAGTTGTCAATAGCAAGCCCTCTTCTTGTGCTAATATGGGAGGTTTCCTCAACCGTACTCATACCAGGACAAAGGCCTAGCATGTTATAAAAGTATTTGAAGACAATCTACTTTGCCCATATTCATTCATGTCAAGTTCTGAAAGAATATTGGGTGACAAATTATGTGGTCAACCTAAAGCAAAACAACCAATTCAATTCCTACTAGTAACACATAAACCCCATGACAAAGACCAAATACTTCCCAAGATTTCCAGAAAATGAAGCCCAGACAAGATCACTAACCTGTGCATGCACACGCTTCTTCCTCACTACAGCAAGACCGGATTGACTCATATTTTTTGAACCCAGTCCACTTGTGGTATCCTTTCTCTGGGGAGCAAGAGTGCTTACTTGAGCCTTACCATCTGCTTTCTTCGACTGAAAATTTCCAAAACCCATCCCCCCTTGTGCATTACTTGAACTGGAACTAAGGCCACTATTATTACTGTCATTCTTAAAAATCGACGAAGGCCAAGATTTTGTTGCTGTGGGATCATCAGCAAGCATCTGCCGCTTCACCGCTGTGATGGTCATTTGCTCATGTCTAAATCCCAATTGCTACTACAATATCGCCATGCTAAAGCGACTTTTAGTTCTCTATAACATGGACTTTAAATCCCAATCACAACTAATATTCTTTTACAACTAATATTTTTCCACTCCTATCATATATATGGGTTCTTGGATGGTGACTATAGTAACAAATTTCATTCAAGCATATTGTCGAACAATGGATAGGCAAAATAAAAGGTCGTGGTCTATAATTTCAAGTCACTAAGTCTCCAAAAAACAAGAAACAAAGTCAGAGAAAAAAACACCACAATTTTGTTCATACAAAAATTGCCGATTCTTTTCTATACCCAAAATCAATAGCGAATACGGAAGTCTAATCCAAGAACTAAGAACAAAGCAAAGGGCAGGACTTGAGTGTGATAAATTAGTGGGCCGGCCAACTCCCTTCCGCTCCTTAAAAGTTTTGTCCATGACATTGAATCACAGATCACCCAAAACATATTTAGGCATATTAATCATATTATCCTGAACGCAACACATATGTATTCTGAAACCTCAAATTCTTACATTGAATAGCAGAAGAATGCCAACTAAAATTTAATTTCCTTTGCTCTTGAGAAGAATAATTTTCTTAACCCAGTACCATTGACTCATAGCTCTATAAATGATATTTAAAAATTTTCATCCACAAAGCCACGAACACAATCTCCCAATGCCAAGAAAATCTTTTTACCGTTCCTATAATTCCTACCAATGAAACTAATGAATAATACCCATCCGTTCAAATCAAAGGATTCCTGATTTAGCAAGGATAAAATGAGATAAAATACATAAATCTGATCAAATCATAGACAAATGTGGGTATACCTCAGTTCATCTTCCATTAATCACAAAAGAAACCCTAGGAGATTGGAGTGTCGAACTAGCCCTAGCTATTACTCTTCTTTGAATCAATGGATAAAAAGAGAGAGAAAGATGGAGTTCAGAACGAGAGAGAGAGAGAGAGAGAGAGGAACATACCAGTTATCGTTGATGAGAGAGAGAGAGAGAGAGAGAGAGAGAGGAGAGTCTGTGAGGAGGAGACGATTGGGGATTTAGGAAGGGAATGAGGGTTAGGGATTTTACTGGTATATAAGGGAGGATATAATTGTCAATTCAACTTCTCATACCATGTCTTGGTAAATAATTTTGTTTGTGTCATGAAAGTGGTGATTTCAAGAGTGGAGACCATCTATTTGTGATTAATCTTGGTCCACGCAACCTGCCGGTCATTTTCCCTTTCTTGTTCTCTGTGTAATGTGCGGAGTGCTCCTCTTTGTAATCTCTCAACTTATCACCATTTTCTTCTGTGGTAGGAAGATGGTTTTCATGTACCCAAAAAAAAAAAGTACCATGTGAAGTTACTATATTATCCTTACCTATTGAATTAACTTTCCCATGTTAAGGGCAATTTAGTACCTTTACGTGATCCCTCTATTATTTGCTAACCCCATTCACACTAGTAATTAACTTATGCACCACAATTTTTTTAGTTTTGTTCTTATTCAAATTTTATTTTTTGCGTTTGTTAGTTTTACGTCAAATTTTTATGTGATATGGATGAATAAGGACGAGAGAAATCAGAAAAGTAAACAATTATGAATTTTAAACAAGTATTTTGGGCAATATTCAAGAAAAAATCCGAAAGATAATTTTTTGAGCTTTTCTTTGGATATTTCCCAAAATACTTGTGTAAAAGTTAAAATATTTTACTTTTCCGGTTCCTCTCGTTCTTACTCACCCATATCACGTAAAAGTTTAGTGTAAACCTAACAAATGCAAAAAAAATTTGAATAAAGACAAAACCAAAAAATTATTCTACATAAATTAATCACTAACGTAAACACCATATTTTAGGGTGTGTTTTTAGCTATACTATTGGACTACAGACTAATGGCAATAATCAAAATATTTATGCTAATTAAAATGAACTCCCTCCGTCTCAAAATGTTAGACTTTTTTTTGGATAGTTGTTTACACCATATTTCGATCTATATTGATCGACTAGCTCAAATGACGACACGTGTTGTCATAATTTAAAGAGACAATAGACGCATGACAAGGGGGTCAAATGGACTAATCGACGGTTGCAGGAATAATTAAATCACATGTTTGATGACAAGTTACAAGCAGATCGTGGACGAAGCAGTTGACGAAAGCAATTAAGGAAAATGATCGCAATGGATCGTGCATCCAAACTATGAAGAAACCGCTTGGTCAAGAACGTGGAGAAGAAAGAGGAGATAACCGCTTGATTCAAATCGTTAGAGGGAATTTTTCCAGATTTGAAATTCAAGTCGAAGTGAAGCCTATAAATACAAGAAGAGAAGACAATTTCAACTCCCACTCAATCGCCCAAAGGCTTCTACTTTTTATCTGTACTTTACATTTCTCGCACTAGGAGTAGCTTGTAATCTAACCGTCTCCTCGACTGTGTTTCCATAGTCGATTGACTTCTACTTTGAGGAGTAATAAAGTCCATTTTGTTATTCTTCATTCACTTCATTAAGTTTGCTTCCAGAGAAGTCCTGAAATACGGCAAGGAACCAAACTCCACCACCATAAACATCCACATTCCAGCACTTACATAATTCCCAGTCGATCATCGACTACGAGTGAAAAATAGACAAACAATTTTGGCGCTAGAAGGAGGGCTACTTACTAATTTGGAAGTAATGGCTCCAACTACAAGAAAGCAAGGTGACCGACCGACGGAGTCTCAGAACGAGGGTTTGGACGTTCTGAATGATTTGGGGCATCCTGAACAAAGGATACCAGAAAATAGCCAGGGAAATGGCTCAAATCCACAAGTCAATGTGCAAAGCCTTTCTAGGCAGTTAGCACAAGTTTTGTCTAATCCAGAAGACGAAGCAGCGCAGGAGTTGATTACTCTACTGCGAAGAGTAGTTGCGCCTCCATCTGTCATAGGCGTTGATGCCAACGGAGTAGTTCATGAGCAAGTAAATCCCGATGATGTGCCTAGACAGGCCCCTCAACAGGTATATTCAAATCCTACGTTTGAATCAAATATGAATGTGCACAATCAACCATTCATAGGACCGACTGCTTTAAGGTCTACAATGAGGCCAACTAGTTTCTATCAAAGTGTCCCGTCTACTTACGAAGTTGGGAATAACAGTCAAGGAAATGGTCAAAATAGCAATTTTAATTATGGTCAAAGTCCCCAAAATATTTTCACAGGGAGTCATACCATGAACAGTGGATCATACGCATATAAATACAGCATCTAATGTGCCAAATAATGTCAATTATGAAAATTATACCACACAAACGTTGCCAAATAATGGTAACCATAATGGCTCATATGTGCAAACTATGCCAAATGTTGGCAATGGAAACGGGCAAAATGTATCTTTTGCACAACCATACGTAGCACAGACTAGTCCAAACATTTTCAGAGGCCCAGATCAAATAAATGTTAATAGGGCACAGGATACCATGAATATTAACAGAGCACAAATAATGGAGGTTATTCAAGACATGTATGGTCCAGGGCTATGTAGAGTAGAAAAACCAATGTTTAGAAAGCCTTACCCACGATGGGTTGATAGTGTTCCTATGCCAAGGAATTACAAAATTCCTGAATTGTCACTTTTTAGTGGCACAGAAAACCAGTCGACAATAGAGCACGTAGGCAAGTTCTGTCTGCAGTTAGGTGAACTTGGTTCAGATGATGTGGTTAAATTGAAATTGTTTCCTCATTCCCTAACAAAAACAGCTTTCACATGGTTTATAAGTCTACCTGCTAACTCTATTCATACATGGCAAGATATGGAAGAACAATTCCATGCCCAATATTTTAGGCATGAACCAGAGGTGTCAATCGCTGATTTGGCCAAATTAAAACAAAAGCCAACTGAAACAGAGGAGCAATTCTTGACCAGGTTTAAAAGGTTGAGAAATCAGTGTCACTGCAATATTAATGTACCAGAAACTGAAATAGTTCGCATAGCCCAAGATGGGCTCGAGTTCAATTTTAAAAAGCAGTTTAATGGATCTAATTTCTAAGATCTATTTGAACTCTCTATGAGAACATCTCAGTTTGAGGCAATCCTCCAAGAAGAGGAGCAGTTGAAGAATACATCTTTAGGGACATATTACCAAGATGTAGAAGGGGATATTGAAATTGATGTAGCACAAGTTATTGGCAAGAATCCTATAATTTGTGACACATTAATTAAGATTGAAAAACCAATGAATATGCCTTCATCTCAACCCAATAGACGGGGGGGGGGGGGGGGGGGGGGGGGGGGGGGGGGGCAAGCAAACTATAGGCAATATTCTTTTGATTTAGCACAAGCAGATCCAATTTTTGATGAACTACTAAAACAAAAGTTTATCACTTTAAGTCCTGGACATATTCTTCCCTCTGATAAAGAAAGGAAAGGGAAAGAATATTGTAAATGGCATAATTCGTTTCGACATAATACTAACAATTGTGTTACATTTCGAAATTGTGTGCAGAATTTGATTCAAAAGGGACTGCTGCAGTACGCCAAAGGTGACAAAGAACCGATGGGTATTGATTCAAACCCTTTTCCAAAAGTTGAAGTGAACATGGTAACTGCCAGCCTGTCTAAAAGGTTGGGGTCTACAGTCGAAAAGAAAAAACGAGAGGATGAGAATCAGATGGAGACTGATGATGAATTAGCAAAGTCCCATTTCTCAAGATTCCCGAATGATTACCTCTATATTAGGTGTGGACGTGAAGTCGAATATGGGGAAGCAATCATGGTGGAAAAAGAACAGAAGAGTGCTTTCTCCAAGTCTGGAATAAGGTTTAACACCATGGGTGGAAATGACCTCCAGATATACGTTGGAGCAAAACTGCTTTATGAAGGAATAGATCTAAGACTCTTCAATAGAATAGAGTCAGAACATTGTTATGGGCCAGATGATGGACCATTCTTGTTCAGAGGGAATCCAGTGGTGCTTGCAAGGCCCGGAGTACCTTCTCGTCAAGATCTGGAAGCAGCAGGATATCAATTTCCCAGTCGAGGGAGATACTCTAACCACAGGGGTGTTGGTTCTAGAAGAGGCATGGGACCTAGAGGTGGAGGTCCCTATGGATATGGGGGGCATCAGCCCAGAATGGTGATGCCACCTAACCATAATCATGAAGAGTGGAGTACGTTTAGTCATCCCAAGTTCCCTGCAGAAGGCTGGTATACTAAGGTGTCCACTTCACAAAAGAGAAGGCTTCAAAGGAAATTTGCAGCTAGAGCGTACGGTGACCCATGGGATCATGTTTTTGAACCCAGGGAAAGAGTGGAATCTTCCAAAGTTTCAAACATGGTTTGGACTCGAGAGCAAGGGGAAACCAGTGTACCAAAGCAAGCAATCCCCAGTCTTGGGGGGCAAGATAGCAACAACGAGGTTTCATCCAAATCGAATGCCCAACCAAAAGGGAAGAAAGAGTTGAAGCAAAGTTTGAAGAAAAAGATGGAGGAATTCCAGAAGTTAATAGAAGCAGATGATGATGATCTCCTAGATGAAGGGTCGGAGCAGGAAGATCTTATCAAAGATGCTACTCCATCTCCACAGAATTCTACCACAATGGAGAATCAAGGCGTTGGACGACTTAGACCAGAAACAAGCCGTAGCAGCTAAGAGTTTAGAATTCATTTCTAAGGGGAATTGCGAAAGCTCGATTGTCTCACGGATTCCCATTATTTTCCAATCTTGGAAAATGAATTTCGTCATACGCTTGACCCAATCTGCCCATCCCACTTCAACGGTATAGGGCCAGGAACGAAGACAAGTGCTCTTACCCCAACCAGACCATTCAAGCGAGGAGTGTTGAAGAAGAAGTGGGTCACGCTCCACCACGGGGTAGACTTCTGGAATACCATCCGGAACGATTGATGGGAAAACCGGACCCAACGTACAACGAGAGCTAACGTTCTCATCATGGATTAGAACTTGAGCGTTCTGGGTCGCCTCACCACGAAAAGAGTCTGGGAAGCGAGGAACATCCTTCATTGTTGGTTCGATGGATGGATCTTCAGCGGGAACATCAGGAATCTTCGATTTTATCTTTGGAGCCATGAGAGGTTCTGTGATTTCAGGGATTCGAAGTTGAGAAAAATGTCGTGCCCTAAAATTCAAAGTACTCTGCTTTATATAGGCGGTGATTACTATGGGATTATTTACCAAAGTTAAATTTTAACTCAGGTAAATAGGGGGGCATTGTTTACACCATATTTTGATCTATATTGATCAACTAGCTCAAATGATGACACGTGTTGTCATAATTTAAAGAGACAAGAGACGCATGACAAGGGGGTCAAATGGACTAATCGACGGTTGCAGGAATAATTAAATCACATGTTTGATGACAAGTTACAAGCAGATCGTGGACGAAGCAGTTGACGAAAGCAGTTAAGGAAAATGATTGCAATGGATCGTGCATCCAAACTATGAAGAAACCGCCTGGTCAAGAACGTGGCGAAGAAAGAGGAGATAACCGCTTGATTCAAATCGTTGGAGGGAATTTTGCCAGATTTGAAATTCAAGTCGAAGTGAAGCCTATAAATACAAGAAGAGAAGACAATTTCAACCCCCACTAAATCGCCCAAAGGCTTCTACTTTTTATCTGTACTTTACATTTCTCGCACTAGGAGTAGCTTGTAATCTAACCGTCTCCTCGACTGTGTTTCCATAGTCGATTGACTTCTACTTTGAGGAGTAATAAAGTCCATTTTGTTATTCTTCATTCACTTCATTAAGTTTGCTTCCAGAGAAGTCCTGAAATACGGCAAGGAACCAAACTCCACCACCACAAACATCCACATTCCAGTACTTACATAATTCCCAGTCGA
The DNA here is from genome assembly GCA_020567845.1 of Rhododendron henanense subsp. lingbaoense. NCBI lineage: Eukaryota > Viridiplantae > Streptophyta > Magnoliopsida > Ericales > Ericaceae > Rhododendron > Rhododendron henanense. The sequence goes on along the minus strand of CM036313.1, from coordinate 15,756,285 downwards.
TCATCGACTACGAGTGAAAAATAGACAAACAATAGTGTGTCATTTTCAATTGCCTATATGTTTCAATGTGAATGTTAAAAAAATATGTAATATGAATCCTAATTGATGTAGATTTTGATTAATTCTATTAAACAAAGTTTTCAAAATCACATAAATTTTTAAAAGATCAAAGATTTTGTGATGCAGATCAGGTCGCTACAGCCTATCTGGAGTCGTTGGACCGTCGTAAGGGGTAGGCGGAACATGGTCCGCCTAATGGAAGGCTCTATCAAATAAGGAAATCTCTAGAAGAATACGATTTAGGTGCCATCTGTTTTGGCATCACTACAACAAAAATTGTGTAAGGGGACGAATTTTTTTCGTCGGCAAAGAGGCAAAATTCGTCTCCAAAGGAATCGGCTACGAAAAAATTCGTCGCCACCATTCGTCGACTTTAGTTTCACGCGAAAGGTCCCCTGACGACGAATTTTGTATTTCGTCGGCTTTTTGGCTTTTGGCGAGGAATTTTTTCATCGGCAATATTTTTTTTGACGACGAAAGAAAAATTCGTCGTAATGAGTGATTTTTCCGAAAATTAAGAACACCCTTCTATTGCTAGCACCATTTTCAGCCCCTACCGAGTTTCGAACCCTGTACCTCTTGCATGCATGACATGAACCCAACCGCTACACCAACACCCAACTTGTTATCAAAGGCATAATATTTATTATATATACTATTTACAACTCGTTTTTTTTCCTAACCACCACCACACCCCCAATACAACCACCACCACTTCACCACCACCAAAGGTGAGACCTCAACCACTGCACCACCGCCACCACCACTACAACACAACCACCACGACCACCCACACCACTCGGCCACCCCTCCTGAGCGTGAGAGTAAGGCTCCATTTGGATGAAAAAGACACTTAATGACTTATTTTGTCATTATTCAAAAAAAAATTGCATTTGTTAATTTTGGGTCAAATTTTTGTGACTTATTGATTCGTCTTGATGAGAGGAATTGAAAAGGTATAAAATTTTAATCAAAACTTTAATTTTTTTTTAAAAAGACAACAATAAGTCAAAAAACTGCGAGTTTTTATCTTAATGTTTTTTTTTTCCGATTTCTCTCATAAAAAAAATTCATAAGTCAAAAATTTGACGCAAAACCAACAAATGCGATTTTTTTTGAATAAAGACGAAAAAATAAGTCACTTTCTTTTTCATCCAAATGTAGCCAATTCTTGGGCTCCCTAGTGACTAGTCCCCATCATTTTTTTCATTTATCTTTTTATGATCAGGTATTTGAGTTAGAGTTAATTACGAACATTTCAATTAGTTGTAAAAAATAAAATTTAATGTCCACTATGGACGACAAAATTTGAAATTTGTCGCCCAAGGGTACTTATTGCCGACGAAATTTGAAATTCCTCGCCTATGGGTACCAATTTGCGACCGAATTTTTTTCCTCGCAAAAAAAATCACTTTTTACGATGAAAATCCAATTTCCTCGCCAAAAGGTGTCATTTGGCGACGAATTTAGATTTCGTCACCAGTTTTCGTCGCAATAGACCATTTTTGTTGTAGTGCATGTTTCTTTATTTTCTAGTAGTCAAATCTGAGAATATCTCAGATCTTTTAAGTTTGGTAATTATTCAGTCAATTAGGGATTCACTAGGATTCAGCTCCTTGTTTTGCTGATTCTTTTCCTATCCAAGCTTTCTAGTATAAAAGAAGTCCTTGGGTGACATTAGAAGACAGTTGTTATTGATTATTGACAGAAATAAAGAGTCTTAGAGAGGTTTCTCTAGATTTCTATTGTTTGGGTTTTTCCTTGTTGTGAGACATCTTATTTCGATAGCTTCCCTGCATCAGCTGGTATCAGAGCTAACAACTCTATCCTGACTATGGCTCGAGGTGGTTGAGGAGGACGAGGAGGAAGGACTGCCGCTGCTGAGGAAATCTATGAGAGATGACACAGCGCGAGAAGCACGAGCACAGACGCAACGACTGAAGGGTATGCTTGGGGCGATATTGCAACACCTTGATGCCCTGGAGATCGCCAACCTGTCTCGCCATCAGCCGATCAACCCACGACGCCCTTGTGAAGAAGGGGAGTGTAGACACCCCGATCTGGATCTCCCATTTGTTTTACTTTATTTTTCAGTTTCTTGTTTCCCCGATGATGAGATCGGATCAAACAGGCTTGAATGTGGAATGGATTGGACTGGGAGAGCTTGGAGCCCTTTCTGAACCCTTTGAACCCTTGAAACCTTCAGTCAAAACCCTAACCGAGGGTTGACCGTTGCGCGACGATTCTTGTTACTCGCGCGATAGTCAGCGTGCCAGGTGTTGGTCAAAGTCAAAGTTTGACTGTTGACCCTCGCGCGATGGTCTCAAACCCTCGCGCGATGGTTTGTACCTGTCACTTTCACTGTGATCCAGCTGGATTTTTGTGATCATCAGGGCCATGTGGGGCTGGAACCCCGTTTTCATCAACTGTACAGTGTTGTGCAGGCTTGGGGGATGCACCACCCACACAACCACCCCCACTCACCTTGGTGGCTCATTTCTCCACCAAGCAAGGGTGACCAGCCTTGTTGGCTGGTTGCTAGGCCAAGCCTTCCACCCACCTTGCACCTTCCATCCTCCTATAAAACCCCCATTGCTCTTCCATTGCAAGGGTTACCAAGTTTCAACAAAGAAGAGTTATCAAATCTAGCACAAAGTTACAAACCCAAACCACATTTCCTAGTCTCTCAATCTAGTGTTTTCCATACACTCATTTGCAAGGCTACACCATTTAATCCAATCCTTTTCCAAAAACCATTCAAGCAAAGGTATAAGATTTAACCTGTTCCTGTTTTGATCCCTGAGGGGGGCTGGCAGGTCCAAGGCTGGTAATCAATACCAGTCCTGGCCCTAAAGTCAGCAGAGTTACAAGAAACTGTAATCAGCCAAACCCTCGCGCGATGGACCCGAATACTCGCGCGACAATTCTCTCCGCAAGAGATTGGTCCACGTGGGGAAGGGATGCTGGTCATTTCTTGTTTTACTTATGAGCATGTCTGTTGTAGTTTAGTTTTGATATATAGATCACTGATATGCATGTTAAAACAAATTCAGTTCCTTAGCTTACTACTTTAGTTAGTGTGGAATGCCCTTGGGATGTTTCTGAATGTGTCTCAGAGCCTCAAGCATGCAAAGCAATTCCTGGAAGTCCAGTCAGAACCCTCGCGTGAGGCTTTCACTCTGTCGCGCGATGGTTCACTGATTTCCAGTGGCTGCCCTTGCATGGGCAACTTGGCCTTTGGCCTCTGTTATTTTCCCCACTGTTTAGGGGTTGTCTTTCCATTCATTTCAGTTGGTTTGTAATAATTATTTACTTTCCAGTACATGTAAACTGCTTGGTTTGCCCTCTGGGTGTGCACTGGTCCTTCCAGAGCCCAGAAGAGGATGAAATTCAGCCTGTGGTGAGCTATAAACTCTCGCGCGATGGTCTGCTTGCATGTACATAGATCCATGCATGCAAGTTGGCCATTGTGTTTGGCATATTCAAACTTTGTGCAGTTTTGGTATCTTGATCAGAGGGTTGAATTTTATCCCATTTATTTCCATAGTATTTCATCCATCCATGCCATTTGATCACATCTTGCAAACGTATTACAGTTTTAATCCCCGATTAACTGTTCCCCCGCCCTAATTGGCTAAAATTTGGTTAATAAAAGAAGAATCGTAAATATTTTCAAAATGCTCAAGTAGAGACCGATCTCCGGATTGGGCGAGAGGGGTGCCTTAAAACCCTTCCCCTCTCGTAACCTGGCTCCCGAACCCAGATATGGTTATGACGGACTGGTTTCCTTGACTTTTTCAAAAAGCGCGCAGGTGCTTCAAAATACGGTTCCTTGGGTGTCGGACCTTCAAAACCCGAGTGGCGACTCTGTATTTTACGAGCGCTTGCCTCTCCGCTCGCGCTCTCTCGATCCGAGGGCCTTGCCCGGAAGGTTGTCGGAAAGGGAACGGAATCCCTTCTCCGAGGGCATGCTGCCCACAGTGGCGACTCTGCTGGGGATAAATCGAATCAATATTAATTCATACTTAGGATTTAATACACCTGTGAACAATCCCTTAAAAGTCTGTCAAAACGGTGAGCTTCGCGCTGCCGAAGGTTGGAATGGTGATTTAACAGGACCTCGTGTCCAGCCATTCTAATCTGGGACATTTTCGATTGTTCACTTGTGTAATTTCTTCTAAAAATGAACCAAATAAAGTGAGCCAAATTTGAAAGAGCATTTTGCAAATTTACGATTCTTCTTCTTCTTAATCAAATTATAGCATCTCATTTGCATCGATGTGGGATAAGCCTTGTTGGATTGTTTTGGCAATCCGGCACGGTTTACCGGAGCCCGGGGACCCCGAATGACCAACAACCTTCGACGATGATGGGTCATACTACCGTTCGACTGTTGCTCTGCGGTCACGCGGGCAGCGGGAGGTATATCTGTGGCTCTAGTCCGAGGAACCTGTTACAAACCAAAACCGGCCTTTGCATATACAAAGCATTAGAACTCTCCAAACTAGGATAGGTACCCACAGGTTAAGATCTATTTGCATATAACCTCATATACTGTCTACGTGTTACTGCTTTCCCTACAGCATGAACTGTACATACATCCCGTTCTGCGTAGAAGCATGTCTAGGACGCCTTCTAGGTCCTCGATCTTTCCAGATCTGTCTTTAAAATCATAGGACACTGTGTTGGCCCGATGAGGAGTCGTGCATGTCAATGATGCACGTTTTCAATTTTCAAGTCCTTCGAACGGTGGGACTTTAGGAAATCAGAAGCTTTTCTACGCCCTTGTCTATAAATCTTTTTAAGATTTCAAATAGAAAACGAGGAACAACGGAGTAAATATCAGGATGCTTACATCAAAAGGTAACAAGTGCCTCGTCACTTACGCCGCCCGGCTAATAGCACAGTGCTGCTCAAGCCAACCTGGTTATAGTATCATGATATTCATACCGAGTTGTTCTGACTTCAAGTTTGAAATCTCAAAATAGCTGAATGGACGAAGGTTTAGACTTCTTTTGACATCCTTTAGGATCGCTCGCTTCAAACAAGGATACATATTTGAAAAGAATTCTGAGGGCCTCAAGCAGTGTCCGAACGTTTTGAGACAGACTTGTCTTCTAGTTCTAGAGTCTAGGGCGACACCGACGACGTTGGCTGCATTCACTTTAGTCTTTTATTTAGATTAAAGTTCCTGCAGGACCCCTATTAGGCCTTCTTTTACTTTGTTGCAAAGATCTGAATCATTGCACCGCCAAGGAAAGTATCGAAGCAAGTTGCCAAACCCGCTTGGGAACGTCTGCAACTCAATCTGGTTCAAAGGCTTGTCAGGTTACAGTCCCAGTCAGTCATCACGGAAGATTCTCCGCACTCACTATCGGCCGCACAACAGTCAGATTCTCAGTCAGGATCACAGCCAGATTCACCACCAGTCTTACAGGAAGGGCGACCAGCCTCCCCATCATCCGCATCAAGCATCCCCGAACCTCCCGTCATGACAGAGCAGCCACAGCCAGAGCCTCTTACCTTGGAAACCATGCTTATGAACCTTCAGGACAGTATCACCGCCATGCAGCAGAGGGCAGCTCAGACAGATACTAACATTGCCCGCCTAAATGACCTTATCAACACTCGCCTTCCACCCCCTCTCGAAGAGGAAGGCGAGGACGATGAGTCTGACCAGGAACAACCCATTTTGGTTCCGGATCCGCTTCACGCAGGACGTCTCATTGTACTGAATCCAAGGGAAGGCCGCAGGTAGAAGTGTAAAATGGGCCGGGTCGGCACGGGCACGGCACGGCATGAGCACGGAATAATCCTGGCATGGCACGGGAACAGGAGGGTCTTAGTGGACACGCGGCACGACACGGGCACGGGCACGGAAGTGAGCGGGAACGACACGGGCACGGCACGGAAGTTGGCCTGGCACGGCACGGCACGGCACGACACGGTCTTAGACGGGCACGGCACTGAAGTGGGATGGGGCACGAGTCACGACACGGCACGACACGGTTCTAGCCAGACACGGCACGGCACGGGCACGCGGCACGGTACGGGCACGGAAGTGAGGGGAACGACACGGGCACGGCACGGAAGTTGGCTTGGCACGGGACGGCACGACACAGTCTTAGACGGGCACGACACGGAAGTGGGATGGGACACGAGTCATGAAACGACACGGCACGGTTCTAGCCAGGCACGGCACGGCACGGGGACGCAGGGCCAGTCCTGAGATTTTGCCATTTTGGAGGCCTAAAGCGAATTCTAAAAATGAGGCCCTACATTTTTAACGAAAAAAATCAATGTATGTGTCTAATATAAGGTTAAAAGATTAAACTTTTAGCTTCATAATTTAACTAAAATAAAATTTTAAAACAATTTATACCATTAGAAAAAAATGAATCAAACATATTGCTCATACATTGTGTTTTTTTTTTACTAATTATATTATGAACTTTAATTGTAACGATAACCAATTTACTAATAGAGAAATTTTTATTAATAGAGAAATTTTTTGTTATGTGCGACCGAGTATATAACGATAACCAATTTACTTCATTTTTTGCACGAATGATACAAACAGTCCCACGTAAAAGGTAGACGGTTCCGATTTTCAAAAAACAACTCGGGCGGCCCTAAAGTGGTGCATTATAGGACTTTAACGTCTTTGGAAGCACCGAATGTGTTCTGATCACGTGGTTTCTGACATCTGATTATCACCTTTTTTGGGGAGAATGATAAATTTGATAAGATCTTAAATCGTAACGGTTTAGATCGAATATTCGAAAAATTGAGTCTGTAGCTACCTTTCAAATCTATACATCTAACTTATTTGGTTCTAAACCAATATATTCTGCTATAGTCCAATGTACGCTAGCCACACGATTGCGACACAAGTATGACGATCCATACCGTTCATTTCGTTGTTCTTGGTGTTTTAATCACTCTTGCAAATTTTCGGGTCTATCGGATTTTGGAAGCCCTTTCATCGGGACGTAGATTGATTAATAGGAATTTTTTTGTTATGTGTGATGTAGTATATAACGATAACCAATTTACTTCATTTTTTGCATGAATGATATAATCACTCCCACATAAAAGGTAGACGGTTCGGATTTTCAACAAACAGCTCAGGTGGCCCTCGAGTGATGCATTATAGGACTATACGAGAATTTTCGATAAGTTGGTGCATATGGATTATGGTGTCTCGTATGCACATGATCACACAGATCATATAAAAGGAATGAGATGCTGCCCTAGCAGACATCTCATTCTCATCTCCGATCTGGATCTCTCTCGAACTCTCTCTGTCTCTCTCAACGTCTCTCTGTCCTCTCAACTCTGACTCCTCTCAACGTTCGGATTCCACCACTCCAGCACGCCTTATTTCTTCGGATTCATACATTCACCGAGACACCGAGTCATTCACTGATTCACCTCTCTCACTCTCTCAGTCTCAGACTCTCTCTCTCTCTCTCTGTTTTCGACTTTCCGGTGACACAACTCTCGATTCTCAAACGGTGACTCGGTGAGACGGTGACCATCAGTCTCTCAACGTCTGTCTCTCCGACTCTCTCATCACCTCAGGTCCTCAGCTCACTGACTCACTCACATCAGTCACCGTATCCCTCTGAGCACAGGTACCTCTCTCACTTCCCTCTCCAGTTTCCACTTATCTACTGTAATTAGGGTTTCTGAAATTAGGGTTTTGATTTGACCTAGTTTTTGAAATTAGGGCTTTTGTTAATTGTTACTAATTAGGGCTTTTGTTACTAATTTCTGAAATTAGGGTTACAAAATTTGGGCTTTTGTTACTAATTTCTGAAATTAGGGTTCTTGAAATTAGGGTTACGAAATTAGGTCTGTGGTTACTAATTTCTTAAATTAGGGTTTTGACCAGTTAGGCCATATCTGATGATTTTGTTACTAATTTCTTCTATTAGTATATTTTTGACAAATGAGCCACTAAGTAGGATCTGTGAAGCTATTTACTTGAATATTGCATTTAGGGTTACAAAATTAGGGCTTTCGTGTTTCCCCTTTAATAACCCCTGTTATGGTGCTTTTTTGTAGATGGCTCCTGGAAATGGGGAGGATCGTGACTCCCACTCAGGTTCTTCTGATGAACTACCACAAGACCCTATTGCACCATAGGGTATGGGTTCTGTAGGTGAGGAGGCTGCTTCAAACATTGTTGGTGGTGGAAGTGGAACAGGACCTTTAGGTTCTAGTGCTACTCCTGCAGCTGCAAATTCAAGCCTTAGTGGTTCAAAAAGGTCACGACGCTACTCATGGGTATGGAATCATTTCTCTATAGTTGACAACTTCAAGGATAAAAGTGGTATTGACATAGGAACTAGGGCTGTATGCCATTATTGTGACAAACATTATAAATGCATAAGTAATAATGGTGTAGGACGTGGTAGACATATAAGAAGGAAACATGCTGATAAAATTGGTGGTGCATCTGACAGTAATTTTGTTTATTCAAAAGAAAAAATGAGACGTGGACTGGCCCTTTATGTAGCTGCAGCAGAACAACCATTTACTTTTGGTGATGATATTAGATTTGAATATTTTGTCCAAGATTGTCTGAATTCTTCATTTGCTAAAGTTTCTAGAAATTCAACCCGTAGTGATACAAAGAAAGCTTTTAGTGAAGTTAAAAAAGATTTGATTAGTGAACTTGCAACTGTTGGTGCAATAGGTTTTACTTCTGATATGTGGTTTGGTATAAATAATCGTGGTTATATTTGTGTGATTGCTCATTATATAGACTCTAGTTGGACTTTGCAAAAAAAAATTATTGCTTTCCGTTTAGTGGAGTTTCCTCATGATGCTGAACATATTTTTGAAAGTATTATGGGTGTTATTAGGGATTTTGAAGTTGTTGATAAAGTTTATAGCATTACTTTTGACAACCATAGCGCTAATAGTGCTACACTTCCACTGTTTAGAAGAAATTTGACGACTCCTTATTTTGGTGAATTATTGCATTTGCGATGTGTATGCCATGTCATTAACTTAGTTGTGCAAGATGATTTGACACATATAGCTCCACAGATTAAAAGAATTAGAGATGCTGTTCTTTTTATTGCTACTTCCCCATCTAGGCAACAAGAATTTGATAAATTGTGCACATCACTTTACAGTCTTAAACCCAAAAATATGAACTCTGATGTTCAAACTCATTGGAATTCGACCTACATTATGTTAAAGTCCTGTAGGAAATATAGTGATGCAATATCTGTGTATGTTAATCAGAGGTATCGACCGTGTCGTGGTACTCCTTTAACTTCAGCTGATTGGGAAATTGGTTTTGAGTTCATGAAATTTTTGAAAGTGTTTTATGCTGCTACCGTAGCTTGTTCGGGTGTTCGTTATCCTACTTCTTGTATTGTGCTTCATCATCTTTTCAATATCAGTGTCAATTTTCGTAAACATAGGGAACATCCAAATTTTGCACATGCTTGTATAGATATGGAAGGAAAATTCAGAAAATATTATGAGGAAATGCCACCAATATTTATGTTAGCTGCAGTAATGGACCCTAGGATGAAGTTACAAGGTGTTAGCTTGCTCTTAAGAGAGATTGGTACGAATTTAGGGATTGCTACTTTACCTTCTTCTGCTGATGTGAATGATTTATTGACTACCATGTATGCTAAATATGACTCTAAGTTTCGTTCTAATGCTGCCTGTACTGCTGCTCCTTTAACATCTTCTACAAGTACCAATGATGAATTTTGGGATTTCGTTAGTTCAAATTCAGGAATAGGAAGTAGCACTATAACTTCACGCATTGAACTTGAGAAATATTTGGACCTAGAATCTGTTAACGTGAATGACAGGCGTGATTTTGATGTCTTAGCTTGGTGGAAAACAAATGAAGATAAATATCCCGTTCTTTTAATCATGGCACGTGATCTACTAACCCCTCCTGTGTCTACAGTGGCATCCGAATCTGCTTTTAGTGTAGGTAAAAGAGTTTTGGATGAGAAGAGGAGCAGACTAGCTCCAGACATTTTGGATTGTCTCATATGCTTGAAAGATTGGGAGGATGCACGCCTTGGAATTCAAAAACGCTCAGCTAAAGATGAATTCAGAGGCTATTTTGCAGATTCTGATATAGACAGTGATTAGGGGATCTGCTGGCTTTTGGTTTGATTATATTATTCATTTATTCTGCTGGGGTTGTGTCTGTGGCTTATTCATTTCAGTATTGTATATGTGTTTGTGGCTTATTCATTTCAGTAAGTGGGCTGAAGTGGATGTTGTGGCAACTTATGAAGGCCTTAAATGGCAACATGATGTTGCCCTCGCTTCAGTTTTTGGCTATGATGTATTTTCTTAACTAATATGCTGAGCCTAAGTTTTGCTGCATGCCTTGTGGTCTGTTTAGCTTCACTTAACTGAAGTGGATGTTGCCTGCATGAATTGTGGGGGGTGGGTGTGTGTGTGGCAGTGTGGTGTGTGTGTGTCTCCTTTTAGTCTGAAATGAATAAGCCACAGACACAACCCCAGTTTTTGGCTAAGCGAAGTGTGATTGTGTTGCAACTTATGAAGGCCTTAACGGCAACTTAACGTTGCCGCATCCATTTCAATTTCCGGCTATGATGAATAAAAAAACGTAATGTCTGAGCCGTAGTGGTATTGTTATGAACTATGATTCTATGAAGTGGTGTTGCAACTTATGAAGGCCTTAATGGCAACTTAATGTTGCATCCATTTCAATTTTCTGCTATGATGATAAAAGGAACTAATATCTGAGCAGAATTCAATTTTGTTATTCATTTTCCTTGTTCATTTGGCTTTCATATACCTGTTTTCTGCTGCTGCTGCTGGTTCTTGTTTTGTAGGACATCGTAGACGCCAAGGACCAAACCACGTGAAGGCTGAAGCAAATTAATGCCAGGAAAATGTAGAAGGTGGATTTTCTCACTTATTTTTTTATCCATGGCTTTTTTATGATAACCTCAATTAAAGTAAATGGTGCTTACTGCTTACTGCTTTTGTGGTAGCTGTTTGTGTTAGTAGCTCGTATTTAGCTTGGTGGATACCTCTAACCTGGTTTTATCCAAACATGAGGTGTAACGAAGCCAGGCTAAATATTGAGTTTGTTTTTTGTTAGTATAGTTCGTTTTATTTGATTGTATTGCTTAGCCGAGGTGGTGGCATAACCCCTCGCATATTCTATTTGCTAAGTTGAGGTGGCGGCCTAGCCCCTCCAGTCTGTTAGTTTGTTGTTAGTTTGTTAGTTGTACTACCTTGGGTTGGCCTTTGCTTTGGCTATTATTAGGTAGTTCAGTTATTGCAGTTTTACCTTGCTGTTGCTTGCTGTTTTCTGATCGAGCTGTATTACTATTCTTCATGTTGTTGATCAGTATTTACCGCTACTGCTGTTTTCCCTACTGCTGCTCGGTTCAGCTTCTGTTCTGTGTGGTGCTACTGCTGACTCCAGTCAATTGATCATGTCATGATGTCAAGCTAAGCAGGTGAATTTGAGTTATTCATCTGGTGGCCTTTGTTTGAATTAAGAGGACCTCATGCCAGAAGTGCTTGTGTATCCTTTCCTTTGTTACACCCCGTGTTCTTTCCCTCGATGCTTTAAGTGGTAGTATCATGTGGCTAACAATCCATTGGTCTTTGCTTTCGAATGGTCTTTGCTTTCGAGTTTCAAGATTGATCTTTTATTTCCAATTTTATCCTCCAGTGACCCGTGTAGAAAAATGCGAAGGGAGGTCTATGGGAAATTGTCCCTTTACAAATAGACAGAATAAAAGTTTCTTTAACGTTGTAATCTTTTCTTTTCTTTTTTTTCTTGGCAACTTAGTTGTGATCTTTGGATACATTGCACTGTATCTTTTTTGATCATCTTGGATATGTGACACATGATAGGGTCTGTTGCTATTTTGGAATAAATAGTACACATTGGCTTATTTTGGGGTGGTTTTGTTCTTTTGAGGTGGTTTTATTACCTTTTGGCTTTTGCTCATTGAAATATCAATGGAATGGTGTGAAGAGTTGTATTCTACAAGTTCATTTTCGTCTCGTCTTCTACTACTCTGCTTTTGACAAATTCAGGATCTTTAGATCGAGTCACTCCTTCCCAAAATTGGGAGATTGGGTGTTTCGCATCATGTCGGACGTGCGTCGTAGAGTCACCGAAAATTGGATTTGGTTTCTATTGAGCCTTTGGAGTTTGAGCAGCAAAGTTTACAAAGTAGTTTAGATTTCTATTGAAATTTGGAAACACAGTTAGTCTTATATGACGAATTCATCCAAAAATTCTCGACAGAAGAAAATAAAAATAGTAGTCCACAGGAAATCGGAAAATCTCTAGTCCATTGGAGCTCTGTTCTTGGCCTTGAGAGAGAGAGAGAGAGAGAGAGAGAGAGAGAAGTACGGATTTTGTTTCGATTTTGTGCGGAGCCGCGGAGGAATTCGTGCAAACCACACCTAACCAAAACAAGAATACCAACTTAAGTGTCCAAGTTGCAACCTCCAGTAGGGTCTGAATGGGACAAAGAAGACACGAAGAGAGAGAGAGAGAGAGGAGGGAGATGGATAATTTTTTCCAGCGAAGAGTGTAAATTTAGTTCAATTGATCGTGGCAGTAAAGTATGTAGTCGTGGCATTATCTGCGCCCTTTTCAAAATCATTATTTTCATAATCCTAGTATCCTACTCTTATGAAAATCGCCACACGCTGCTTTTGCTTCGACTTTCGAGTTTTGAGATCTTCTGGACAACAGTCCTCACTGCATAGAAATACAAATAAAAACTTAAAAGTGTTTAAATTCCAAATTTTAGTATCACTCCATTATCTCCATATCTAAATTTTCAAAACAAGTAAACCATAAAGTGAAATCTTGTACAAGTTTAGCCGTTTAGGTTGTTTGCTAACCAAGTTTGGTCCAAGTTCCCAAAAATGACAGAATAATTAATCGATGGCACAACATGGCACGGCACGATTTATAAAGGCACGGCACAACACGACACACGATTAAGTAAACGGGCCGGCACGGCACGACATAACCCGACAAAAAGGCACGGTACAACCCGACAAAAAAGGCACAGCATGACCCGACAAAAAGGCACAGCACGACGCCACATGATTAATTTAAAAAGGCACGGCACGACCCGACAAAAAAGGCACGGCACGACCCGACGAAAAAAGGCACGGCACGACACGATCCGACAAAAAAAGGCACGACACGACACTACACGACCCGACAAAAAAAGGCACGGCACGACGCGACACGATTAATTAATCAGGCACGGCACGACACGACACGATTTAAAAAAGGCATGGCCCGACACGTCCCGACAAAGCAAAATGGCCCACCACGGCACGACACGCCATGGCACGATAAAGTAAATGGGCACGGTACGGCACGACACGAAGCACGGTTGGCACGGAAGAAAATGGCACGGCACGGCACGACAGGCACGTTTGACACCTCTAGCCACAGGCCCGCTGCAAATCTCGCAGGTGGTAGACCTCCTCCAAATCAAGAAGAGCCAGCTCAGAACCCCGGCATGACCCACTTATGGCCAAGATTGCCAAGCTGGAAGAATCCGTTTCCAAGACCGAAAAGATCAACGCTGGGGGAATCGATCTGGACCGTCTCTGTCTGTATCCTAATGCCAGGCTTCTCGAGAAGTTCAAGATGCCCGACCTAGCTAAGTTCGACGGAAGCGGTGATCCCAAAACCCATCTCTACAGTTACCATGCCGCCATGAAGTTGCTCTCTGTTGAGCCGGAGGCTATGTCTCAGCTTTTCCCTCAAACCCTTTCGGGCCCTGCTTTCCATTGGTTTTTGTCACTCGACATTGCCAAAAGGAGGACCTGGGAGGATATTGGGGCTGCGTTTATTTCGCAGTACAGCTACAACTCCCAGCTGAAGATGACCACCCGAGAACTCGAGTCTACCAAAATGGAAGCCAAGGAGTCTTTTGCAGACTTTGTCAAGAGATGGAGGGCCAAGGCCACCTTAATGACAGACCGCCCCAGCGAGAAGGATCAGCTCTGTATCATCTCTCGCAACCTTCAGCCAGACTATGCTAGGCATCTGGTACTTGCTCAAACGTCTGCGAACTTTGAGACCTTCTTCGATTCTGGCCTGGCCATCGAGGATGCACTGCAGAGTGGAATTCTGGCGAAGGGGGAATTGTAGACACCCCAATTTGGCCTAACGATTATTTCAAGTCCCACCTTGGGGACCATCCCGATGATGAAATGGATACAGTGATTGCTGATTGCCTTCTAGAGAACCTTAGGACTTTCGGTAAGAACTTTGAGCCACTTAGAGGACCTCATCCAGAGCTATACAGCCTTTCAGACAGAAAATACAGAAGCCTAGGAGAATCCATCTATCGGCCGTAACATCGATCTAACGGCCTTAACATCATTTCCTCACCCGAGCAACCTGTTGCTAGAAAAATCTCCCTGAGAGATCAATCCCTCGGCCGCAAGATCCATCCTTCGGCCGCAACATCCATTCCTCGGCCGTGTGATCTATTACTCGGCCGCCAGATCATCCTTTTTCCAGACTCTGGAACGTTCTGTCGATTGTTTGATCCAACTACACTACCTCTCCGATGCGTTCGGGCCACGATCAGAGATTGCAACAAAGAGTTCGAATTGCATTGCAATTGCAATTGCAATCGTGCCATTTGAATGGCCGGAGTGAGTCATCCCTATGCCTATATAAAGGAGCCTTTGGGCTCCGAAATTGATAAGTGAAATTACTCACCCAAGCTCCGATACTCTACTAAAATACTCTCTCAAACCCTCTCTTCAAAAGCCCTAACTCCCCGAAGGCAGCCATCAATCCGGCGATCAAACCCCGAAGTTCAAACCCTAACCCTAGGGTTTTCCAAGAAGCAATCAGTCAATCACACCAAATCCAAAGCAATCAAGCAACTGAGGGATCAAGGTGGTGAGGCCCAACGGCCTCTGCCTCTGGTTTGTGTTATTTACCGTATTTATGACTAACCGTAGCGTTTTGATCATTTGTTAATCCTTCTGTCTGGTGTGAGGAAGAACATTGACCGGGGCTTCGATCCCCCGGCCGACATATCAAACCAGGAGGATCCCTCGGCCGTGACATCCATTCACCGGCCGCGGGATCCATTACCTTGGGACAGCTTGGTTTTGTTTTGCTTTCTGATGCATGCATATTTATCGTACTGGCTCACTTTACTTACTGTTTAAAGGGTTAAATAAACAGACTATGTGTTAGAATTAAATAAAGCATCTATATGTCTTATGTTGAATGATTATGGGCCAGTCTCGCGACTGGGCAAAAAGGGGTGCATAACACCTTCCCCTTATTGTACTTTTGGCTCCCGTGCCCAGAATCTCTGTCTATTTTCCTAGTTTTAATAAACTGGGTGGCGACTCTGTTTTGATGATAACCGCCATCGTGTGGCGATGTTCCTAGCCATGGGAATGTCCACGATCTTGGTTTATGAAGCAAGCAACCAATCGAGCAAACAAACGTGATCAATCTGTATGGCGATGCCCCGTTTGGGAGGTGTCTACAGGAATCCTCTAATCCTCCCAAAACCAAGACTCGGGCATACTCGGGGAATGCTAATGCACTATTTGGAACAGGGACTTACTCCAACACGGCAACCAGTGGTTCCAACGCCACCTCCTCCAACACAACCAACCACATCGCAGATGTCAATCAGGTCTAGGCTCCGCAGAATAACCGGCCTCGAAACCAACCCCGCAGCTTTTCCGCCATCGAGGCGCCTCTATCCTCGGTCTTCGAAAGGTTGGTCAAGTCAGGGCATCTCAAGCCCCTGGATCCAACTCCTTTACCTAAAAACCCTTCACCTGGCTTCAAGGCCAACCTCTACTGTGCCTACCATCAAGGAGCGGGTCATCTCACTGACTCCTGTTTTTGCCTCCGTCATGCGATTCAGGATCTCATTGACGATGGCACATTGGAAACACCGCCTCCGCCTCAGAAGCCTAACGCAACTCCCTTCCCAAACACAATACAGTTCCGCACATCAGCCAAATATCTCTCAGCTCCACTCATATTAACCCCAACTCCACCATATTCAACCCAACTGACTATATAGCCTCAGCCGATCGGCCCAGGCCAATCGTACCCTTTCCGCTCGAACCTTCTGCCGAGGTTTCTTACATACGCGTGGTCGAAGGCCAGATTGTTGACACTGATGCACCTCCGGAACCTTTACAATCTGGATCGACTGTCTCCAATGACTCTGTCAGCTCCCTCTTCCATCTGTCAATTCCCGCCGTGCAGATTGATTCGGCCTCATCACTTGACAGCCCGTATGCAACTAATGCCAGCCCGTTTTCTGATTCTTTGGACCAACACCGGCCTTGGGTGCCTCTTTCAGATATCAATATGCAGGCCACTGGCTGGGCCATAGCAGACAACCTGGACTACGCCATCCCTTTGCTCAACGAGTGGTCAAGTCTCGAAGCTGATGGGTTTCCTCCACAGCCCGAAAATCTCCCTTTTGATCAAGCTTGGTATGATGGCTGGTTACGAAGCGGCTATGCTCGATCCTTTGGATGGTTTCTCTTTGTACATGCTCTTTCACCCAGTCGAGCCTTCGGTTCCCGAAGAAGAGTACTACTGGGATCCCGAGCCAACTTGGCAGGCTCCCACTGTTGTTGACTCCCCTCCAAGGCTATGCTATACCAGATTACATGCTACACTACGCGGATGACGAGCTTGTTCAGGAAGATCCACGGGTTCTGGGAGACCACGTCTCCCTCTTCAGCTCAGTCTTTGATTCGGTCTGCGACGCTGATCTCGATCCCTGCTCCTACATCATTAAAGAGGAATTCCCACGTCCTGAGGTGCCTTATCCGAATAACAGGGACTGTAGCATCATGGTTACGGACCTTGTCCTGCCCGCCAATCTTTGGGAAGTTGATGACATAGTGGATGTCCAAGTTGGAAATGAAGTATGGGCAGTCAATCGTTCCCTGGCCGACAATGGTCTTTGGGATGTTCCCTTCATTACAAATCCAGAGCCTGTTGCTGAAGTGGCCGCCATGAAAGACCTGAACTTCTGGGACTCTTTGCTGATGAAAGATCTGGCTGAGGATCTAGGCTTAGACATGGAAGTGCCCATCTCTGCACTGACTACCGACAGAGGAAAACGCAAACTGGCAGAAGTTCCTGCTAATCTCTGGGACGTAAACGAAGACCCTCAGGTCGTGCCCTCTTTGGGGAACGTTCACAACATTACGAGGAGTGGACGGATTTTTCAGCCTGCTAACCTGCAAGCTGGGAGTTCGTCCAATCCTTCTAACCAAAGGAATGATCCCATTGCTTTCCCAAGGTCTGCACCTCCTGAGGTTTTGGCTGGGCCACCAACTGCTGATTCGGTTCAACGGCAGCTGGAGCGCATTCCGGCTGCTATTTCGATCTGGGGACTGATCTGTTCGTCCAAGGAGCACCGTCAGTGGCTTTGTCACGCTCTTTCTCGTCTTGAGGTTCAAGCGGATGTCACGCCTGACGCAATGATATCACTCATCCTTCCTCCAACCTCCAAACACACTGTGGTCTTTACTGATAAGAACCTTCCAGTCGAAGGGGTCGACCACAACCGCCCTTTGCACATTACTGTCAAGTGTCGAGGACTCTGGGTTCCGACTGTTCTCATTGACAACGGCTCGGCGATCAATGTCTGCCCCCTGAGGGTTGCTTATCGTTTGGGACTCGCCAAGAAGGATCTTGCACCTTCCAACCTAGCTGTCAAGGCGTATGATGGCACCCGTCGTATGGTTGAGGGCACTTTAATGCTCAAGCTCGATGCTGAGGGCTTTGAGATGGATGTTGAGTTCCATGTTGTGGACATTCCCGCAACCTACAACCTTCTGTTAGGCAAGCCGTGGCTTCATCGACCTGACATCATGGCCGTACCGTCTACCCTCCACCAAAAGGTCATTCTGGGTCTGCCTACCGGTACTTTGACCATCTGCGGGGATTCTGGCATTCGCCCGCTCAAGGAGGATGGGACTCCTGTTCTGGGAATTCTGCATGGCGAGGAGGACGTCGATCTCGGGGGTTTCTCTTTTGACACTTTCGGTACTGTGATGGCTATCAATGTGGACGGGAACTTCCTCATAAGCTCTGTCGCGCTGGACATTATGAGGAGGATGTCTTATTTTCTAGGCATAGGCTTAGGGTCTCGCCGGCAAGGGGTCCCGGAGTTCCCTACTTTTCCTTTTAATAAGGGCCGCTTTGGTTTAGGGTATTGTGGGCAGCATGCCCTTCGGAGAAAGGATTTCGTTCCTTTCCGCCGTTGCGGCCCTTTTTTGAAAATCGAGGGAGCGCGAGCGCCGGTGGCAAGCGCTCAAAAATACAGAGTCGCCACTTGAGTTTTTGAGGGTCCGACACTCAAGGAACTGTATTTCGAAGCGCCTGCCGCGCTGTTTGTTTGAAAAAGTTAAGGAAACCAGTCCGTCATAACCATATCTGGGTTCGGGAGCCAGGTTACGAGAGGGGAAGGGTTTTAAGGCACCCATCTCGCCCAATCCGGAGATCGGTCTCTACTTAGGCATTTTTATGAAAACTTTTGTGATTCTTCTTCTTTTAATTAATTTTAGCCAATTAGGGCGGGGGAACAGTTAATCGGGGATTAAAACTGTAATAATTTGTAGGATGTGATCAAATAATAGCATGGATGGATGGCATGACGAGTAATAAATGGGATGGACCTAAAACAGCGATCAGATGCCAAAACCAGGCTCGGGATGGATTTGCCCTGCACGATGGCCAACTTGCATGCATGAACAAATCTGCATGCAAGCAAACCATCGCGCGAGACACACAAACCCTCGCGCGAGTGTTGTCATCTCACCACAGTTTCAATTTCATCCCCTTCTGGGCTCTGGAAGGACCAGTGCACACCCAGGAGGCAAACCATGCAGTTTATCAAAGAGACTGTAAAATACTAATTATTACAGACAGCTTGAAAATGGAACTGAATAAAAGAAAACACAACCCCTAAATAGTGGGGGGATAAAAGGAGGCCAAGGGCCTAGTTGCCCATGCAAGGGCCATCTCTGGAATAAACAGAACTGTCGTGCGACAGAGAAAGAGTCTTGCGCGACATTCATGACTGGACTTCCAGGAATTGCTTTGCATGCTTGGGGTCCTGAGACAGATCCAGGAAGACCCAAGGGCATTCCATGCTATTCAAAACAAATAACTAAGCTACTGTATTTTGTTTTGCATGCATAACAGTGATCAATATTTGAAATGAAACTCAACAAGCATGCTAATATTGCAAAAACAGAAAAGGGCTAGCCTCCCTTCCCCACAGGGTCCATTCTCTTGCTGACACAAGTGTCGCGCGAGTGTTGTGGACCATCGCGCGAGGGTTTGGCTGCCACGGATTCTTGTAACTCTGTTGGCTTTAGGACCAGGACATGGTATTAATTACCAGCCTTGGCCCTGTCAGCCCCCCTCAGGGATCAAAACAGAAACAGGCCAAACATTATACCTTTGCTTGGAAAGGGTTTGGATTGATTAGTGAAGCCCTTTGACTAAGTGTGTGTGTAGAACACTTAATTGGAAGACTAGGAAGTGGTTTAGGTTAGTGACTTTGTGCTAGAATGCTAATTGCCTTGTGAAGGGTAATTAAGCTTCTTAATCATTTTCTTGGAACCCTTCACATGGAAGACCAATGGGGGTATTTATAGGGGAAGTGGAAGGGCTAGGTGGTAGCCAAACTTGGCTTTGTAACCAGCCAACAAGGCTGGTCACAACTTGGTGGATAAGCTAGCCAACAAGGTGAGTGGGAGTGGTTGTGAGGGCGTGAGGGTGTAGCCTGCCAGGACTCTGTTCAGCTGAGGAAAACGGGGTTCCAGCCCATGGGGACCCATGTGACACCCAATCAACACAAGTCCAGCTGGATTCTGTGATAATGACAGGAGGGAACCATCGCGCGAGGGTTCGGAACCATCGCACGAGGGTCAACAGTCAACAGTTTGACTTTGACCACACCTGGCAAGCTGAGTATCGCGCGAGGACCATGAAGGGTCGCGCGATGGTCAAATCTGACCTTAGGGTTTGACTGAAGGTTCAGAGGGGTTCAAGAGGTTCAAGCAGGGTTCTAAGAATTCCAAGCTCAATCCATCCCCAATCCAAGCTCGTTTGATCCGATTTCATCATCGAGGAAACAAGAAAACCGTAAAACAAAGTAAAACAATTGGGAGACCCAGATTGGGGTGTCTACAGTAGTCCCTCTTTGACGGCACGCGGAGCACCATTGATCGGTACGGGTAACGTCAAAGATTTCTAGACACCCACCAAATCCGCCCAAAAGCCGATTAAATGGAAAATGCAGACGAGTATATAAAAATACCGTGCACCAAGGGGAAATTGAAGATCGGACGGATGGATCGTCGCTGATTGATGATCGGACGGATGGATCGTCGCTGATTGATGATCGGACGGATGGATCGTCGCTGATTGATGATCGGACGGATGGATCGTCGCTGACTTGATGATCAGAAGGATGGATCGTCGCTGATTGATGATCGGACGGATGGATCGTCGCTGACTTGATGATCAGACGGATGGATCGTCGCTGATTGATGATCGGACGGATGAATCGTCGCTGATTGAAGATCGGACGGATTGATCGTCACTGATTGAAGATCGGACGGATGGATCGTCGCTGATTGATGATCGGACGGATGGATCGTCGCTGATTGAAGATCGGACGGATGGATCGTCGCTGATTGATGATCGGACGACTGCTGGGGATGTAAAAATCTTCGGGCTTGAAGGCAAGACTTCCAAAATGACCCTCAAATTCATTGCGCAATATATCAAAAAGTCATGGACCCCAACGGAGAGGCAATTGAGATTGGGCCAGACCCCGAACCTGGATTGGGCCTGAGGCCCAAAACGAAGCGTCGCGCGATACTTTGGAACCATCGCGCGAGGGTTTGTGATTTAGGGCTTGGATCTGAACAGGCCCAGACCCGGCCCAAACCTGTTCCACTCGTTTAAAACCCCGCGGGACGTTACAGACACAGTAATAAGCAGTTTCAAAACTTTGAAACTCTCCCAAACCCTCATCTTCTCTCACGAAACACTCTCAAATCCTCTCAAACCTTGACTCCAACCACGAAATCATCAAACCCACGCGAGGGTGTCCATTCATGGCCAACCACGGCAGCGGGGATGGCGGAGGAGAAGTCGTCGATCAGTCGGAGGATCGAGGAGGTCCAATGAGCATCGAAACGGGAGATCAAACGCCGGCGGAGGCCACCGTAGGGGCCGGTGCAGCGGTTGCAGGCGGCGGTGATGGCGAAGGGGGTCGCGAGCAAGCGACTGTTGGCGGCGATGAGTGTCGCGCGACAGAGCCAAAGACTCGCACGACTGTTGATACTGGGGCCGTGAGCCGCAGTGTTGAGCGGCTGGACCCGGGCACGGCTGTAGAAGGGTCGGTGGTGGCCGGAGTGAGTCCAAGAGACCCCGGAGATATTGGTGCTGGAGAGCACCCTCGCGCGACAGAGGTGGAGCCTCGCGCGAGGGTTGAATCTGGAGGAGGTAGTAGTAGTGGGGCTGGAGTTGATGAT
This sequence comes from Rhododendron henanense subsp. lingbaoense, assembly GCA_020567845.1. Classification (NCBI taxonomy): domain Eukaryota; kingdom Viridiplantae; phylum Streptophyta; class Magnoliopsida; order Ericales; family Ericaceae; genus Rhododendron; species Rhododendron henanense. The sequence continues at coordinate 15,734,628 of CM036313.1, read as the reverse complement.
TTTGAACCGACCGGGTCCCCGCCGAGGGATTCGGCGAAGGGCAAAAGCGTTGTAGATGCCGAGGAGGAGGTTACAGAGACTCCGGTTGAGGTCCGAGAGGAGGACATCTTGTTTCGGCCCGCGGTGACGTCGTCGAGTCATAGGCCGATCACGAAACACGACGTCGCCGAGTTCTTGACAGACGAGGCCTTGGCGAGGCTTCTTGAGGATAACCCCCTGATTGGGGAGTTAGTCCTAAAGGCCAGGGAGGATCGTGCCCGGGCCATTGAGGCGTCGGAGGCCGCGGAGAGGGCCGATAGAGAGAGACAGGAGAGAGAGGATCTTTTGAGAGAGGCGGAGGCTGAGGAGAGGGCCAGAGCAGAGGCACAGGGGCCTAGGGTTACGGCCGTGGTGGAGGCGAAGGACTCGAGTCGCCCGGGCTTTTCGGCGGAGGCATATGTGCTTCCTACGCCGCACCTCTTTGTGCCGTCGGGCATTGGGGCACGCGTACTGTCGCAGAGAGACTACGACGACGAGTTGGTGTTGAGAGATCCCCGGGCTCACATTGCAGTGACGTGGATGGAGGTATATTCCCAGAAAACACCCTTTGTAACTTGATTTCGATATTCTTGCTTTGATAGTTCACATTTGATACTTGCTTAGAACATGCTTGGGCTTAGAATTGTATAGATAACTTGCGAGCCAAAGCATGCTAAACCTACGTACCTCTTGTAACATAGGCCCAATACGTAATAACTTGAACCAACCATCCGTTGTAGGCTTCATTAATTACCTAGAACTCGAAAATGAGAACTCTGTATACACGGGAATTCAGAATAGCACACCACACTCCCGAGTCGAGCCATGGCATAGAACTCAAGCCGAACATGTGTCCTAGGCTTCATTGATTACCTAGAACTTGAGAATGAACTTCCTGTATACTGATAAACCCTTTTGCTGCTTGTCTTTGTGTCTGAAACAGGCTGGAGCGGGAGAGAGGGATATCCGCGGCTTCGGGGGCGCGTGTATGTCCTTACGGCTATACGAGGGGTTGCCTGAGAGGGTGAGGCGGTTGGTAGACGAGGCAGGCTTCGGGGTGTTCGTACAGACTTTGACCCCTGCGAGGAATGACCACGCCGTCCTTGTAGCACTTGCTGAGAGGTGGAGGGATACCACCAATACCTTCCACCTACCTCCTGGGGAGATGACAGTGACGCCTGCAGACTTCGCAGCGATCACAGGGCTGAGGGTTGGAGGTGAGCCCATCCCGTTTGACTCGAGGATCCAGGAGGATCGGGCTGCCTTGGAGTGGTTTCTGGGCAAAGCGCCCAAGATAGAGGAGGGGATGGCGAGGTACGACCAGTTCAAGGGCTACCTGAAGAAGGAGGTGACGAATGACCGGGAGGCGGAGTAGATGGCCCGGGCGTTCCTGCTGTACTTGTTTGGTGCCACTCTGTACCCAAACAGACGAAGTAAAGTCCACCTCTCCTACTTGCCAACGCTGAGGGACTTGAGGACGGCCTCACGCTTCGACTGGGGTGGAGCTGCTCTTGGGACGGCCTACCACTTCTTTGGCAACTCGTCGAGGACGGGTAAGAGCACAGCTGGCTACTGGAGGGTTTGGGAGGTACGATTCTGACCCTTTATTAAGCACAATTTGATTATGCTTGTCCATTGTTTAGTCTGCTTGACTGTTTCGATTTCAAATGTTGTATGCCTTGTGACTAATGTTTGAATTTGTCTAAACATTGTGCAGCTTTGGGCCTACGAGGTTTTGCGGATGTATCCACCGGAGTGCAAGCATCCAGACCTAAGCACCCTCCCCCGCGCGCTGAAGTGGAGCAAGGCAAGCACAGGGAAGAAAGAAGGGAGAGATGAGCTCAACGCCTTCAGGCTATACTTGGACAAGCTCAGGGCCTCACAGGTATGAACACGTAATCATAAGCATTAGACATGTATCCATTTCCTTGCTTTAATGTTGTCGCTGATCAATTGCTCATATTGTTTGTTTGCCTTGAATTGCAGGTCAATTGGGATCCCTGGAGGAGAGCGGGACCGGAGCCAGAGTACTTGGCCCGGAGCAGAGTTGTCACAGCCAGCAGGGTGTTACTGGAGTCGGCCTTCGGTTGGCAGTGGTACTTGGGGGATCGAGTGACGCACCAGTCGCTTGGTTACCCTGAGTTCCAGGTGCCAGGGCCACTTCCACCTCGAGCTTCACACACGGGAGAGTACACACGGGCTGAGCTGGAGAGGTACACGAGGCCGGACACTGAGCTTGCGCGCTACCTGCGTCCTAAGAGGGACTATGCAGTCTACCAGAGAGACTTCCTGGCGGGTCCACTGGGGATCCGTGGCCTGAGAGAGGTGCGGGGCCAGGTCGCAGGGGCCGCTGAAGAGAGGAGAGTAGCTGGAGAGGGACGGAGAGGAGGTGAGAGCTGGGCAAGGCGAGCCCCGAGCGGACCGGTGGCTGGTGGACTTCCTGCGCTACTTTGGAGGATTCCTGTGGTTGACAGCCAGGGGAATCCTGCGGAGTTACAGTTAGTGCCTGCGAGAGCGGAGCCCACTCCTGTGACTGTTTCGGTAAGACCCAGCTTCCAATATTGCTTTTCAATTCCAAATACTTGAATTATATGCTGAATAGCTAGATAAACTTGAATTGCATGCAGGTGCCAACTGAGTGGGTGAACGAGGCCGTTCCACGCATGCTGGCATTGGAGAATGTGGTGAGAAGAGCGGCGAGCGGCCTGCCACTGGAGTTGCAATACCAGGTACCGACGCTACAGCCAACTCAGCCAGCCGTTGTTCAGAGGATCCAGGTATGAAAGACAATACATTCCAGCTTTCGATACATTCCTGCTTTCGATAGCTTGATAGACTGTACCTACTTTCAATACAGAAATACAATAAGCACAATAGATACTCATGCTTTGAAATGAAATGACAATGCAGGTGCAGGAGAAGATGAACCCTAGGAGGAAGAGTACGCGAGATCCGCCGCTGAAGAAGGCGGCGGCAAAGAAACCCACACCTCCGGCCTTTACTACGCAGCGACAGACGAGGGGCTTACAGACAGCACGCGTATGCGAGGAGGAAGCCAGACAAGCCGCGAGGCAAGTTGAGCTTCGGTATCAACTCAAGAAGCGCGAGAAGCCAACACTGGAGGAGTCGGGCCGCCGGAAGCGGCTTATCTTGGGTCAGACTTCCGAGGATGAGGAGGAAGGAGAGGAAGGAGAGGACGAGGAGGACTCGTCCACTAGCAGTGGCTCCGACGACTCCATTGACGATCCGGGGTACATAGACGATCCCCAGGAGCTACGGGACGATGCGGGTAGCGGGGACGGGCTTTGAGTGCGCGGAAGGCAACGATGAAGCCTCCGTTACCCCTTTTGCATGCTGCTTTTGATTTTGATTCCGGGCCTGCGTGCCCAAATAGATAGCTTTTGACAGATACTTTGAGGGCCTGTGTGCATTTTGACTAGCGGGCGCATGTGCCCTAACTTGATTTGGCGTTTTTGATTGGCCGATGTGCCGTTGATACAGTAGTTGACATGGATAGATCATGGTTGTTTATAGAAATTTTGTATTTTTCAAGTTTATTATTTCTCATTATGAATAAGAGAAAGTAAAACCCACCACTAATACCAAACTTGCATTGACAACACACCGAGACCACTTACAGACACATATGAGTATAAAAACTGGTCTAGCTCTGAAAGAAATAGGAAAAGTACCCTAGGATACGGCTAGGATACGAGGTTACGAGAAATAATGAAATTTTGGGCATTAATACGCCAAAACTCACAATACTCTGCTGAAGACAAAACTGACACTTATGAAAGGTCAAAGACGGTCAACATGACCTGTACCAATCAACGGAACTGATTAAAACATCCCGAGAATAGACTTGTGCCGAAAAAACGCACAAAATAACGCAAAAATGGCACAATACGTCAACGAATGACTCAATTATGTCCCGGACTGAAACCGACACCTCCACACAGTCACCCAAGGTCCAGGTGACCTGCATGGCATGATCAAAACAGGCTAGAGCCTCCATGACGAGTTTCGACCTCCCGAAACCTCGATTTGAACTTGAAACGGGCCTCCGAGGGTCCAAAATCTTCGTTGAGCATGGCATTTGGAAACCGATGCTTGGATACAGTCACAAATGCTTATAATGACTTGCTGGAATCATTAAAAGTGCAAAAAGACCCTTGGAATGAAAAGCGACCAAAATTGGACAGTAGTTGTTGGAATCTGTCAAAACTGCAGACCAACCATCGCGCGATGGTTAGGAACTGTCGCGCGAGTGATCTCTGTCGCGCGATGCTTTGGAAGTGTCGCGCGATAGTCAAATCCTGTTAAGCTGCCTTGGTTTGACCAAATTATTGCCATTATCCTGTTCATTGTTCCACGTCTTGGGAGCTGTTCTGAGGTTGCAGAAAGAAGGGAGTCCTTGCATGGCAAGGTAGTGGGACACCTAGGCATCAATTCTACCACATTTGGCCTTATAAGAAGGAAGGCTTTAGGAGGAATGTAGTGTACACCCCTCTTCATTACCAAAAATGGGAGATGCGTTGACGGAATTACTCGACTTTTGGTTACTGAGAGAAGAAACCATAAATTGGGCGAGCCCCCAGTCTCGATGCTTGTCCTCAATTCGAGATCTCCAATTCGCTCGACTCTGCGTCGAGCTCCTCCAAGCCGCATTGCCTTTTTGGGACCCGATCGTGCATGTCTTTCGATTCCGACAAGACGAGATGTGCCCTACCATAGAAGAATTTCAAGCGTATGCGCCAGGCTTCACCAACCTAGACGTTCTTGCGGTTCCGCCCGTTCACGAAGACATGGAGCAAATCCTACAGGCGAGACTCAATATTCCAGAGGCACTGACGGCCAGTATCATTCAGAATGGCAAACTCAACATCTTCCGCCTAATTGAGCTGTATGGACCCGAGGGAGCCCTGGGAGACTACGTGGGGGAAGCTCACAGACGCTTCGTTTTGTCCATATGCGCACTGGCTGCGTATATGCTGATTCCCATTGAAGGAGGGGCGAATCCCAAATTAGTGGGCATCGCCTTGCAAATGGACACCCAGAAAAATATCATGCCTGTGATTTTAGCGGAAACGCTCCTGGGTTTAGACATGCTGAAACTTGAGCAAGCTGATTCCTTCAGCGGGTGCCCTATTCTGCTCTAGGTAAATTTCCATTCGGCATACTTTTTTTCGGCTTTCACACAGTCTGTTTTTACCTCAACTCTCGGCTAAGGCTATGTAGAAGCTCCTTACTTGTTTTCTTTCGCTCAGGCTTATGTGACTCCTTACTTATCTTTTCGCTCATACAGTTATGGCTGTGCGACAAACTCGGGCTAATCTCGGCTCCTGAAGCGGACTGGCCCCGTTTGCCCGGGCGAATGCACCAAAGAGGAATGCTATACCCATAGATGTCTGAGGAGGAGTGGAAGACGACTTCAGCACGAGACTCAAACGCCGCTATGTAGCGTGGCTAAAAGAAGAGGTTGCACGGAGACAAAACACAGACTGACTCCTGACACAACTCCAATGATCTAGAATAAACTGTGAGCCCGTGAGGGCCTCTTAGCATTTCGTTCTGTTTTTGATGCTTTACTGTTTTTCTTAGGGCTCTGCTCAGCCTATGTAATAGAAATAATAGTTTTGAATAAAGGTGAAAGATTAAGAATTTTCCCCCTTTTGGTCCAAGTGTTGAACACCACGTTGTTTGAATGTTGAGGTACACTTTGGAATAAAAATCCTGGATCGAGTTGATTGATTGTGACCGAATCTCACAGAGAGACTGCCTACGTATCCCAAGTTAGGGAATCAGGTCAAAACGTAGTTCAGGCTAAGGTTCGCTCGTGTATTTTGATTCTCCTTTTGCGCTCTAATTTTTGCCTAGAACTGCCTTTACAGGTTTCCAGTCTAGCGAGCTTTGATCGAATGCCTATTTATTTTTGCCTAAACTGCCCCCTTGGGTTTTCAGTCTAGCAGGCTTGCTCTAATTTTTGCTTGGGACCGCCCACCCTTGTGGTTTTCGGCCCAACGAGCTTCTCTCAAGGATAGTAACGTTTAAGTTGATCCAGGTTGACCAGAGTGTTGAACTCGTTGCCGTCTAGATCAATGAGCTGAGCCGCCCCACCCGAGAGGATGGTCTTGATAGTGTAAGGTCCTGTGCGCTTCGGGCGGAACTTACCACGTAGATCGAAGATGGGAGCCCGGATTTCCTTTGTGACCATATCCCCTTCAGCCAAGTCACGAGACTTCACTTTCTTGTTGAATGCCCGAGCAATTCTGCGTTGATACCCCTGAACGTGATACAAGGCACGAAGCCTCCTCTCATCAAAGAGCATAAGTTCAACAAATCTCCCACTAAGCCATTCGGACTCCGTGAGTTCACATTCAGCCATGATCCTCAAAGTTGGTACTTCAAGCTCGATGGGAAGGACAGCTTCCATCCGATAGACCAGGGAAAAAGGGGTGGCCCCTGTTGATGTTCGAATTGACGTGCGGTACCCCCAAAGAGCTAGAGGCAGCTGCTCGTGTCAGTCCCTGGCGGACTCTGCGGACTTCTTGATGATAGTCTCGATGTTCTTGTTGGCTGCCTCGACCGCCCCATTCGTTTGAGGGCGATAGACCGTTGAGTGATGAACCTGAATCTGGAATTCCTCGAAAAGCTCTAACACCCTGCCTTTGAAATGAACCCCATTGTCAGAAACGAACGCCTGTGGAACCCCGTACCGATAGATGATGTTCTTTCGGATGAACTGAGCAACCTGAACCGCCGTCAGGGTCTTGTAGGATTCAGCCTCGACCCACTTAGTGAAGTAATCTATTGCCACCAAAATGAACCGATGTCCGTTCGAAGCAGAAGGCCTGATCATGCCAATAACGTCGATACCCCAAACAGAAAAGGGCCAAGGCGATGTCATGCCGAACAGTTTAGAAGGAGGGACGTGCATGAGATTAGCATGGATTTGACACCTATGGCAGCGGCGTACATAATCCACACACTAAGATTCCATGGTAGACCAAAAGTAACCCTGTCGCAGGATTTTTCTGGCGAGCATGACCCCGCTCATGTGAGGGCCACAAACTCCCTCGTGAATTTCCTCCATGATTTTGATGGCCTCCGCACCACTGACACAGAGCTTGTGCATTCCGTAGTGAGATCTCCGATACAGCTTCCCTCCGCAGATAATGTATTGAGCAGCCAACCTTCGCAGTGCTGTTTGATCCTTCTTAGTGGTGTCAGGCAGGAACTGACCACTTTCAATGAAATTCCAAATGTCATGATACCAGGGTAGGCCGTCATCAACATCATCGACGGCGTTGATGTACTGATAAGCAGGCAAGTCCCACTGTTCAATTAGAATAGGACGAAGCTTGACACCAATCGGAAGCTCGACCATGGAAGCCAGAGTTGCTAGAGCATCAGCGAACTGGTTCTTCAACCGAGGGATGTGCGTGAACGTGACTTTGTTGAAACGAGGAATGAGGTCCTCCAAGTCTTGGTGATAAGGCTTCAATCTGTCCTCCCGAACTTTCCAGTCCCCGTTAGCCTGAGAAACAACAAGGTTGGAATCACTAATGACTTCGAGTTTTTCCACACCAAGCGTAAGAGCAGCTTCCATGCCGACAATGCAGGCCTCATATTCAGCTTGGTTGTTCGTGACAACGAAATTGAGTTTAAATGCCAACGGAATATGAGCACCTTCAATGGTTATCAGCAGAACTCCGATCCCGTATCCCTTCTGATTGGCTGCTCCATCAAAATAAAGGGTCCAGGTGTCCTTGACAATCGCCATTATCCCTTCATCTGGAAATGCAAAATCCGAGTCCTCTGGTCCATTGACAGGATGATCAGCCAGGAATTCAACGACCGCGCGTCCCTTGACAGACTTCCTAGTGACATACTCGAGGTCAAACTCTGCGAGCAAAAGCAACCAACGTGCTAGCTTACCAGTAAGCGCAGGCTTCTCAAACAGATACTTGAGAGGATCCATGCGAGAAATCAACTTCACTGGGTAAGCCAGCATGTAGTGTCTTAATTTCTTGGATGCCCACACAAGAGCCCAACATGTCTTTTCGAGAGCGGTGTAGCCTTCTTCAGCGCCAACCATCTTCTTACTCAGGTAGTAAATGGCCTTTTCGACTCCCTTTTCTCCCTCTTGCGCTAGCAAACACCCCATAGATGAAGGATTTATAGACAAGTAAAGTATCAAGGGTTTCCCTGGCACTGGTGGCATTAAAACCGGAGGGTTCTGCAGGTAGGTTTGAATGGAGGTGAAAGCCGCCTGACACTTGCCTGTCCAAACGAACGGAGTATTCTTCTTCAATAGACGAAACATCGGCTTGCAAGTTAGAGTCAACTTGGCGATGAATCTGCTGATGAACTGTACCTTTCCTAAAAAGCTTCGCACCCCCTTTTCAGAATCTGGTGGCTTCATATCAAGGACTGCTTTGATTTTCGACGGGTCGACCTCAATTCCACGAGAAGTGATCATGAAACCAAGCATCTTACCAGCTGTAACCCCAAATGTGCATTTCTGAGGATTTAGACGCATACGGAACTTTCGTAATCTCTCGAAGAATTTCCTAAGCACAGGAACATGACCTTCTCGAGTTTTGGATTTGGCGATCATGTCATCGACGTAGACCTCGACTTCTTTGTGCATCATGTCATGCAGGATGGTGGTACCGGCTCGCTGATAAGTGGGCCCGGCGTTCTTCAAGCCGAAAGGCATGACGAGATAGCAATAAGTCCCCCACTCCGTGATAAACATGGTTTTCTCACGGTCTTCGGGTGCCATGAGAATTTGGTTGTAGCCAGAGAAGCCATCCATGAACGAGAGCAAAGCGTGCCCCACGGTATTGTCCACAAGCACATCGATGTGTGGCAAGGGAAAATCGTCTTTGGGGCTCGCTTTGTTCAAGTCCCGAAAATCAACGCAAACTCGAATTTGGCCATTCTTCTTAGGAACGGGAACAATGTTGGCTACCCATGTGGGATACTGAGAGACCATGAGAAAGCCAGCGTCAATCTGCTTAGTAACTTCCTCCTTAATCTTCTGGACCCAATCCGGCCTCATCCGTCGGAGCTTCTGCTTCACAGGCTTGGCATCCGAAAATAAAGGAATGCGATGCTCCACAATCTCGGGATCGATTCCGGGCATATCTCGATGAGACCATGCAAAGACGTCACTGAATTCGGTGAGCAACTCTTTGAAATCGCGATGCTCCTCTGGTGAAAGTGTGGAGCCCACTTGAACCATCCGGGGATCGTTTTCATCTTTCAAATTTATAGAAACTATTTCTTCTTTTAATGGCTGAGCATGCCTTTCGTCCTCCCTTTCGATGAAGGCACGGATTTCGTTGGGAATGTCCCCATCGAAATCTATCCCCTCATCGTCAGGGTCGACACAGTTTATATAAAGATCATTGAAATAGTCAGAAGACGCTTCGTTCATTTCACAAGCCCCTGAAGGGTCGCCAAGTACAAGAGAGTCAAACTCAAAATAAAAGCTATGACGTGGAGGGCCCAGAGGCACAAACTCCAACTCAGAGCTAGACTTAGAGGATGAAACAGACTCAGACTCAGACTCAGACCCAGACTCAGACTCAGACTCAGAAGTGTCGTCAATGCAAGTCAGGCGTGGCTTGAAAATGCAATTATTTAGAGAGCCCTTGGCTTTCACAATGAGAGAGGTGGGATCCTCGAGGGCGTCAGGCCCGAGCATGAGCACTTCGGCTTCTTCAGCTTCCCCAGCCAAACCCACTTGGGAGAATTCCTGGAACAGCAGCTCCAAATTTCCCTGATTGATAGATCCCAGCCAGTCAGTCTTGATCTTCACCTGATTAAGCTTCCTCTTGAATTCTTCCTTTGCTGGTTCATCATCACTGCTTGACCAGGTGTCATCAGCGAAAATCTCAAACCCAGGCAGCAGCTCCCCAGTTTCGGAATGAATAAAGGGCTCAGCCTGCCCCGTGTAAGCGGCATTCCCCACCTCTCGTACAAATTTGGGACCGCCGCAGAGGGTCCGAGGTTTTCCCATATATTTCCTCCGCTTGGCATCTTTGGCAGAGGCGATATACCCCAAACCAAAGCGGCCCTCGTTGAAAGGAAAAGTAGGGAACTCCGGGACCCCTTGACAGCGAGAACCTAAACCAATGCCCGGAAAATAAGACATCCTCCTCATAATGTCCAGCGCGACAGAGCTTATGAGGAAGTTCTCGTCCACGTTGATGGCCATCACAGTGCCTGAAGTATCAAAAGAGAAACCCCCAAGATCGACGTCTTCTTCGCCGTGTTGAATTCCCAAAACGGGAGTCCCATCCTCCTTGAGCGGGCGGATGCCAGAATCCCCGCAGATGGTTAAAGTACCGGTAGGTAGTCCCAGAATAACCTTTTGGTGGAGAGTAGACGGCACATCCATGATGTCGGACCGATGGAGCCACGGCCTGCCCAACAGAAGATTGAAAGTCGCGGGAATGTCCACGACATGGAACTCCACGTCCATCTCAAAACCCTCAGCATTGAGTTTGAGCTTCAAAACACCCTCGACTACGCGACGGGTGCCGTCATATGCCTTGACAGCCAAATTGGAAGGTGCAAGGTCCTTCTTGGTGAGTCCTAAACGATAAGCGACCCTCAGAGGGCAAACGTTGATAGCGGAGCCGTTGTCAATAAGAACAGTCGGGACCCAGAGTCCTCGACACTTGACGGTGATGTGCAATGGGCGGTTGTGGTCGACTCCTTCGACTGGCAGATCCTTGTCTATGAAGATCACTGTATGCTTGGAGGTCGGAGGGAGGATGAGAGATTCATTGCCTCTGGCGTGACGTCGGCCTGGACTTCAAGGCGGGATAGGGCGTGACACAGCCTCTGACGATGCTCCTTGGACGAACAGATCAGTCCCCAGATAGAAATTGCGGCAGGAATCCGCTCAAGTTGCCGCTAAACTAAGTCAGGAATCGGATTGCCAGCTGATACCTCAAGAGGTGCCGACCTTGGGAAAGAAACAGGTTCGTTCCTTTGATTAGCAGGATTGGAAGAACTCCCGGCCTGCAGATTAGCAGGCTGAAAAATCCGCCCACTCCTTGTAACATTGTGAACGTTCCCCAAAGAGGACACGACTTGAGGGTCTTCCTTCACATCCCAGAGGTCAGCAGGGACATCTCCCAGTTTGCGCTTTCCCTTGTCAGTAGTTGGTGCAGAGACAGGCACTTCCATGTCTAAGCCCAGATCCTCAGCCAGATCTTTCATCAGCAAGGAGTCCCAGAAGCTCAAGTCTTTCACAGCAGCCACTTCAGCAATAGGCTCCAGATTTGCAATAAAGGGAACATCCCACAGACCAGTGTCAGCCAGGGAACGATTGACAGCCCAGACTTCATTTCCAATTTGGACATCCACTATGTCGTCCACTTCCCAAAGATTAGCAGGCGGAACACGGTCCGTGACCATGATACTGCAGTTCCTGTTGTTGGGGTAAGGCACCTGAGGGCGCGGATTTTCTTCGTCGATAATGTAGGAATAGGGGTCATAGTCAGCGTCGGGATCAGTATCACAAACTGAATCAAAGACCGAACTAAAGAGGGAAACGTGGTCTCCCAAGGTCCGTGGATCTTCCTGGACAAGTTCGTCCTTTGCGTAGAGAAGCATGTAGTCTGGTATAGCATAGCCTTGAAGAGGGTTAGGGTCAATGTCCATGGGAGCATTCCAAGTTGGCTCAGGATCCCAGTAATACTCTGCTTTGAGAACTGGAGGCTCAATTGGGTTGAACAGCATGTATAAGGAGAAGCCATCCAGAGGATCGAGCATGGCCGCTTCATAACTAGCCAACCAGCCATCATACCAGGCTTGATCAAACGAGACATTTTCGGGTTGTGGAGGAATCCCGTCCATTTCAAAACTTGACCACTCGTTGATCAGAGGAATGGCGTAGTCCCAATTGTCTGCTATGGCCCAGCCAGTAGCTTGCATGTTGCTATCTGAGGAAGGCACCCAAGGCTGGTAGGGATCAGGAAACGGGCCAGCGATGGTTGCGTACGGGCTGTCAAGCGACGAGGCAGAATTGATCTGTACAGCAAGGATTGATTGATGGAAGAAAGAGCTGACAGATTCTTCGGAGACAGGTGATCCAGCTTGTAAAGGTTCCGAAGGCGCATCAGTGTCAACAACCTAGCCTTCAACCACATGTATATAAGAAATCTCGGTGGATGATTCGAGCGGGAAAGGCACGATGGGCCTGGGTTGATCGGTTGAGGCTATATAGTCAGTGGGGTTAAATATGGTGGAGCTAGGGTTGATATAAGTGGAGCTGAGAGATATTTGGCTGATATGTGGTACAGCGTTGTGCTTGGGGAGAGAGTTGGCAATGACATTGGGTTTCTGAGGTGGTGGAGGGGTTTCCAGCGTGCCATCGTCAATGAGATCCTGGATCGCATGACGGAGGCGAAAGCAAGAGTCAATGAGATGTCCCGCTCCTTGATGGTAAGCACAGTAAAGGTTGGCTTTGAAGCCGGGTAAAGGGTTTTTGGGTAGAGGAGTTGGATCCAGGGGCTTGAGATGCCCTGATTTGACCAACTTTTCCAAGACCGAGGATAGAGGTGCCTCGATAGCGGAAAAGCTGCGGGGTTGGTTCCGAGGCCGGTTGTTCTGCGGAGTTTGCACTTGATTGACATCCGCAATGTGATTAGCAGTGCTGGAGGAAGTGGTGTTGGTACCGGCGGTTGCCGTGTTGGAGTAAGTCCCTGTTCCGAATAGCGCATTCGCGTTTCCAGAATAAGCCCGAGGCTTTGACTTGGTGGCGTGTGAGGATTCTCCCTTTGATAGAATCCCACTCTGCAGAGCATCCTCGATGGCCAGGCCAGAGTCGAAGAAGGTTTCAAAGTTGGCGGATGCCTGAGCGAGAACCAGATGCCTGAGCGAGAACCAAATGCCTGGCATAATCCGGTTGGAGGTTGCGGGAGATGAAGCGGAGCTGATCCTTCTCACTCGGGCGATCAGTCATCTGTGCAGCTTTAGCTCTCCACCTTTTGACGAAGTCCGCAAAGGACTCCTTAGCTTCCATCTTGGTGGATTCAAGTTCCCGGGTAGTCATTTTCAGCTGGGAGTTGTAGTTGTACTGCGAAATAAATGCAGTCCCAATGTCCTCCCAAGTCCTTCTTTTGGCAATGTCGAGTGACAAAAACTAATGGAAAGCAGGGCCTGAAAGGGTCTGAGGGAAAAGCTGTGACATGGCCTCTGGCTCGACAGAAAGGAGTTTCATAGCGGCATGGTAGCTGTAGAGATGAGTCCTAGGGTCACCGCTCCCATCGAACATAGCCAAGTCCGGCATTTTGAATTTTTCAGGAAGTCTGGCACTGGGATATAGGCAAAGGCGATCCAGATCGATCCCTCCGGCACTGATCTTTTCTGTCTTAGCAATGGATTCTTCCAGCTTGGCCATCTTGGCCATGAGTGCGACCACATCCGGATTCTGAGCTGGTTCTTCTTGGTTTGGAGGCAGTCTACCACCTGCAAGGTTTGTAGCGGGCCTGCGGCCTTCCCTCGGGTTCAGCACCATGAGACGTCCTGCGTGAAGCGGATCTGGAACCAAGACGGGTTGCTCCTGGTCAGACTCATCGTCCTCACCTTCTTCCTCGAGAGGGGGCGGAAGGCGAGTGTGGATGAGGTCGTTCAGGCGGGCAATGTTAGCATCTGTCTGAGCTGCCCTCTGTTGCATGGTGGTGATGCTGTCCTGAAGGTTCATGAGCATGGTCGCCAAGGTAAGAGGTTCTGGTTGTGGCCGTTCCATAGTGATAGGTGGTTCAGAGCTGCTTGATGCGGATGCTGGGGTAGTCGGACGCCCTTCCTGTAAAACCGGTGGTGAACCTGCCAGAGAATCTGACTGTAGAGCAGTCAACAGAGTGTGTGGAGAGTCTTCCGTGGCGACTGACTGGGATTGTGACCTGACGAGCCTTTGAACGGGATTCAGATGCAGACGTTCCCAAGTGGGTTTGGCGACTGGCCTCGATACTTTCCTTGGCGGTGCAATGATTCAGATCTTTGCTTGCAAGGCGAAAGGAGGTTTAATAAGGGTCCTGCAGTAACTTTAATCTAAATAAAAGACTAAAGCGGATGCAGACAACGTCGTCAGTGTCACCCTAGACTCTAGAACCAGAAGACAAGTCTGTCCCACGACGCTTCGGACACCGTTTTAGGCCCTCAGAATTCTTTTCGAAGATGTATCCTTGTTTGGAACGAGTAGTCCTAAAGGATGTCAAAAGGAGTCTAAACCTTTGCCCATTTCAATGTTCGGGGTTTCAAGTTTTTGAGGCCAGAACAACTCGGTATGAATATCATGATGCCATAACCAGATTGGCGTGAGCAGCATTGTGCTATTAGCCGGGCGGTGTAAGTGACGAGGCACTTGTTACCTTTTGGTGTAAGCATCATGGCATTTTACTCCGTGGTTCCTTGTTTTTTGTTTGAAACCCTAAACAGGTACGCGGGCAAAGGTGTAGAAAAGCTTCTGATTTCCTAAAGTCCCACCGTAAAAGGACATAAAAGATGATAACGCGCATCACTGAGATGCACGACTCCTCATCGGGCCATGACAGTGTCCTATTAAAGCCTAAAGACAGACTCGGAACAGATCGAGAACCTAGGAGCCATCCTAGACATGCTTCTACGCTGAACGAGATGTATGTACAGTTCATGCGATAAGAAAAGCAGTAACACATAGGCATTTACAGGGTTAGATGCAAGTAGATCCTAACCTGTGGGTACTTGTCCTAGCTTGGAGAGTTCTAATGCTTATATGCAAAAGGCCGGTTTTGGCTCGTAACAGGTTCCTCGGACTAGGGCCACAGATATACCTCCCGTTACCCGCGTATTCGCAGAGTAACAGTCGAATGGTAGCATGACCCATCATCGTCGAAGGTTGTTGGTCATTCGGGGTCCCCGGGCTCCGGTAAACCGTGCCGGATTGCCAAAACGATCCAACGAGGCTTTTCCCACATCGATGCAAATGAGATGCTAAAATTTGGTAAAAGAAGAAGAATCACAAAATCGTAAAAACGCCTTTTCAAATTTGGCTCACTTTATTTAGTCCATCTTTAGAAGAAACTACGCGAGCGAACAATCGGAAAAGCCCCAGATTAGAATGGCCGAACACGAGGTCCTGTTAAATCACCATCCCAACCTTCGGCAGCGCGAAGCTAACCGTTTTGACAGGTTTTTAAGGGATTGTTCCCAAGCGTATTTAAATTCTAAGTATGAATTAATATTGGTTCGATTTATCCCCAGCAGAGTCGCCACTGTGGGCAGCATGCCCTTCGGAGAAAGGATTTCGTTCCTTTCCGCCGTTGCGGCCCTTTTTTGAAAATCGAGGGAGCGCGAGCGCCGGTGGCAAGCGCTCAAAAATACAGAGTCGCCACTTGAGTTTTTTAGGGTCCGACACTCAAGGAACCGTATTTCGAAGCGCCTGCTGCGCTGTTTGTTTGAAAAAGTTAAGGAAACCAGTCCGTCATAACCATATTTGGGTTCAGGAGCCAGGTTACGAGAGGGGAAGGGTTTTAAGGCACCCCTCTCGCCCAATCCGGAGATCGGTCTTTACTTAGGCATTTTTATGAAAACTTTTGTGATTCTTCTTCTTTTAATTAATTTTTAGCCAATTAGGGCGGGGGAACAGTTAATCAGGGATTAAAACTGTAACAATTTGCAGGATGTGATCAAATAATAGCATGGATGGATGGCATGACAAGTAATAAATGGGATGGACCTAAAACAACGATCAGATGCCAAAATCAGGCTCGGGATGGATTTGCCTTGCACGATGGCCAACTTGCATGCATGAACAAATCTGCATGCAAGCAAACCATCGCGCGAGACACACGAACCCTCGCGCGAGTGTTGTCATCTCACCACAGTTTCAATTTCATCCCCTTCTGGGCTCTGGAAGGACCAGTGCACACCCAGGAGGCAAACCAAGCAGTTTATCAAAGAGACTGTAAAATACTAATTATTACAGATAGCTTGAAAATGGAACTGAATAAAAGAAAATACAACCCCTAAACAGTGGGGGGATAAAAGGAGGCCAAGGGCCTAGTTGCCCATGCAAGGGCCATCTCTGGAATAAACAGAACTGTCGCGCGACAGAGAAAGAGTCTCGCGCGACATTCCTGACTGGACTTCCAGGAATTGCTTTGCATGCTTGGGGTCCTGAGACAGATCCAGGAAGACCCAAGGGCATTCCATGCTATTCAAAACAAATAACTAAGCTACTGTATTTTGTTTTGCATGCATAACAGTGATCAATATTTGAAATGAAACTCAACAAGCATGCTAATATTGCAAAAACAGAAAAGGGCTAGCCTCCCTTCCCCACAGGGTCCATTCTCTTGCTGACACAAGTGTCGCGCGAGTGTTGTGGACCATCGCGCGAGGGTTTGGCTGCCACGGATTCTTGTAACTCTGCTGGCTTTAGGACCAGGACATGGTATTAATTACCAGCCTTGGCCCTGTCAGCCCCCCTCAGGGATCAAAACAGAAACAGGCCAAACATTATACCTTTGCTTGTAAAGGGTTTGGAAATGGATTGGATTGATTGGTGAAGCCCTTTGACTAAGTATGTGTGTAGAACACTTAATTGGAAGACTAGGAAGTGGTTTAGGTTAGTGACTTTGTGCTAGAATGCTAATTGCCTTGTGAAGGGTAATTAAGCTTCTTAATCATTTTCTTTGAACCCTTCACATGGAAGACCAATGGGGGTATTTATAGGGGAAGTGGAAGGGCTAGGTGGTGGCCAAACTTGGCTTTGCAACCAGCCAACAAGGCTGGTCAAAACTTGGTGGATAAGCTAGCCAACAAGGTGAGTGGGAGTGGTTGTGAGGGTGTGAGGGTGTAGCCTGCCAGGACTCTGTTCAGCTGAGGAAAACGGGGTTCCAGCCCATGGGGACCCATGTGACACCCAATCATCACAAGTCCAGCTGGATTCTGTGATAATGACAGGAGGGAACCATCGCGCGAGGGTTCGGAACCATCGCGCGAGGGTCAACAGTCAATAGTTTGACTTTGACCACACCTGGAAAGCTGAGTATCGCGCGAGGAACATGAAGGGTCGCGCGATGGTCAAATCTGACCCTAGGGTTTGACTGAAGGTTGAGAGGGGTTCAAGAGGTTCAAGCAGGGTTCTAAGCATTCCAAGCTCAATCCATCCCCAATCCAAGCTCGTTTGATCCGATTTCATCATCGGGAAAACAAGAAAACTGTAAAACAAAGTAAAACAATTGGGAGACCCAGATTGGGGTGTCTACAGGTATATCGCCTCTGCCAAAGATGCCAAGAGGAGGAAATATACGGGAAAACCTCAGACCCTCTACGGTGGTCCCGACAGCTACTTTGTGCGCGAGGTGGGAAATGCCACTTACACTGGACAGCCCGAGCCGTTTGTTCATTTTGAAACTGGGGAGCTGCTGCCTAGATTTGAAGTTTTTGCTGATGAACCAGCAAGGGCAGAATTCAAGAGGAAGCTTAATCAGGTGAAGGTCAAGACTGACTGGCTGGGATCCATCGGTCAGGGGAATTTGGAGCTGCTGTTCCAGGAATTCTCCCAAGTGGGTTTGGTTGGGGAAGCTGAAGAAGCCGAAGTGCTCATGCTCGGGCCCGACGCCCTTGAGGACCCTACCTCTCTCATTGTTGAAGCCAGGGGTAGCCTTAAAAATTGTGTTTTCAAACCACGCCTAACTTGCATTGACGACACCTCCGAGTCTGATACAGAGTCTGTTGCGTCATCTAAGTCTAGCTCTGAGTCGGAGATTGTGCCTCTGGGCCCTCCACGTCATAGCTTTTATTTCGAGTTTGATTCTCTTGTACTTGGCAACCCTTCAGGGTCTTGTGAAATGAACGAGGCGTCTTCTGACTATTTCAATGATCTTTATATAAACTGTGTCGACCCTGATGATGAAGGGATAGATTTCGATGGGGATATTCCCAAGGAAATCCGTGCCTTCATTGAAAGGGAAGACGAAAGGCATGCTCAGCCATTAAAAGAAGAAGTAGTTTCTATAAACTTGAAAGATGAAAACGATCCCCGAATGGTTCAAGTGGGCTCCACGCTTTCGCCAGAGGAGCATTGTGGTTTCAAAGAGCTACTCACTGAATTTAGCGATATTTTCGCGTGGTCTCATTGAGATATGCCTGGTATTGACCCCGAGATCGTGGAGCATCGGATCCCTTTATTGCCAGATGCTAAACCTGTGAAATAGAAACTCAGACGGATGAGGCCGGACTGGGTTCAGAAGATCAAGGAGGAAGTTACTAAGCAGATCGACGCTGGTTTTCTCATGGTTTCTCAGTATCCCACGTGGGTGGCCAACATTGTCCCTGTTCCTAAAAAGAACGGGCAAATTCGGGTTTGTGTTGATTTCAGGGACTTGAACAAAGCAAGCCCCAAAGATGATTTTCCCTTGCCACACATCGATGTGCTTGTGGATAATACCGCGGGGCATGCTTTGCTCTCGTTCATGGATGGCTTTTCTGGCTACAACCAAATTCTTATGGCACCCGAGGATCGTGAGAAAACCACGTTCATCACTGAGTGGGGGACTTATTGCTATCTGGTCATGCCGTTCGGTTTGAAGAATGCTGGACCAACCTATCAGAGGGCTTCTACAACTATCTTGCATGACATGATGCACAAAGAGGTCAAAGTCTATGTCGATGACATGATCGCCAAGTCTAAAACTCAAGAAGGCCACATTCCTGTGCTTAGGAAGTTCTTCGAGAGGTTACGTAAGTTCCGCATGCGCCTTAATCCTCAGAAGTGCACCTTCGGTGTCACAGCGGGCAAAATGCTTGGTTTCATGATCACTTCTCGCGGGATTGAGGTCGATCCATCTAAGATTAAGGCTGTACTCGACATGAAGCCGCCGGAGTTTGAAAAGGGAGTGCGCAGCTTTCTGGGGAAGGTTCAGTTTATCAGCAGATTCATCGCCAAGTTAACTTTAACTTGCAAGCCGATGTTTCGTCTACTCAAGAAGAATACCCCCTTCATTTGGACAGACAAGTGTCAGGCGGCTTTCACCTCTATTCAGAACTACTTGCAAAACCCCCTGGTCTTGATGCCGCCGGTGCCTGGGAAACCTTTGATTCTTTATCTGTCTGTGAATCCTTCTTCTATGGGGTGTTTGCTGGCTCAGGAAGGAGACAAGGGAGTGGAGAAGGCCATTTACTACTTGAGTAAGAAGATGGTTGGTGCTGAAGAACGTTACACTACTCTTGAAAAGACGTGTTGGGCTCTCGTTTGGGCATCTAAAAAATTGAGACACTACATGCTAGCTTACCTAGTGAAGTTGATTTCTCGAATGGATCCTCTCAAGTATCTGTTTGAGAAGCCTGCGCTTACTGGTAAGTTAGCACGTTGGTTGCTCTTGCTCGCCGAGTTTGACCTCGAATATGTCACTAGAAAGTCTGTCAAAGGGCGTGCGGTTGCAGAATTCCTAGCTGATCATCCTGTCGATGGGCCAGAGGACTCAGACTTTGTGTTTCCAGATGAGGAGGTGCTAGCGGTTGTCGAAGACACCTGGACTCTCTACTTTGACGGAGCGGCTAATCAGAAAGGATATGGGATTGGGATTTTGTTGATAACTCCCGATGGTTCTCACATTCCGCTTGCGTTTAAACTAAACTTTGACGTTACGAACAATCAAGCTGAGTATGAAGCCTGTATAGTTGGCATGGAAGCTGCCCTCACGCTTGGTGTTGAAAAGCTTGAAGTCATTGGTGATTCCAACCTTGTTGTGTCTCAGGCCAACGGGGACTAGAAAGTTCGGGAGGACAGATTAAAGCCTTATCATCAAGACCTGGAGGATCTCATTCCTCGTTTCAACAAAGTGACCTTCACGCACATTCCCCGTCTAAAGAATCAATTTGCTGATGCCTTGGCAACTTTAGCTTCCATGGTCGAACTCCCGCGAGGTGTCAAGCTTCGTCCAATCCTTATTGAACAACGGGACTTGCCTACTTATCAATACGTCAACGCCGTTGATGATGTCGATGACGGCCTACCTTGGTACCATGACATATGGAATTTCATTGAGAACGGCAGTTACCCGCCTGACGCCACTAAGAAGGATCAAACCGCTTTACGAAGGTTGGCCGCGCAATACATTCTCTGTGGAGGGAAGTTGTACCGGAGATCTCACTGCGGGATGCACAAGCTTTGTGTTAATGGCGCTGAGGCCATCAGGATAATGGAAGAAATCCACGAGGGAGTCTGCGGCACTCACATGAGTGGAGTCATGCTCGCCAGGAAGATCTTGCGGCAGGGGTACTTTTGGTCTACTATGGAGTCCCAGTGTGTGGATTATGTACGCCGCTGCCATAGGTGTCAAATCCACGCCAATCTCATACACGTCCCCCCTTCTAATCTCTTTGGCATGTCATCACCTTGGCCCTTCTCTGTTTGGGGAATTGACGTCATCGGCATGATCAGGCCCTCTGCTTCGAACGGTCATCGGTTCATTTTGGTAGCAATAGATTATTTCACCAAGTGGGTAGAAGCTGAATCCTACAAAACCTTAACTGCAGTTCAGGTCGCTCAGTTCATCAGGAAGAACATCATCTATCGATACGGGGTTCCTCAGGCTTTTGTGTCAGACAATGGGGTTCATTTCAAAGGCAGGGTTTTAGAGCTTTTCGATGAGTTCAAGATTCAAATTCATCACTCGACGGTCTATCGTCCTCAGACGAATGGGGCAGTCGAAGCAGCCAACAAGAATGTCGAGACAATTATCAAGAAATCCGCAGAGTCCGCCAGGGACTGGCACGAGCAGTTGCCTCTAGCTCTTTGGGGGTATCGCACGTCAATTCGAACATCAACGGGGGCAACCCCCTTTTCCCTAGTCTATAGGATGGAGGCTGTGCTTCCCATCGAGCTCGAGGTACCGACATTGAGGATCATGGCTGAATGTGAACTCATGCTCTTTGATGAGAGGAGGCTCCGTGCCTTGTATCACGTTCAGGGGTATCAGTGCAGAATTGCTCGGGCATTCAACAAGAAGGTAAGTCTCGTGACTTGACTGAAGGGGATATGGTCACAAAGAAAATCCGGGCTCCCATTTTCGATCCATGTGGTAAGTTCCGCCCAAAGCGTGCGGGACCTTACGTTATCAAGACCATCCTCTAGGGTGGAGCGGCTCAGCTTATTGATCTGGATGGCAACGAGTTCAACACTCTGGTCAATCTGGATCAACTCAAACGTTACTATCCTTGAGAGATGCTCGTTGGGCCGAAAACCACAAGGGTGGGTGGTTCCAAGCAAAAATTAGAGCAAGCCTGCTAGACTGAAGACCCAAGGGGGCAGTTTAGGCAAAAATAAATAGGCATTCAATCAAAGCTCGCTAGACTAAAAACCTGTAAAGGCAGTTCTAGGCAAAAATTAGAGCGCAAAAGGAGAGTCAAAATACACGAGCGAACCCTAGCTTGAACTACGTGCGACCTGATTCCTTGAAAAGGGATACGTAGGCAATCTCTCTGTGAGATTCGGTCACAATCAATCAACCCGATCCATGGTCCCAAGGAGTGCCTCGACATTCAAGCAGCGCGGTGTTCAACACTTGGACCAAAAAGGGAAAGTTCACCATCTTTCATCTTTATTCAAAACTACTATTTCTAATACATAGGCTGAGCAGAGTCCTTAAAACAGTTAAGCATAAAAACAGAATGAAATGCTAGAGGCCTTAACGGGCTCACAGTTTATTCTAGTTTATTGAAATTTTGTCAAAAGTCAGTTTGCGTTTTGCCTTCTTACAATGTCTTTTCTCAGCCATGTTACGTAGCGGCGCTTGAGTCCCGTGCTGAAATCTGGTTCTGCTCCGCCAAGCTGTCTCAAACCCCAGTTATGCTCATACCCTGTCAGATGATGGGCAGTAAACGCTGGAATCTGGAAATCCTCTACCCCAGCTCGATGCAGACCCTGGTTCATGCCCAATTGCCGAAGGATGCGGCCTGGAATGTAGAAGGTGAAACTGGACAGCCTATCAATCACTATCCGCTCGAAGCCTGCAGAATTTAGGGCCATGTCCGGAATGTTCAGAGTTTTGTGCCGCCAGACGATTTCACGCGGGGACATCTCTCTCATGAAGGTGTGCCACTCCTCCTCAGACATCTCTGGATACAGCATCCCTCTCTGATGCATTCGCCCGGGCAGATGGGGCCAGTTCGCTTCAGGAGCTGCAATTAGCCCAAGTTTGTCGGACAGCCATAACTGTACGAGCGAAAAGACAAGTAAGGGTCATATAAAACTTGAGCGAAAAAACAAGTAAGGAGCTCCGATATAGCCTTTAGCCGAGAGTTGAGGTAAAAGTAGACCGTGTGAAAATCAGAAAAAGGTGAGCTGAGTGAGGGTTTACCTGTAACAAGAGTGGGCTACCGCCAAATATGTCTGTTTGGCCGGCGGCCACCAAATCCAGACCAATGAGTGTTTCTGCAAGAACCATAGGAACCACGTTCCTTCTGACTCCTAGCTCGGTGGCCACATCCATCAGCGAGGGATCGGGCCGTCCATTCGGAGACACCAACAGATATGCGGCTAGTACGCCAATTGACAGAGCAAAACGGCGTCGGGCCTGCAGGTTAGGGTCCTTTGGATCACCGTCAGGCTTGTACCATTCCATCAGGCGTAGGATGTTTATTTGCCCGCCAGCCAGCAGGCTATCCGCCGCTCCCCTCGAAATGTTCAAACAGGATTTCAAGAGCTTCGGCATGCTTTTTCTATAGGGTGGCACGACAATCGCCCTGGAAGCAAAACCTTGGAGGTATGCTTGGAATTCCTCCACGGTCGGGCATAGCTCGTTGTCCCTAAATCTGAACATGTGGATGTCCGTGTCCCAGAACTGCAGGGCTGCTCTCAGGATTTCGGGGCGAAGCCTGATGCTTTTTTGGAAGCGAAAGGCGGCCAGCCCGTGAGAACGGAAGCATAGCCAGTCGCTTGCAACGAATTCTTCAAGCCACGGGCTGATTAGTGCTGGGAGGTGAGTTGCCATTGGAGGAGTGTATTTGGTGTTTCTACTGAAGGTATACCCTTCATTCAGGGGGCACTGCCCTTCTTATAGCCAGAGAAGGATGAAATATCCTTTACCTTTGGATGAAATATCCATGCAAGGTGGCCTTATGCCTTTAATTCAAGGACACTACCCTGATGCCCTCAGATGACTTCTACACGTCCAAAGCAGGTGACAGGGCCTGCCACACTTTAACTTTTGAATAAGTCAAGGCTGGCAGCTGTGACAGGGTCTCTCCATCGCGCGATGGTTTGGAACTGTCGCGCGATTGGCGGATGCTCGCGCGATGGTTTTACTCTGTCGCGCGAGGGATCAGTTTATTTGGGCCAGGAAAAACAGGCTACTGTCTTTTGGAGGGTGGTTTTTCACATTTTGCTTTGAGCCAGATTTTGGACGTCCAATGCTTCCAGTAGGTCATTATGGATGATTATGACTATGTCGAAGCTTTGTTTATTCGAATTGCATGTTTGGGAATGATTTCGAGCCCCGGGGAAGCCATGTTCTGAATTATAACCTTTACACAAGTTTTTATTCAACTGGTCGAGCCAGGCAAAAGGTCTTGCCGCTTACAAAGTTAACACACGAGATAAAGACAAACAGCCTGGATAACCCAACGGTTTCCGAACTTATTCCGATTACAAGTTTGTTACACAAGGAATTCTGGAACTTCCCCCGGATCTTGCCTTGACTTCTTTGCGAAGCCATTTCACATAGCGGCTCTCCAGCCATGTGACCGAATCCGGGACTGGTTCCTCCAGCTCTCTTTCATCCCAGCTATATCTGTAGATGTGCAGGTTACAGGCGTTGAACTCTGGAAGCTCGAACAATTCTCTTCCAAAGCGCCTGTTTTCTTGGCTAATCCCGAATTGGCGTAGCACGCATCCCGGGATATAGAATGTGAAGCTTGCCAACCCTGCTATCGTTACTCTTTCGAACCCAGCGAAGTTTACGATCATCTCCGGGAGATTCAGCCACGGAAATCTCCAGACGAGATCTTCGGGGTACATGTCATTCAAGAAGACATGACATGCCACTACCGACAACTCCGGGTACACCATCGGCCTTTCCACCAAGTTTCTGGGGACAAAGTCGAAACCAGCCTCCGGGGGTTCAAGCACGCCTACCTTGTCCGCAAGCCAAATCTACACGAGAGTTAAAAAACAAGTAAGAAGCCAGATATGGCTCGAGTGAAAAAACAAGTAAGGCTCACCGAGCGATCCTTACCCAAGCGTCAAGGTAAAATGAAAGTGAGCAATAGAAAAAGGAGAGTTGAGTGAGAACCTACCTGGAGTAGGAGGGGACATCCGCTAAACACGTTCGCCTGGCCACTTTCGATCAAATCCAAACCCATAAGGGTTTCCGCCAGGACTATGGGCATGATGTTTTTCCGGGCAATCATCTGGCAAGCGATGCTCACCAGTTTGGAACTAACCTTCCCGTCAGCGGGAATCAGCATGTAGACATCAAGCACACAAATGGAGAGCACGAGGCGTCTTTGAGCCGGCCCAACATAATCTCCAAGGCCCCCTTCCGGGCCATACAATTCGATGAGACGAGCGATGTTGAGCTCGTCGTTTTGGAGTATGCTGGAGGACAGCTCTTCGGAGATGTTGAGTTTCATCCGTAAGAGTTGCTTCATGTCCTCTTGAAAGGGAGGAATGGCGAGAGCATTGGAGTCGGCATAGCCTCGAAGATAGGCTTGAAATTCTTCTACCGTCGGGCACATTTCGTCATTATAAAATCGGAACACGTGCATGACTGGATCCCAATAGCTCATGGCCGCTTCAAGGAGCGTAGGGCATCGCCTGGCATGGCGAAGATCATGGATGGAGGCCAGGCCTCGAGATCGTGGACCCTCCCAATCGACGGTTTCCGACATTAGCCAAGGGTCCAGCATGGCTGCAAATGGACTTTCCATTTTTTTGGTGATTAGAAGGGATTTGTGTCTATAAGAGGAGGGGGATGCCCTACATTGCTTCTCTTGCCCTTCATTTGTAGAAAAAAGCCCATAAATATCGCCCTCGGTTTTTGCACCATGGCCTAACTTCATGCAAGGTGTCCTACCACCTTGCCAAACCAAGGACAACCTCCCTTGCAACCACAGAGTAGTCTGCAAGACGTGGGAAGGATGATAAGGTTTCAGGCAGTGATCTGGTCAAACAAGGGCAGCTTAGCAGGGTCTGACCATCGCGCGACTGTTCCGAATCGTCGCGCGAGGGTTTGTTTGCATTTTTGACAGTTTTCAATAGCTACTGTCCAGTTTTGGTCACTTTCCGTTCCAGGGGTACTTTTGCACTTTTTATGATTCCAGCAAGTTGTAGACACCCCAATTTAGCCTAACGATTATTTCAAGTCCCACCTTGGGACCATCCCGATGATGAAATGGATACATTGATTGCTGATTGCTTCCTTGAGGACCTTAGGACTTTCGGTGAGAACTTTGAACCACTTAGAGGACCCAATTCAAAGCCATACAGCCTTTCAGACAGGAAATACAGAAGCCTAGGAGAATCCATCTGACAGCCGTAACATCGATCTAACGGCCACAACATCAATCCCTCACCCGAGCAACCTGTTGCCAGCAAAATCTCCCTGAGAGATCAATTCCTCGGCCGCAAGATCTATCCTTCAGCCGAGACATCCATTCCTCGGCCGTGTGATCTATTACTCGGCCGCCAGATCGACCTTTTTCCAGACTCTGGAACGTTCTGTCAGACGTTTGGTTTGATCCAACTACACTACCTTTCCGATGCGTTCGGGCTACGCTCAGAGATTACGACGTAGAGTTAGAGATGCATTGCAATTGCAATTGCCATCTCGTGATTTAATTGGCCGGAGTGAGTCATCCCTATGCCTATATAAAGGAGCCTTTGGGCTCCGAAATAAAAGACACGAAATTGATATACCTACACACTCAATCAAGCCACGAAACTCTGTCAAAATACTCTCTCAACCCCATACTCCAAAAGCCCCAACCTTCCGAAGGCAGCCGTCAATCCGGCGATCAAACCCCGAAGTTCAAACCCTAACTCTAGGGTTCTCGATCAAGCAATCAATCAATCACGCCTAATCCAAAGCAATCAAGCAACTGAGGGATCAAGGTGGTGAGGCCCAACGGCCTCTGGTTTGTCTTAATTTACTGCATTTTTGACTAACCATAGTGTTTTGATTATCCGTTAATCCTTTTGTCTGGTGTGAGGAAGAACATCGACCGGGGTTTCGATCCCTCGGCCGGTATATCAAACCAGGAAGATCCCTCGGCCGTGATATCCATTCACCGGCCGCGAGATCTATCTCCCTGGGACATTTTGTTTGTTTTATCTGCTTTCTGATGCATGCTCATTTATCGCACTGGCTCGCTTTACTTACTGTTTAAAGGAATAAATAAACAGATTATGTGTTGGAATTAAACAAAGCATCTATACGTCTTATGTTGAATGATTATGGGCCAGTCTCACGACTGGGCAAAGAGGGGTGCCTAACACCTTCCCCTTATTGTACTTTTGGCTCCCGTATCCAGAATCTCTATCTGTTTTCCCAATTTTAATAAACTGGGTGGCGACTCTATTTGATGATAACCGTTATCATGTGGCGATGTTCCTAGCCATGGGAATGTCCATGATTTTGGTTTATGAAGTGAGCAACCAATCGAACAAACAACGTGATCAATCTGTATGGCGATGCCCCGCTTGGGAGGTGTCTACACAAGTCATTATGGGTGTAGACACCTCCCAAACGGGGCATCGCCATACAGATTGATCGTTGTTTGCTCGATTGGTTGCTTGCTTCATAAACCAAGATCGTGGACATTCCCATGGTTAGGAACATCGCCACACGATAGCGGTTATCATCAAAACAGAGTCGCCACCTACTTTATTAAAACCAGGAAAATAGATAGAGATTCTGGGTACGGGAGCCAAAAGTACAGTAAGGGGAAGGTGTTAGGCACCCTTCTCTACCCAGTCGTGAGACTAGCCCATAATCGTTCAACATAAGACATGTAGATGCTTTATCTAATTCTAACACATAGTCTGTTTAATTAAGCCTTTAACAGTGAATAAGGTGAATCAGGACTGTAATTGAAAGCATGCATAGGAAGGCAGAAAACAAAACAAAGCTGTTCCAGGGAAATGGATCCCGCGGCCGGTGAATAGATGTCACGGCCGAGGGATTCTCCTGGTTTGATGTATCGGCCGAGGGATCGAAACCCCGGTCGATGTTCTTCCTCACACTAGACAGAAAAGTTAGTGGATAATCAAAACGCTACGATTAAGCATAAATATGGTAAATAAGACAAACCAGAGGCCGTTGGGCCTCACCACCTTGATCCCTCAGTTGCTTGATTGCTTCGGATTGGGTGTGATTGACTGATTGCTTCTTAGAAAACCCTAGGGTTAGGGTTTGAACTTCGGGGTTTGATCGTCGGATTGATGGCTGCCTTCAGGAGGTTAGGGCTTTTGAAGAGAGGGTTTGAGAGAGTATTTTTGCAGAGTTTCGGAGCTTGGGTGAGTAATTTCACTTATGAATTTCGTGGTTGTATTTTCGGAGTCTAAAGGCCCTTTATATAGGCAATTGGTGACTCACTCCGGCCAATCAAAACACACGATTGCAATTGCAATGCAATGCAAACTCTTCGTTGTAATCTCTGAACGTGGCTCGAACGCATCGGGGAGGTAGCATAGTTGGATCAAACGTCTAACAGAACGTTCCAGAGTCTAGAAAAAGGACTATCTGGCGGCCGAGCAATGGATCTGGTGGCCGAGTAATGGATGTTGCGGCCGAAGGATAGATCTTGCGGCCGAGGGATTGATCTCTCAGGGAGATTTTGATGCAACAGGTTGCTCGGGTGAGGAAATGATGTTAAGGCTGTGAGATCGATGTTACGGCCGACAGATGGATTCTCCTAGGCTTCTGTATTTTTTGTCTGAAAGGCTATATGGCTCTGGATGGGGTCCTCTAAGTGGCTCAAAGTTCTTACCGAAAGTCCTAAGGTTCGCAAGAAGGCAATCAGCAATCACTGTATCCATTTCATCATTGGGATGGTCCCCAAGGTGGGACTTGAAATAATCGTTAGGCCAAATTGGGGTGTCTACAGATGCCCCTCTTTGACTGAGCTCAGACGGATCGCGAGACATGTTTGAGTAAAAGTCAAAGCTGTAAAAAGCAATTCAATTTGGTCCAACCACTATTCCAAGGGGTTTTCGAAAAAGGTTTTTGTTGTGGTCGGGCCGGGAGGCTGCCTACGTATTCCACAAAAGAAATTCAGACCAACCGTAGTTCGGGCTATGAAGAAAAATAAAAAGTTTTGAGGGTTAGAGACAGAAGACGTACCTTCGGGCTTAAAAAGCCGTAGTGCAACGTACCTAGACTGAGCCAGGGTTTTGGCGGAAGATAGTTGAAGGAGCGCGGGGCTACCGGGGGAGTTTTTGCGTAGAGCTTCCTTAGTATTTTGGGGTAGATCAGTACACGGCAGGTGCGTTTGCTTTTCTTGATCATCCTTACTTTGACTGAGGGGAGCTCGGTAGAGTAGCCTATCCTTGTGAATGAGCTGGAAGGAATTGATGTAATTGGGGTGGAATTCAAGCCATCTGCTGGGGATGAATCGGATGTTGGTTTGAGATATGGGGGGCGCGAGGCCATTAACTGGAGCACGGAGCTTTGGGATGAGGGAACCGAGGCACGGAGCCGGTTGTAGTCAAGAGGCGAGAGTCTGGAGAGTGATGGTTTCTGACGTGGTGAAACCGAGGCGCGGAGCCGGTCATAGTCACAAGGCGAGAGCCTAAGGTGATAGAATCGAGGCGTGAAGCCTGCTGTGGTCATGAGGCCTGAGGAAATTGGATTGAGGCGTGGAGCCTATTGCAGTCTTGAGGCGAGGGCCTGAGGTGAGCTTAGAGCTGGATGGAACCGAAGCGCGGAGCTGGTATTGATCGTAAGGCGAGAGCCTAAGGTGCCAGAGCTTAGAGCTTGACGTGATTCGAACCGAAGCGTAGAGCTGGTTTCATTCTGATGGTACGTGCATGGATCTTTCTCATCATAAATTTTTGGCGTAGAGCCAAAGGGTCGAGGCTCTGGGCCGATCAATAAAACCGAGGCGTAGAGCCGGTTGATTGCAGGGTTGACCTGTTTCATGAGAGATATGCAGAGTATGTATATGTGATGATGGTTGTTAGATGTGAACAGATATGATGATGCAGACTCGATGTGATAATGGTGATGCAATTGATGCAAATGTGCACGGGCCCGTGCGTGTGTGTTTGATTTTAAGCTTAGAGCTTCTATCAAGTTCCGGACTTGAGCATTCAGACCGTAGAGCTCGAGCATTCAGACAGCAAAGTCCGAGCATTCAAAGTACAGGCTTTGAGCGTCCAGTACACAGTGGTTGGGCATTCAAACGTAGAGCTTGCGCATTCAAGGTATAAACCTTAAGCATTCGAACATCGAGTTCGAGCATCCAGTACGCAGTGGTTGGGCATTCAAACGTAGAGCTTGCGCATTCAAGTGTAGAACTTGAGCATCCAGTACACAGTGGTTGGGCATTCGAAGGGCTTCGAGCATTCAAAGTGTAGAACTTTGAGCATTCAAAGTACAGGTTTTGAGAATAGATGATATTTTGTTGATTGGGGTGGCTTAGAGCCTGTTGAGAATTGTTTGTTTACGGCTTCGAGCCAGTTGAGACGGTGGGCTTCGAGCCGCTGAGATGATGAGATGATAAATACGGGTGTTGAGATGATTGTTTACGGCTTTGAGCCAGTTGAGATGGTGGGCTTCGAGCCGCTGAGTTGATGAAACGGCGGGCGCAGAGCCTGTCGAGAACTGATTTTTTACGGCTTTGAGCCAGTTGAGATGGTGGGCTTCGAGCCACTGAGTTGATGAAACGGCCGGCGTAGAGCCTGTCGAGAACTGATTGTTTACGGCTTTGAGCCAGTTGAGATGGTGGGCTTCGAGCCGCTGAGTTGATGAGATGGCGGGCTTGTAGAACTGCTGAGCTGTTGAGTATTCCATCTTCCATCTTCCACGGGGTTTGATTGGTTCCTTATGCTTGGGATGTTTCCAAGGCTAGTTTTGAGTATACTCGGGATTGCCTCCAAGGCTAGATTCCACATGCTCGGGACTGTCCCCAAGGCTAGTTCTGAGTATGCTCGGGATTGCCCCCAAGGCTAGTTCTTGAGTATGCTCGGGATTGCCCCCAAGGCTAGATTCCATATGCTCGGGGTTGTCCCCAAGGCTAGTCCTTGACCATATTCCAATTTGTTAAGGAGATTTCCATTACCTCCACTGCTGGGAGTGCCTTCCGGAGGCCAAACGCCTTCTAGCGACTCAAATGTCTTCTGGTGGCTAAATGCTTTCTGCAAGCTGGCAACATAAACGCTTTCTGGAAGCTAGCAATATAAACGCCTTCTGGAGGGTGCATTGAGTGGAAGCCACAGGATTGTTTTGCTGGCCTACTGAGCATGAGGTTGTGCACATGGCGTGGCATAGAGCTGTTGAGGTGTGGGCGTAGAGCCGCTGAGCAGCACTTGAGCGTCCTCAAGGTTTCGGTAAGCTTCTCCCTTTTTGTCCTTGGCAGAGAAACAGGAGACTGGAGGCTCATGGTGGAGGCCTTTAGTGCACAAGTGGTTTGTGACGTTGCCGGAGCAGGCTCGGGAGTTAGTACGTGCTGCTGGTCTTGAGCCGTTTGTTTTGGGCCTCAATCTTCCGAAGATGGATTGGTCGTTGATGACCTCGCTGGTTGAAAGGTGGTGGGATACTCCCAACACGTTCCGCTTTCCTTCTGTTGGCGAGATGACGATCACGCCAGGTGATTTTTCTTTGCTTACTGGCCTATGAGTAGGTGGAGCTCCTCTTTCGGTTAACCCTAGGATTTGGGAGCGAGTAAGGGATTTGGAGTGGTTCTTGGGCAAGGTGCCCCCTCTTCACTCGCGTGGTCATGTTGACGTCTCTTGGCTGATCAAGACTTTTATGAAGGTTGATATCTTGACTCAGGTGAGTGTTGAGTAATTGACACGGGCCTTTCTTCTCTACCTCGTTGTTTGTCAACAAGGATAGTTCAGTGCATAGGCAGTCTCTAGCCCCTTTACAGTATTTGGAGGCTGTTTGGGAGCTTGATTGGGGAGCATCTGCCTTGGCCACCTTGTATGGCCTCCTTAGGGCTTGTTCACGGGACAGGACTCTTGGCGGTCACTACCGGGTACTTGAGGTATATCCTTCTTCTTTTCTCGTTGTGATTTTTCCCTTGCTACGAGCGATGGTTGGTGGGGAAACGGAAGCCACGGTCGCCAATTTTGAGCCTTGGCGACGAGTTTTGGACCGATTGACGGTTGACCAGGTACCCCTTGCATTCCTTGTCTTTAGATCTCCATTCCTCTGTGCTGTGGCTGATTTAGACTTTGTTTGTAGGCGAGGTTCGACCCTCGGAGTGGTGTATCAGAGGACACCCCTCTTGCGCGTTCCAGGGTTCCAGATTGTACTCGTAGCCTGTTCGAGGGTCTCTTTTGTTAAGCCTGGTACTTATGTGATCGAGTGGCCAGCCAGTGGCGCCCGCGTGCTGAGGATTTTCAGTTTGTTCCTCCTCCTCCTCTGGCGTTGATGAGATCTATTTCTTCGATGTCTAAAGTAGACTTGGGGAATGCTCAGATTAGAGACTGGTCGGGTTTGCTTCTTTAGGCAGGTGACTGTATGGAGTACTGCCATTTTTCCTTGGTTCTGTTCCTTCAGTTGCTCCTGTTTGGCCACGGGCCCTTTCCTTTGTCTCCTTCCACTCTGATGACGGAGAAGTGGAGCGCTTGGTGCTTGCCCCTTGTTTTGTATCCTTTTCCTTGTAGCTTGAGGCTGAGTGAGCACCAACTGTCAGTGGGGAGGATAGCCAGCAATCCCCTTCTTTATCTCAGAGATCGTCTCGAAGACGCCGTCACGACCAACTTTAGGATTTTCTTTTTCCTTCCTGTTCATGGTTAGCAAAGAGAGAAGCAGAAACTGTATTTGTATAGTGAAAGCAACCACATGGCTTTTTGAACAAGTATTTGCTAATAAATAATTAGTCTGTGTGAGAAGAAATACTGGCCGAAGAATCGATTATTCGGCTGAAGGATCGATGCTGGGGCCAATATATCCATTATTCGGCCGTTACTTTGATTTTAAAGGTAGATTTTGTTTTGGCCAAGTGGCACCCTCTTTTCTCTTCCTTCTTATGCTTGGTTTTGGTTTTCCTGCCTTTGCTTTTGCCATGTTCCATAGTCTGGTTGCCAAACTTGAGAGTTTTCGAGGTATCCTGCTCATTGTGTCAATGACCTTTAGGTTAGAGGGGATGAACTATAATTCTTGTGTCTATTGCTGTTGCCAATTCTTCAAGAAAAGCATACTCTTCTTTTGCGAGCTCAATACGTAGGGTTAGCTATGCCTATCATTGAGCACAAATCTTTTGATGTTTTTCCTTCTCTCCAAATGTTTGGGCCGCATCTCGATGTGAGATTGCCTACGTATCCCAATCAGGGAATCAGGCATTTTACGTAGTTGTGGGCAGCATGCCCTTGGAGAGAAAGGATTTCATTCCTTTTCGCCATTGCGGCCCTTTTTTGGAAATCGAGGGAGCGCGAGCGGAGAGGCAAGCGCTAGTAAAATACAGAGTCGCCACTTGAGTTTTTGAGGATCCGACACTCAAGGAACCGTATTTCGAAGCACCTGCCGCGCTGTTTGTTTGAAAAAGTTAAGGAAACCAGTCCGTCATAACCATATCTGGGTTCGGGAGCTACATTACGAGAGGGGAAGGGTTTTAAGGCACCCCTCTCTCCCAATCCAGAGATCGGTCTCTACTTAGGCATTTTTATGAAAACTTTTGTGATTCTTCTTCTTTTTGATTAACTTTAGCCAATTAGGGCGGGGGAACAGTTAATCGGGGATTAAAACTGTAACAATTTGCAGGATGTGATCAAGAGATAGCATGGATGGATGGAAAATTGAATAATAAACGAGATGAAACCTAAAACAACGATCAGATGCCAAAACCAAGCTCGGGATGGATTTGCCCTGCACAATGGCCAACTTGCATGCATGAATGAATCTGCATGCAAATGAACCATCGCGTGAGACACTCATACCCTCGCGCGAGTATTGTCACCTCACCACAGCTTCAATTTCATCCCCTTCTGGGCTCTGGAGGGACCAGTGCACACCCAGGAGGCAAACCAAGCAGTTTTATTAAGGAACTGTAAAATACTAATTATTACAGACAGATTGAAAATGGAACTGAATAAAAAGGAAACACAGCCCCTAAACAGTGGGGAATAAGAAGAGGCCAAGAGCCTAGTTGCCCATGCAAGGGCCATTCCTGGAGTTCACAGAACTGTCGCGTGACAGAGAGTGAGTCTCGCGCGACATTCCTGACTGGACTTCCAGGAATTGCTTTGCATGCTTGGGGTCCTGAGACAGGTCCAGGAAAACCCAAGGGCATTCCATACTATCCAAAATAAAGAACTAAGCTACTGTATTTTGTTTTTGCATGCATAACAGTGATCTATAAATCAAAATAAATTACAACAGGCATGCTCATGGATAAAACAAGGAATAACCAGCATCCCTTCCCCACGTGGACCAATCTCTTGCAGACAGAACTGTCGCGCGAGTGTTCGTGTCCATCGCGCGAGGGTTTGACTGATTACAGTATCTTGTAACTCTGCTGACTTTAGGACCAGGACTGGTATTGATTACCAGCCTTGGCCCTGTCAGCCCCCCTTAGGGATCAAAACAAAAACAGGCTAAATGTTATATACCTTTGCTTGGAAAGGGTTTGGAAATGGATTGGATTGATTGGTGAAGCCTTTTTACCAAGTGTATGTGTTGAACACTAGATTGGAAGACTAGGAAATGGTTTGGGTTAGTAACTTTGTGCTAGAGACTTAATTGCCTTGTAAATGGTAATTAACCTTGTTAATCTTTTTCTTGGAACCCTTGACATGGAAGATCAATGGGGTTATTTATAGGGGAAGTGAGTGGGCTAGGTGGTGGCCAAACTTGGCTTTGCAACCAGCCAACAAGGCTGGTCACAACTTGGTGGATAAGCTAGCCAACAAGGTGGGTAGTTGTTGTGAGGGTGTGTGTGCCTTGAACCTGCCAGAACTCTGTTCAGCTGAGGAAAACGGGGTTCCAGCCCATGGGGAGCCATGTGACACCCAATCATCATAAATCCAGCTGGATTGTGTGATAGTGACAGGAGAGAACAGTCGCGCGAGGGTTCGGAACCATCGCGCGAGGGTCAATAGTCAACAGTTTGACTTTGACCACACCTGGCAAGCTGAGGATCGCGCGAGGAACATGAAGGATCGTGCGACAGTCAAATCTGACCCTGGGGTTTGACTGAAGGTCCAGAGGGGTTCAAAAGGTTTAAGTGGGGTTCTAAGCACTCCAAGCTCAATCCATTCCCAATCCAAGCTCGTTTGATCCGATTTCATCATCGGGGAAACAAGAAAACCGTAAAATAAAGTAAAACAATTGAGAGATCCAGATTGGGGTGTCTACAGTAGTTCCAAAATCATTACCTTTGAGGTTGGGTTTTTCACTCTTGGTTTTTCTTCTCACATGTTCTTGATTTTGCCTAGGTTACCTAATGGAGGTTGAGTCCCTAGCGAGCTTTTCTTTGAATGCCTTAACTTTTGCCTAGGCTGCGTTTTTGCATTTTCTTGCCCTAGTAGGCTTTGCTCTTATTTTTGCTTGGGTTTTCAGGTTACCCAACGAGCACTTCTCTCAAGAGGGTTTTCGCGTTTCGGAGAGGAATTTGATGGAGATATTTTTCTAAATCTCCCTTGTGTTTGTACCTTCATAATGGGCGAGCTAACCCTAAGTGTTCTCGAGGAGATAGTGTCTTCTTTCTAAGTTTTGACAAAAACTTAGTTTCTTAAGCAACTAAAGTTCATCCTTTCCTTTCTTTTTGTCAGCGACATAAGGAACTTGATTCCTTGAAATTTCCTTTGTTTGGCAAAGAGACTATAGTGTTTTGGCAATTGCAATTTAGGAAGTAAATCATTAAATAAGCATAGTCTAGAGGATGAAACAGGAATTCACTTAGCAGAAATAAAATGCCCAAGCAGGGGCTCAAAACATGTTTTAGTTTGATAAAAGCAATGTTTAATGTTCTTTGCCATGTTGTGACTTCTTAGCTACTGTAGCATTTCGAGGTCGTTTTCAAAACCTTTGCCTTTCGCAACTTTATACTCTTTTCCACCATCTTCTTTGTCAAACAGGGCCTTTGAACTGGATCCATCTTCACTGCTTGCACGGTGGCTACCTTTTTGAGACATGAGTAGTCCCCAAATGGAAATGTCAGTCTGGGTTTTCATCACCTCTTTTTCCTCCTCGTTGATTATGCAGTCATAAGATAGATTAGTTACTTCCACTTGGCCGAATATTGATGTTAAGGAGATTCCATCGAGTGGATCATTGTATTCTCCTTCCATTTTGTCAAAGTCACTTTCCCCTTCGCTTGTTCTTCTTCATTACTTTTGTCAGACATGTCGGGATCGATCACTTCCGATTGATCGAACTCATTGTTTTCTTCCTCCTCCATCATGAAACATTCATCCTCCTCTGGGAAGGTAAAGGTTGGCTTGGCTTGGCTTGGTTGTTTTGGACAATGTATTGGCCAGGATTGTATGTGGGGTTGTTTATGAGATCGATGTTTCGAGGTGGTGGTTCAGCAATGTGAGTAGGAAGTGGACTGGCTTGCACATTAGGTTTTGGAAGTTTTATAGTTCGGCTATCAATGAGATCTTGAATGTCATGGCGGAGACGCATGCAGTTATCTGTTTCATGCTTAGGGTGTTGGTGGTAGGCGCATTGTTTGTTAGGATCATGGTTTGGGCCATAGGGTGGCTGAGGAAGTGGTTTGTTTAAAGGTTTGAGATGCCCCTAACGGCTCAGAATGGCTAAGGCTTGAGATGAGGTCATATAGAGAGGGTCAAAGTTGCGACAGGGGCGATTTGAGCTTTTGGATGAGCTAATTTGAAAAGGGTCTTGTGGTAAGATTGAGTTAAGGGTGTTGACGGAGGCAGGAGATGTACGGGTTGGGAAGGTTTTCTTGGGTGGAGGAGTTTCTTCTTTCCCAATGAGGCCTAGCTTAATCTCCTCTTCAATCTGCAGCCCAGTAGCATGCAGGCGCTTGAAATCAGTGATAGCTTGAGTGTAAATGTGCGTGAGGTACTTGGGCTGCAAACTCTTGACAACTATTCTCACTTGATTTTCCTCAGAGGGACAGTTCTTCATCTTGGCGGCTTTTTCTCTCCATTGTACATGACTGATGGGGTTACCGGTCCCATTGAACTTCTCAATGTTTGGCATTTTGAACTGTTCAGGCAGTTGAGATTCTTGGGAAGAGGCAAAGTCCAGAATTTGGTCCCCTTGTGAACGAGCCAGAATGTGTTTGATTTTCTTTGACTTGCCTGGCCAATTCGGGACTTTCGGCCAACACCATTTTACGAGGATTCTCATCTTCCACAGATTTCTCTTCTGCCATGAGAGTGGGAGGATTACTTGATGAAGCTTAGGATTTGGTAGATGATTGAGTTTTGTTGAGGAGATGACCGCGAAGTCCCTGAAAGTGATTGGGATCGTTGCAGTGCAGGTGTTTTGGCCGGTGAGGGTGACAGACGGGATGGCTGCAAAGACCTCTGTTTGGCGTGGCTTCGGGTGTTGTAAGAGTATAAAATTGGCTGTGGTTGCTTCTTTGTTTTACTTATGGTGTTTGCTTTGAAAAGTAAAGTACCTGTAAGTCAGTACTTGGCTCGTGTAGGGTTAGGATTTGGGTTGAAAATCCCAACCCTTCTACACAGAAAGAGTTATTTACAACAACAGATGATACAAGGTGTGAGGAAGAACTTTTGCAAGTAAATGCAAGTAGGTTCCTAGCCTGTAGGTTCCTGTCTTAATTTGATAAGTTCTATGGCTTTCTAACACATGAAAGGTTTAGGTAGTCTTAGGGTGCACCATTGTCAAAGGGCACCAGTCCTTTCACCTGCCCATCATAGGCGGTGATTGGGTGATTCCCTTTTTGATATACCACTAGGTATGAGTGACTGTGGAGTTTGCTAGAACCCCCAACATAGCCCGTGTCATGCCGGGATATCAGGTGAACTCAACGGGTTGCCCGCTCGATGCATATGATAGATGAATTAAACAAGGCATGTATTAGTCTTATGTTGAACTTTCTGGTTATGGCTCTCATGTCCCCAGCAGAGTCGCCAAAAACTGTAGACACCTCCCAAACGGGGCATCGCCATACAGATTGATCGTTGTTTGCTCAATTGGTTGCTTGCTTCATAAACCAAGATCGTGGACATTCCCATGGCTAGGAACATCGCCACACGATAGCGGTTATTATCAAAACAGAGTCGCCACCTACTTTATTAAAACCAGGAAAATAGATAGAGATTCTGGGTACGGGAGCCAAAAGTACAGTAAGGGGAAGGTGTTAGGCACCCCTCTCTGCCCAGTCGTGAGACTAGCCCATAATCGTTCAACATAAAACATGTAGATGCTTTATCTAATTCTAACACATAGTCTGTTTAATTAAGCCTTTAACAGTGAATAAGGTGAGCCAGGACTGTAATTGAAAGCATGCATAGGAAGGCAGAAAACAAAACAAAGCTGTTCCAGGGAAATGGATCCCGCGGCCGGTGAATAGATGTCACGGCCAAGGGATCCTCCTAGTTTGATGTATCGGCCGAGGGATCGAAGCCCCGGTCGATGTTCTTCCTCACACCAGACAGAAAAGTTAGTGGATAATCAAAACGCTACGATTAAGCATAAATATGGTAAATAAGACAAACCAGAGGCCGTTGGGCCTAACCACCTTGATCCCTCAGTTGCTTGATTACTTCGGATTGGGTGTGATTGACTGATTGCTTCTTAGAAAACCCTAGGGTTAGGGTTTGAACTTCGGGGTTTGATCGTCGGATTGATGGCTGCCTTCAGGAGGTTAGGGCTTTTGAAGAGAGGGTTTGAAAGAGTATTTTTGCAGAGTTTCGGAGCTTGGGTGAGTAATTTCACTTATGAATTTCGTGGTTGTATTTTCGGAGTCTAAAGGCCCTTTATATAGGCAATTGGTGACTCACTCCGGCCAATCAAAACACACGATTGCAATTGCAATGCAATGCAAACTCTTCGTTGTAATCTCTGAACGTGGCCCGAACGCATCGGGGAGGTAGCATAGTTGGATCAAACGTCTAACAGAACGTTCCAGAGTCTGGAAAAAGGACGATCTGGCGGCCGAGCAATGGATCTGGCGGCCGAGTAATGGATGTTGCGGCCGAAGGATAGATCTTGCGGCCGAGGGATTGATCTCTCAGGGAGATTTGATGCAACAGGTTGCTCGGGTGAGGAAATGATGTTAAGGCCGTGAGATCGATGTTACGGCCGACAGATGGATTCTCCTAGGCTTCTGTATTTTCTGTCTGAAAGGCTATATGGCTCTGGATGGGGTCCTCTAAGCGGCTCAAAATTCTTACCGAAAGTCCTAAGGTTCGCAAGAAGGCAATCAGCAATCACTGTATCAATTTCATCATCGGGATGGTCCCAAGGTGGGACTTGAAATAATCGTTAGGCCAAATTGGGTGTCTACAATGGGCATATGTGACTGTATCCAAGCATCGGATTCGAAATGTCGCGTTTAACGAAGATTTCGGACCCTCGACGGCCCATTTCAAGTTCAAATCGAGGTTTCGAGAGGCCGAAACTCGTTCTAGTGGTTTTAATCAAAGTTGGTCAAGCCATATAGGTCACTTGGACCTTATGTGACTGTATGGTGGTGTCGGTTTCAGTCCGGGACATAATCAAGTCATTCTTGGATGTTTTAGGCCGTTTTTGCGTTGTTTTGAGCATTTTCGTGTCCAAGTCTCTTTTCGGGGCATTTCCTTCAATTCCGTCAATTGGGACAAGTCATGTGAAGTATACTCGGTCTTGCAAAAGAGTCAGTTTTGTCTGGATCGGGTTATTTTGGATTTTGGCACATTAATGCCCAAAATTTCATTATTTTCTCGTATCCTAGTCGTATCCTGGGGTATATTTCCATTTTCTTCGCAGTTTAGTCACGTTTTGTACATACGCATGTGTTTGTGAGCAGTTTTGGTGCGTTGTCAGTGCAAGTTTTGGTATTAGTGGTTGGTTTTACTCTTTCTTATTCATAATGAGAAGCAATAAACCCTGAAAATGCAAATTTTATAGCTAACCATGATCTTTCCATATCAGCAAAAGGGGAACTACTGTATCTATGGCACTTCGGCCAATCAAAAGCTATCAAAGCAATTAGGGCACATGCGCCCGCTAATCAAAAGGCACGCAGGCCCTCAAAACCTATGTCAACTAAGCTATCTACTTGGGCATGCAGGCCCGAAATCAAAAGTCAAGATGCAAAAGTAAAGGAGGCTTCACGGTGACCCTCAGTGCTCTCCAAGCAAGTCATCGCTCTCCACCTGCTCTCGAGGATCGTTCTTATACGGGGGATCATCAACGGAGTCGTCGGAGCTGCTGCTAGAGGAGGAACGTCGCTCTTCCTCTTCTTCTTCATCTTCTTCCTCCTCCTCTTCCTCTTCCTCCCTCTCTTCTTCCTCTTCTTCCTCGGGAGAATCTGACAAGATCAGTCGTTTCTTGCGGGCCGGCTCCTCTTGCGTTGGTTTGTCGCGCATCTTGATTTGGAATTGCAGCTCAGCACGTCTAACGGCCTGCCTAGCAGCCTCCCGACTCGCAGCCGCTGGCTGTGAACTCCTGGTCTGTCGCCATGAAGTGGTGGCTGGAGGCGTGGGTTTCTTTGCCACCACTTTCTTCGGTGGCGGGTCTCGCGTGCTCTTCCTCCTAGGAATCACCCTCCCCTGTGCCTGCATTGTCATTTCATTTCAAAGCATGAGTATACATTGTGCATGTTGTATTTCACATGTTGAAAACAGGTACGTTCTATAATCGAAAGCAGGAATGTATCGAAAGCAGGAATGTATCGTTTTATATACCTGTTTCCTCTGAACAACGGCTGGCTGAGTCGGCTGTGGTGTCGGTGCCGGGTAGTGCAACTCCAGTGGCATGCCGCTCGCCACTCTCCTCACCACGTTCTCCAAGGCTAGCATGCGTCGGATGGCCTCGTTCACCCATTCAGTCGGCACCTACATGCAATTTGGGTTTATCAGGCCAATCAACAGTAATTCAAGTGTATTGAATTGAAAAGCAACAATGGAAGCTAAGTCTTACCGGCACGGTCACGGGAGTAAGCTCGGCTCTCGTAGGCACTAAGTGTAACTCTGCAGGATTCCCCTGGCTATCAACCACAGGAATTCTCCAAAGCAGCTCAGGAGATCCGCCAACCACAGGTCCACTCAGGCCTCGCCTCACACGGCCTTCGCCTCCTCTCTGTCTCTTGCCAGCAGCTCTCCTCTCCTCAGCAGCTCCTGCCGCCTGGTTCCGCACCTCTCTAAGGCCTCGGATCCCAAGCGGGCCCGCCAGGAAGTCTCTTTGGTAAGTGGCGTAGTCTCTCTCAGGACGCAGGAAGTGCACCAGCTCGGCATTCGGCCGCGTGAACCTCTCTAACTCGGCCCGCGTGTACTCTCCCGTGTGTGAAGCCCGGGGCGAAAGTGGCCCTGGCACCTGGAACTCGAGGCGGCCAAGCGACTGACGTGTCACCCGGTCTCCCAAGTACCACTGCCAACCGAAGGCCGACTCCAGTAACACCCTGCTGGCCGTGATAGCTCTGCTCCTGGCCAAGCACTCTGGCTCTGGCCCTGCTCTTCTCCAGGGATCCCAATTGATCTGCAGGCAATTGATCAGTGACAGCATTAAAATCAAGGAAAGGAGTGCATATTGGAAGTTTCATGTTCTGTGTCATACCTGTGAGGCCCTGAGATCGTCCAAGTATAGCCTGAAGGCATTGAGGTCAGCTCTCCCCTCCTTCTTCCCCATATAGGCCTTGCTCCATATCAGCGCATGGGGGAGGGTGCTCAGGTCTGGGTGCTTGCATTGCGGCGGATATATCCGCAGTACCTCGTAAGCCCAAAGCTGTGCAATGATCAGACAAATGCAAGTATTAGTCACAGGATATGCAATGTTTGAAATTAAAGCAGTCAAGCGAGCTAAGCAATCAAATAAACAAGTATAATCAAATTTATGCTTTGTAAAGGGTTAGAATTATACCTCCCAAGCTCTCCAGTAGCCAACAGTGCTCTGGCCCGTCCTCGATGAGTCACCAAAGAAGTGGTACGCGGCACTCAACGCTGCACCACCCCAGTCAAAGCGTGAGGCACCCCTCAAGTCCCTCAACGCCGGCAAGTAGGAGAGATGCACTTTGCTCCGCCTATTTGGGTACAAAGAAGCACCAAACAGGTATAACAAGTATGCCCGGGCCATCTGCTCCGCCTCCCGGTCATTGGTCACCTTCTTCTTCAGGTACTTCGTGAACTGGTCATACCGCGCCATCCCCTCCTCGATCTTGGGTGCCTCACCCAGAAACCACTCCAAGGCCGCCCTGTCCTCCTGAATTCCCGAGTCAAACGGGATGGGCTCTCCTCCAACCCTCAGCCCGATAATCGCCGCAAAGTCCGCAGGCGTCATCGTCATCTCCCCAGGAGGTAGGTGGAAGGTATTGGTGGTGTCCCTCCACCTCTCCGCAAGTGCAACCAGGACCGCGTGATCCGCCCTCGCCCGCGTCAGCGTCTGTACGAACTCTCCAAAGCCCGCCTCGTCTACTAACTGCCTCACCCTCTCTGGCAAGGCCTCGTACAACTCCAAGGACCTACACGCGCCCCCAAAGCCGCGGATGTCCCTCTGACTTGCTCCCGCCTGTTTCAAACACAAAGACAAGCAGCAAGAGACATCATCAGTGTACAGAGCTTTCATTTTCTAGTTCTAGGTAATCAATGAAGTCCACAACGGATGGTTGGTTCAAGTTATTTCCCATGCCGGGCATATGTTACCAAGGGTATATCGTTTGGCATGGTTTGGCTCATAAGTGTTGCATGCAATTCTAAGTTCAAGTGATTTCAAGCAAAATATCGAAATTGAACTACGGGAAGCAAAATATCAAATTGAATTACAAAGGGAGTTTTTATGAGAATATACCTCCATCCAAGTGCTGGCAATATGGGCCCGGGGGTCTCTCAGCACGAGCTCGTCGTCATAGTCCTTTTGTAGTGGTGTGTAGGCCGCGAAGCCCGACGGCACGAATAAGTGTGGTGTGGGAGGTACGTACGCCTCCGCTGAGAAACCAGGGCGTGTCATGGCCCTCGCCTCTGCCACTGCGGTCACTCTAGGCCCCTGTGCCTCCACTTCGGCCCTCTCCTCGGCCTCAGCGTCCCTCAAAGGCTCCTCTCTCTCCTTCCTTTCCCTCTTGGCCCTCTCCGCGGCCTCCGATGCCTCAATGGCCCTGGCTCGATCCTCCTTGGCCATCAAAACCAACTCCCCGATTGCGGGGTTATCCTCAAGAAGCCTCGCCAATGCTTCGTCACTCAAAAAACTCGGCAACGTCATGTTT
Organism: Rhododendron henanense subsp. lingbaoense; assembly: GCA_020567845.1. Taxonomy (NCBI): domain Eukaryota; kingdom Viridiplantae; phylum Streptophyta; class Magnoliopsida; order Ericales; family Ericaceae; genus Rhododendron; species Rhododendron henanense. The sequence continues at coordinate 15,692,091 of CM036313.1, read as the reverse complement.
TGTGATCGGTCTATGACTCGATGACGTCGCCGCGGGCCGGAACAAGATGTCTTCTTCCCGGAATGGTACCTCCGTGGCTTCTTCCTCAACAACGGCCCCTTTACCCTTCGCCAAGTCCCTCGGCGGGGACCCAATTGGCTCAACGGCATCATCTCCTGCCCCACTGCCACTAATACCCCCGGCATCATCTGTCACGCGAGGTTCCTCCTCTGTCGCGCGATGGAGCCCACTGCCACTATCATCTCCAGAACTCCTCCCAGTCACCACTGAGCCTCCCACGGCCATGCTCGGGTCCAATAGCTCAACACTGTGGCCCATGGCCCCCATTCAGCCGTTGCACGAGCCTCTGGCTCTGTCGCGCAACGCTTCTCTTAGTCATCAGTTTCCTGCTCGCGGCCTTGTTCTTCGCCGCCGCCGCTGTAAGTGCAGAAAAACCGAGAGTGGTTTAAGCAGCACAAGAACGTAACGGCTACTTTGAGGTCCTCGCCGGAACCCTAATATGTCGCCGGGATCTTTATCTGCAAAACAGACAAAGGGTGAGTGCACCTTTGCCTCTCGTGGCAAAGGCCCTCCGATGCCTAAGTTAGTATCACGTACTGGTCGAAAACCCTAATTCAAGTAGAAGAATACGTAAAACCGTAATGTATTGTGTACCTTTTTCCACTAGGTTTACATCGTATTTATAGGTTTATGGATGCTTGCTGCCCAAGTCCCACGTTTCCCTAAGTTCCCTATCTCGTATAGGAAACTCAGAACATCTTGGATCCTCGTTCCCTCATCAATTCATCACTTTAGTCCGTTTAGGACTCTTTTCCATAACTTGCTGAACTTCCCATTCCCGTTGGGTCTCTTCCCAAGATCCTATTTTATTGGGATCTTATTCCTTCACGGAATATCTCTGTTTCTGGAACTTCCTGGAAAGTTCCCCGTGCCTGGGACTGCTTTCGTACAAATCCCCCCTGTTCGGCCTCATTGTTGCCGAACAAGCTACCTGGACCAATAGCTTCACATGTTACTGGTCTTTTGTCAATCCCTTGGTCCAATATCCTCTCGTGTCACTGGACCTTGACCTTGCATAGACTCTCTGAACCAATGATTTCTCATATCATTGGTCTCTGTCGCCGACCACCGTTTTGCACGGCGACTGTCCCTATCATAATTATATCGTGGTCCCACGTACCCGGGCACAATTTGTACCTGCTCGGGATTTACTCCTTACAATTGCTCCCCAGCTTTACTCGTTATCTCTTCATATATGACGAGCAAAGCTATTTAGGGTCCGAATAACATTTGTTTTTGTTCATGCACTCTTCGTTTCTCAAAAACTGGTGCAAATATCATCATTATACCAGCCTAAAATCGTCTCGTCGTTTGGGCTGGACAAGCCTTTCCACGTGGCACAAATCGTACCGCCCGCATTGAATGCGAATGGACTTCCTTTGGAAAACGGAACGCCCAAACGGCGCTGAGATGACGTCTCGCATACGCCACCTCACTAAGCTTGGGGCACTTTTGGATTTTCCCCTCATTTCGAAACCCCTTTCTCTGTATCGATTCCCTCTGCAACCAGAACTCACAAGCACATCCGCCATTGGAGCCCTGTTCAATACCTCGAGATTCCTCGTTTGTGCACTTAGGACCCTTGATCATCTCAATCGTAAGTCATCACTTCCCTCTTCCCTTTCCTTTCGTCGGTCTAGGGTTTCTTTTAATCGCTTTCTGGGTTTCTTCGTTCCCATACTACTCGTCTGTACCATCCCTGTTCATAATGGGGAGGTTTAGACGTCACTGCAATACTCCTTAGGCCATGGCTTCATTCAGATCTCGCTATGAGATTCCTGATGATATTGCCACTAGTCTGGCCCCCGTAGACGCCATACGCCAGAGTCCTAATAACGACACTCTCCACATCCCGGTGGTTGCCATTGTCGAGGGCGGCGTTAGATTCCCCCTGGCGCCATTACTCCGCCAGGTTCTGGCCTATTACAGGCTATCCCCTATGCAAGTCTCCGCCAACTTCTTTAGGGTTGTCATGGGTGTACATGCCCTAAACCAGATGTTAGGCACGTCTCTAGGCCTATATGACATCCATCATCTGTACAGCATTTCACGTACAAAAGATGCCCTTACCTACTACCTAAAGAGTAGGGATTCCAGAAGGCGACTGGTGCTTGAGTTGCCTGACTCCGCCCGAGGAGATGATGATGACTTCCTCGTCATTACTGGACATTTCGAGCCCAGAAATGAGGATGGTCAAGTGATAGGCTTTCATGCCCCTCACAGATTTGGGCAACCACGTTAGTTCTTTCCTCTTTATAAAATTTACTTGTCGAGCAATTTTAATCGTATTGCACTCTTTAGTTTTCCTATCTTCTAACTGCTAACTTCACATGTTGCAGCTGAAAACATCAACCAAGGGCACGCCATCATCACCCCCCAAGTACATGTGGCACACATCAACCAGGCCCTAAATTTCAACGGCGAGGGCACCTACTTGGCAGGCCGAGCAAGAGCAGCGCAGGTGCTCTTGAGTTACAGAGCATCTTACGGGGGCTTCATTGATCGGCGCATCCGAGCAGCAGACGACCCGCCAGTTCCTGGACCTGCCGCTGCACAACCCGAGCAAACAGAAGAGGATAGACGTTCTCGGACTCCCCCATTCCGCAGTTCATCTGTGGAAATTGTCGAGGAAGCATCTACGTCATCCGACGGGTACTCTCCATCTCCTCTTTCTCCAGAAATGAATCAGCCCATCAGCCTCGAAAGTCTCCTCACAATCCCAGGAGCAGGCCGTGGAAGAGGCCGTGGCACTTCTCGGGGCCGCGGTCGCTCCCAGAGCCCGGTTCCTTCTCATGGCCGCCGAGGAACAACACAGGTTGACGCTCCTCCTGGATTTTCTCCCGAGGAAATCGAGGCAGGTCACAGGGACAAGCGCCCGCGTCTCGAAGCACCTGGGGCAACTTCAACCCAAACTCCAATACCCCAAACTCCAGTATGGGCTCCCCAACTTTCCCATGGAAACAAGACCGTCACCGTCCGGGACAGTGTGGAGTCCGAAGGGACCGCTCTGGCCATATCCCAGGCTCTCATGTTGCCCGGGGATATGCAAAAGGAAGTGGTCAACTCACTGGACAACCTGCTTGGATCATTTATGGTGCACAGCTTCAAGGTAAACCTGTCTCACCCTTTTTATTTCCTAGTTACATTACTACGTCCTCTTCTCACTCGTTGTTACTGAACCATCGAAATATGTTCAGGCTGCACAAAAAATGGTGGCCATGGCCCAAAAGTTAGGTCACTCAGAGCCCCAGCGTGCAAAGCTGGCCAGCGAAAACGCCAAACTCCTGACCTCCATAGCCCGGCTTGAGAGAGAGAGAAACCAAGCTCGAAACGTGGCAACTGAGTTGAAGAACAAGCTGGATGGTGCTGAAGATAGCCTGAACCAGACTCTGATAGAGCTGGAGGCGAGCAAAAGCGAGGCGAAGACGTCTTACCAGCAGGGATATAACGAAGGGATCAACGTAGCCACTGAAAGCTACAAAAGTCAGATGCCCAAGATCCAAGATCAAGTATTTGCTGCTGGTTGGACTGCTGGCCTCAGGAAGTCTGGTACAGCTGAATCTTCTTCCCTGTGGACGGAAATTGATCTTCCAAGCGCTATGGTAGATGAAGATGAGATCGAGGAAGAGGAGGACAATCTGATCGAGGAACCCATCGTGGATATTCCCGAGCAACTCGGCGCTGATGCTAATGATGAAGTGACCAACCCTGGCCAGAAGGAAACCGGTGGTGGTCCAACAGATGGAAGCACTGCTGTGAAAGATGTTCCCGCGCAAACACCTGCTCCTGTCCCTCAAGATCAGACCCCAGCTTCAGTCACTCAAGACTCAACCCCAGTCACTCAAAACCCTATCGTTGATCAACAGGTATAAAGTCTTCCTCCCTTGGAACAATATAATTTTTGATACGTAGTGGTGGCCCTGCGCGGCTGTAAGTTTGCCCTGTGCGGCACAGATACATTCTCAAAACTTTGGTTTAAGTATTTGGCCCTCCGTGGCGTCTAACTGTGTTTTGCCCGGCCCTTCGTGGCCTTCTGACATTGCTGGTGGCCCTTTCATGGCCAACTGTTTGATTTAGCTTTTTGCTTTGCATGTTTTCGGATGCTTTCTGAATTTTCCTCGTGATTCGGAGGTGACTCTAAGTATGTTCGTACTTAGACGATTTCGTATTCGTTCATGTACTGCCCAAGTTTTCCTCGTACTTGGAGACAATTCTAGGTGTATTCGTACCTAAACAGTTGTTGCATATATTCGTATGCTGCCCATTTTCGTTGGGTTGGAATATAACCCTCTTAAGTTTATTCGTACTTAAATTCCCAAATGTCTTCGTATTTGGGGAAGCTATGCATATTTTCGTATGCACGCCAAATGTTTGTTCGTAAGTCTAAGTGTATTCATACTTAGTCTATCCAAATGTTTTCATATTTGGGAAAAGTGTGTATTTCCACGTATACATGCCCGGTTTGTTCATACCTGTATTCGTAACCGAGTATATTTGTTCTTGCAAAGTTTTGAATCCGCTCAAATGTATTCGTATTTTTGAATCCGCTCAAATGTATTCGTATTTGGCATAAACCTATCCCTCTGCTCCCCAATACGAAGTGAGGAGCAAGGACCAAACTTCGTATTCTAATCATAATGAAGACAAAAGAAACGATGTCTTAAATCAAAATCAGAATTTTATTCATAATTCAAAAAACTCAAGGAGGCGTTATTCGTACCCCTTGTAACTAAATAAATAAATAAATAAAAAAAACAAAGGAATTGTACTCATAATTCCCACACAATCACGATGTGCAACCTAAAAAATACGCTGAAGTTTTTTCAAACAAAAAACTTCCTCAAGTTGTGGACATTCCATGGCCTTGGCACCGGGTTCCCGTCCAGGTCCGCCAAGCGGTAAGCCCCAATGCCCGCAATCTCCGTAACTCTATACGGGCCCTCCCAGTTTGCTCCCAACTTGCCCTCGTTGGCCACTTTGGTATTGCCGAGCACCTTACGTAGTACAAGGTCTCCAATACCAAATTCTCGGGGGTGGACATTTTTGTTGTAGCTCTTCATCAGCTGCTCTTGATATGAGGCTAAGTGCACCAGAGCCCTTTCTCTACGTTCCTCGGCAAGATCCAGTTCTATTTCCAAGGCTCTGTCATTGCCTCCACTTTCAACCAAAGTGGTCCTGTTGGTCGGCAAACCAACCTCTAATGGGATTACGGCTTCTGTCCCATAGGCTAATGAGTAGGGGGTCTCTCCCGTAGACCTCCTAGGCGTTGTTCGGTGTGCCCAAAGAACAAGCGGCAATTCATCGGGCCACTTCCCCTTTGCTTTGTCCAATCTCTTCTTGATCCCATCAAGTATAGTTTTGTTGGACGCTTCCGCTTGCCCATTACTCTATGGGTAGGCTGGGGTAGAGTAATAATTCCTTATCCCATACTGGGCACAAAAAGCCTTAAACTTTTTCTGAAATTGGGACCCATTATCCGTAATCAAGGAATAAGGGACCCCGAAACGGGTGATTATACTTTTCCAAACGAACCTCTCTATCATAGGCTCAGTGATCTTAGCCAGTGGCTCAGCTTCAATCCATTTGGTGAAATAATCTGTTGCTACCAACAGAAATTTCCTATTCCCAGTTGCCTTGTGAAGTGGACCCACGATGTCCATCCCCCATTGTGCGAAGGGCCAAGGACTGGTCAAGGGCACCAGATCTTCGGCTGGTGTCCTTATCATTGGTGAGAATTTCTGGCACTTCTCACAAATCTTTACATACACCTTTGCGTCTTCTTGCATGTGAGGCCACCAGTACCCTTGGGTTATTGCTCGGTGAGCAATGGACCTTCCCCCAGCATGACTTCCACACGTTCCCTCGTGGATTTCGTGGAGAAACTTCTGCACCATTTCGGGGTGCACACAAAGTAGGTAGGGTCCAGTGAAGGATTTTCTGTACAGCTTTCCTTCTGGTGATAGCCAAAACCGTGCAGACTTTGTTTTAATCTTGTGAGCCTCCTTTTTATCTGTGGGGAGTATCCCATCTCGTAGGAACTCCACTATTGGATCCATCCAACTTGGTCCTTGGTTCACGTCCAAGACCAGTTCCACACTTCTTCCGATGCTCGGCTCAGCAAGATAATCTACTGTCACCCTTCTCTTAAATTATGTTGGTACAGCGGCGGCCAACCAGGCAAGAGAATCAGCATGGGCATTCTGCCCAGAACTTATCTGCTCGATGTATACTTTCTCGAAAGTGTCAAGCAGATCTTTGGCGGCTATCACGTAGGCAGCCATCTTTTCGTTCCGGGCTTCATACTCCCCGGACAGCTGGTTCAACACGAGTTGCGAGTCACAATGCACTCGTATCTTTTTCACCTTCAGGGTTTTTGCACTTCTTAATCCTGCCAAGAGTGCCTCATACTCCGCCACGTTATTTGAGGCACTGAATCCCAATCGAAGGGACAGTTCCATCATTGCTCCTTCAGGAGGGAAAAGCACCACACCAATTCCCGAACCCGTGTTGCATGCAGAGCCATCAACAAATAATTTCCACTCCGTGGGATCCTGTTCGGCCGGAGCTTTCTTTGTTTTCGTTGATTGCTCCTTCACTTGCTCCTTTCTCGGCTCCTGTCTCATAGGAGGCTCGGGAGCCACCGATGGTGAAAACTCAGCTACGAAATCCGCCAGCACCTGCCCCTTTATTGCGGTGCGCGGCTGATAATCTATGTCGTACTGACTCAGTTCGACCGACCAAGTTGAGATACGTCCCGAGAAATCTGCCTTTCGTAGCAGAGATTTTAACGGATACTCAGTATAAACCACAATTCTGTGACTCTGGAAATAATGGGGCAATTTACGTGCCGCTGTTCTTAATGCCAGGACCAACTTTTCGAGGGGCAGATATCTTGTCTCTGCATCTAGCAACATTTTGCTGATATAATAGACAGGGATTTGCTCGGATCCCTTGTCCCTCAGTAGCACCGCACTTACAGCATGTTCGGAGACTGCTAGATATAGAGTTAGGGACTCGCCTTGTTCGCAAGTACGAATGTCCCGTGCTTCACCCTGCTCGGAAGCCTCGCCTCCTGCAATCTCTTTGAAAAAGGGGATGAGGCTATATTGCTGAGGGCTTTCCGTGCCGCCTCTCGTGCAGACATGGCTCCCTCCTCTCGCTCTTTTGCTTTCTTGGGAGTACTCTTTTCCCAATCGGAATCAGGTCTCTCGTATCTATCCCTGTGATGTCTTCTAATCTCTCCTTCTTCGGGGGTGAGGCTTCTGCTTCTTCTTTTTCGTGAAGAAGCCCTCTTCTTTTTCGGGGTGGGACTCCTGGACCGGCTCCCCCTTCCTCGTGAAGGAGCCTTCTTGCGTTCTACTATTGCCAGCCTTTCTCCTCTGGAATCCCTTCGTGACAGTCCAGAATCCTCCGGATGTCCTCGTATCCGTTGCAATTCCTGTATCTCATATTCTCATTTTTTAATCAAACGTGCGTACTCTTCGATCTCTCGTCTCTTTTTATCCAAGATATCGTCTCGGCTATGTGCACTCCTTGAATGCGCCACTGATTCTCCCTCACGATGGGATTTACTCCTTCTCATGGAGCCTGTGGCCGTCCTTCCCTCCTTGTTCTTGGAGTCGCCATGGACAGTCAGGGGATTATCCATGTTTGTGGGCTTCTTTGCTTGCCCACCGTCGGGCTTTCTCGGAGGATCCGGTGGGGAGTTGCCACCTCTTCCTCCCAACTGGTGTTTCGGATCATGTGGAGTTTTTGGATCTTCTTCCATCATGGTCGCTTTTCAGAGGGATCTCTTTCGTTTCCCACAGACGGCGCCAATTGTAAGTGCAGAAAAACCGAGAGTGGTTTAAGCAGCACAAGAACGTAACGGCCACTTTGAGGTCCTCGCCGGAACCCTAATATGTCGCCGGGATCTTTATCTGCAAAACAGACAAAGGGTGAGTGCACCTTTGCCTCTCGTGGCAAAGGCCCTCCGATGCCTAAGTTAGTATCACGTACTGGTCGAAAACCCTAATTCAAGTAGAAGAATACGTAAAACCGTAATGTATTGTGTACCTTTTTCCACTAGGTTTACATCGTATTTATAGGTTTATGGATGCTTGCTGCCCAAGTCCCACGTTTCCCTAAGTTCCCTATCTCGTATAGGAAACTCAGAACATCTTGGATCCTCGTTCCCTCATCAATTCATCACTTTAGTCCGTTTAGGACTCTTTTCCATAACTTGCTGAACTTCCCATTCCCGTTGGGTCTCTTCCCAAGATCCTATTTTATTGGGATCTTATTCCTTCACGGAATATCTCTGTTTCTGGAACTTCCTGGAAAGTTCCCCGTGCCTGGGACTGCTTTCGTACAAATCCCCCCTGTTCGGCCTCATTGTTGCCGAACAAGCTACCTGGACCAATAGCTTCACATGTTACTGGTCTTTTGTCAATCCCTTGGTCCAATATCCTCTCGTGTCACTGGACCTTGACCTTGCATAGACTCTCTGAACCAATGATTTCTCATATCATTGGTCTCTGTCGCCGACCACCGTTTTGCACGGTGACTGTCCCTATCATAATTATATCGTGGTCCCACGTACCACGTACCCGGGCACAATTTGTACCTGCTCGGGATTTACTCCCTACAGCCGCCTACCACCGCTGCACCGGCGTCGGTACCAACCTCCGCTGCCATCTGATCACCTGGTTCAAGACCCATGGGCCCTCCTCGGTCCTCCGGTCGATCAATAACATCACCCCCGCCGCCATCATCACTGTGATCTGCCATGGTTGTGTTGGGTGTTCGTGGTTTTGTTGATTTTGTGGAGAGATCAAGGATTTGGGAAGAGATTGAGAAGGGATGAGAGTTTGAGAGGGTTTTGGAAATTTGAAACCGACTGAGGAACCGCCTCTGTAACGTCCCGCGGACGTTTAAAAGCGTGGAACAGCTTTGGGCCGGGTTTGGGCCTTTTTCAGATCCAAGCCCTAACCAGGAACCCTCGCGCGATGTTTTGGATTTGTCGCGCGACGGTTCAATTGGGCCTCAGGCCCAATCCAGATTCTAGGTCTGGCCCGATCTCATTTACCCCTCTTTTGGGTTCATGGAGTCTTGGTATGTTCTTATAATAAATTTGAGGGTCATTATGGAGGTTTTGCCTTCATCCCGAGGAATTTTACATCCCCAACAGTGGTCCGCTCAATTCAGCGACGATCCATCCGTCCAATCTCAATTCAGCGACGATCCATCCGTCCAATCTCAATTCAGCAACGATCCATCTGTCCAATCTCAATTCAGCGACGATCCATCCGTCCAATCTCAATCAGCGACGATCCATCCGTCCAATCTCAATCAGCGACGATCCATCCGTCCAATTATCAATCAGCGACGATCCATCCGTCCAATTATCAAATCTCCTCAATTGGTGCACGGTATTTTTACATGCTTGTGTGCATTTTTCCATTTAATCGGCTTTTGGGCGGATTTGGTAGGTGTCTAGAAATCTTTGACGTTACCCGTACCAGTCAATGGTGCTCCGCGTGCTGTCAAAGAGGGACTACTGTAGACACCCCGATCTGGATCTCCCATTTGTTTTACTTTATTTTTCAGTTTCTTGTTTCCCCGATGATGAGATCGGATCAAACAGGCTTGAATGTGGAATGGATTGGACTGGGAGAGCTTGGAGCCCTTTCTGAACCCTTTGAACCCTTGAAACCTTCAGTTAAAAGGTTTACTCGCGCGATAGTCAGCCTGCCAGGTGTTGGTCAAAGTCAAAGTTTGACTGTTGACCCTCGCGCGATGGTCTCAAACCCTCGCGCGATGGTTTGTACCTGTCACTTTCACTGTGATCCAGCTGGATTTTTGTGATCATCAGGGCCATGTGGGGCTGGAACCCCGTTTTCGACGACTGTACAGTGTTGTGCAGGCTTGGGGGATGCCCCACCCACACAACCACCCCCACTCACCTTGGTGGCTCATTTCTCCACCAAGCAAGGGTGACCAGCCTTGTTGGCTGGTTGCTAGGCCAAGCCTTCCACCCACCTTGCACCTTCTATCCTCCTATAAAACCCCCATTGCTCTTCCATTGCAAGGGTTACCAAGTTTCAACAAAGAAGAGTTATCAAATCTAGCACAAAGTTACAAACCCAAACCACATTTCCTAGTCTCTCAATCTAGTGTTTTCCATACACTCATTTGCAAGGCTACACCATTTAATCCAATCCTTTTCCAAAAACCATTCAGGCAAAGGTATAAGATTTAACCTGTTCCTGTTTTGATCCCTGAGGGGGGCTGGCAGAGCCAAGGCTGGTATTCAATACCAGTCCTGGCCCTAAAGTCAGCAGAGTTACAAGAAACTGTAATCAGCCAAACCCTCGCGCGATGGACCCGAATACTCGCGCGACAGTTCTGTCCGCAAGAGATTGGTCCACATGGGGAAGGGATGCTGGTCATTTCTTGTTTTACTTATGAGCATGTCTGTTGTAGTTTAGTTTTGATATATAGATCACTGATATGCATGTTAAAACAAATTCAGTTCCTTAGCTTACTACTTTAGTTAGTGTGGAATGCCCTTGGGATGTTTCTGAATGTGTCTCAGAGCCTCAAGCATGCAAAGCAATTCTTGGAAGTCCAGTCAGAACCCTCACGCGAGGCTTTCACTCTGTCGTGCGATGGTTCACTGATTTCCAGTGGCTGCCCTTGCATGGGCAACTTGGCCTTTGGCCTTTGTTATTTTCCCCACTGTTTAGGGGTTGTCTTTCCATTCATTTCAGTTGGTTTGTAATAATTATTTACTTTCCAGTACATGTAAATTGCTTGGTTTGCCCTCTGGGTGTGCACTGGTCCTTCCAGAGCCCAGAAGGGGATGAAATTCAGCCTGTGGTGAGCTATAAACTTTCGCGCGATGGTTCGAGTATGTCACGCGATGGTCTGCTTGCATGTACGTAGATCTATGCATGCAAGTTGGCCATTGTGTTTGGCATATTCAAACTTTGTGCAGTTTTGGTATCTTGATCAGAGGGTTGAATTTTATCCCATTTATTTCCATAGTATTTCATCCATCCATGCCATTTGATCACATCTTGCAAACGTGTTATAGTTTTAATCCCTGATTAACTGTTCGCTCGCCCTAATTGGCTAAAATTTGGTTAATAAAAGAAGAATCGTAAATATTTTCAAAATGCACAAGTAGAGACCGATCTCCGGATTGGACGAGAGGGGTGCCTTAAAACCCTTCCCCTCTCGTAACCTGGTTCTCGAACCCAGCTATGGTTATGACAAACTGGTTTCCTTGACTTTTTCAAAAAGCGCGGCAGGTGCTTCAAAATACGGTTCCTTGGGTGTCAGACCTTCAAAACCCGAGTGGTGACTCTGTATTTTACGAGTGCTTGCCTCTCCGCTCGCGCTCCCTCGATCCGAGGGCCTTGCCCGGAAGGTTGTCGGAAAGGGAACGAAATCCCTTCTCCGAGGGCATGCTGCCCACAGGGAGGTTTCGGATGATGAGTCTATCATCAATCCATTTGCTGGCTCTTAACGTCAAAGTGGGAGGGAAAGGAGAATCATAGTCCCTCGGGGCCATGATTCTCACCGATGGGAAGCCGGTTTGAAGATTGATTTGCCTGAGTTTCATGGCGGTCTTATGCCGGAGGATTTCCTTGATTGGGTGAACAACATTGAGGAGATTTTGGAGTTTATAGAAATTCCCGAGGACAAACGGGTCCCTCTCGTGGCTATTCGGTTTCAAGGAAGAGCCGCTGCGTGGTGGCAGCAACTCAAGTTATCCAGAACGAGGCAAGGGAAGGCAAAGATTAGTTCGTGGGAGAAACTAAAGAAGCATATACGTGTAGCTTTTTTACCCCACAACTATTCTTGACTTATGTATCAGAGGTTGCAGAACTTGCGACGGAACTCGCGCTCTGTTGATGACTATACCGGAGAGTTTTACGAGTTGGTGGCTAGAAACGATCTCGCAGAAACAGAAGAGCAGAAGATGGCCCGATACGTGGGTGGGTTGCGGCCGCGGATCCAGGATGCACTTAATATGATTGATTTGTATTCTATTTCGGAGGCATATCAAAAGGCGTTGCAGTTGGAAAAGCAGTTGGGTCGCTGAACTACAGCGACGAACTGGAGCAGCACCAATAGGATCCCAGGAGTGACCGGAGCACCGGCTGTTCGTGCAGTAAACCCACTCCCAACAGTGCCACAGTCAAACAAGGCAATAGCAAGTTCGGGTTTTCGTTGTTTTAAGTGTGACGAGCAAGGCCACCGAGCAACTGATTGCAGAAAAGGGGACCGTCCTAGTAAGGCTTTATTTCTGGACACGGACGAGCCTATTTTATGAGCAAGAGTGTGGTTTTGATCAAGAACCACAGTATGACGGTTCAGAGGATGCGAACGTGCATGAGGTGGATGTTGAAGGTGACTGCGGTCCTTTATTGGTTATTCGACGGGCTTGTCTTGCCCCTCGAGCATCCGATAAAGGGTCCTGGTTGCGCAATAACATATTACAGTCCACCTGTACCATTGGTGGGAAGGTCTGTCGCTTTGTCATCGATTCAGGAAGTTGCGAGAATGTCGTGTCAGACGAGGTTGTGCACAAGCTGGGGCTGAAAACAGAGTCGCATCCTAATCCGTACAAACTATCATGGCTGAAGAAGGGCAACGAGGTAAAAGTATCAAGGCTTTGCTTAGTTTCCTTTTCAGTTGGTTCGAAATATCGAGATCAAGCGTGGTGTGATGTTGTGGCAATGGATGCTTGCCATCTTTTGTTGGGAGGACCATGGCAATATGACCGAAAAGTGGAGCATGATGGGGGTACCAATGTGTATAGCTTTCTGTTTGAAGGAGCAAAGATTAGATTATTGCCATCTAAGGAGGGTGTACCAAAAGCACAAGCTGGAGAGGGTCCTGCCCTTTTGACGAGGGCAAAGTTTGAGGGAGAACTCCTAGCTGATTCAACAGTGTATATTCTAGTGGCGAAAGGACCATCAGTGGAAGTACCTAATCAACCAATACCGGAGGTTCTCAAGCCCTTACTGCAGGAGTTCTCAGATTTGTTTCCAGATGCACCGTCCAATGGATTGCCACAGCTGCGGGATATTCAACATCAAATCGACTTAATTTCGAGCTCGAGTTTGCCCAATCGAGCCCATTACCGGATGAGCCCTAAAGAGCATGAGGAGTTGCGGCGACAAGTGGAGGAGTTATTGTCCAAAGGATTCATTAGAGAGAGTTTGAGCCCTTGTGCAGTACCGGCATTGTTGACCCCAAAGAAGGATGGGTCGTGGCGGATGTGTGTGGATAGCCGAGCCATTAACAAAATAACGATGAAGTACCGTTTTTCGATTCCAAGGCTAGATGATTTGCTGGATCAGTTGGCTGGTGCTAAGGTATTTTCCAAACTCGATTTGAAGAGCGGCTACCATCAGATTCGGATCCGTCCAGGAGATGAATGGAAGACAGCTTTCAAGACTCGTGAGGGATTATACGAGTGGCTGGTCATGCCATTCGGATTGTCCAATGCACCAAGTACTTTCATGCGAGTAATGAATCAAGCGCTGCGACCATTTATTGGTAAGTTTGTAGTGGTTTATTTCGATGATATATTGATTTATAGCACCACTCCAGAGTTACATGTGCAGCACTTGCGAGAAGTTCTTACTGTTCTTCGGCAAGAACAGTTATTTGGGGTAGGCAAAAAGTGCATATTCATGGCTGACTCTGTACTATTCCTCGGACATGTGGTGTCCAAAGATGGCGTATCAGTGGACGAGTCTAAAGTCGAGGTTGTCAAACAATGCCGCAACCAAAGATCTTGTTTGATGTTCGCAGCTTTCACGGTTTAGCAGCATTCTACCGACGATTTATACCACACTTCAGCACTATCATGGCCCCTATCACCGAATGCATGAAGGGAGGGAAGTTCATGTGGACAGAAGAGGCAGCCCGAGCTTTTGAAGTAATCAAGCAGAAGTTGACTTCTGCCCCAGTATTGATCTTACCGAATTTCTCACAGCCTTTTGAATTACATTGTGACGCATCTAAGGTGGGGATTGGAGCTGTTCTAAGCCAAAATTCCAAGCCAGTGGCGTATTTTAGCGAGAAACTGAATGGTGCAAAGATGAGGTATAGTACCTACGATGTGGAATTTTATGCTCTTGTCCAATCCCTCAAACACTGGTACCATTACCTTATTCACAACGACTTTATACTATACTCAGATCATGAGGCTTTGAAACATCTCAGCACCTAAGATAAGTTGTCTGATCGGCATGCCAAGTGGGCAGCCTACATTCAACAATTTTCTTTTGTCATCAAACATAAGTCCGGGGTTTTGAACCGGGTTGCTGACGCTCTGAGTCGCCGATCCAGTCTCCTCACAGAGATGCGAACCCAGCTTCTTGGTTTTGAGGGAGTTCGTGACTTATTAACAGATGACCCGCATTTTGGTAATATCCTCACCAAGATATCTGAAGGAGGTCCCACCGAATTTCATTTGCAGGATGGATTTCTATTCAAAGGCAACCAGCTTTGTATTCCAGATTCAAGCTTACGTTTAAAGATTATCAAGGAGTTGCACAACGAGGGGCATATGGGGCGTGATAAGACATTTGAGCTAATAGCAGCTTCGGCCGACACTACGCTGCGATGTGTATAAGTTTGTTGAATGTTGCCATATCTGTCAAGTGTCAAAGGGAACTGCCACAAATGCTGGCCTAGACATGCCTCTGCCCATTCCTAGTTAGCCGTGGACCGATGTGAGTATGGATTTTGTATTGGGGTTGCCACGCACCCAACGTGGCAACGACTCTATTTATGTAGTTGTGGATCGATTTTCCAAGATGGCGCACTTTATTCCTTGCAAAAAATCAACCGATGCAGTCAAGGTTGCGCAGCTTTACTTCACGGAGGTCTATCGGCTACATGGTTTGCCCATCTCGATTGTCTCTGATCGAGATACGCGCTTCTTGAGTCACTTTTGGCACTGTCTCTGGCGATTGGCCAACGCGAAGCTCAATTTTAGTACTTCCTATCACCCACAAACCGATGGACAGACCGAGGTTGTTAACCGTTCTTTGGGCAACTTACTTCGTAGCTTAGTGGAGGACAGTCTCAAGTCATGGGACCAGAAATTAAGCCAAGCTGAATTCGCCTTCAACCATTTCGTCAACCACAGCACCGAGTTCTCTCCTTTTCAGATTGTTTACGGGTTCAATCCGAGGGCCCCAATAGATTTGGTTCCAGTGCCGAATTTAAAGCGCATTCATGGTAAGGCAGAAGATTTTATGCACCAGTTGCAGCAAATTCATGAAGCCACGAGACAACACTTGGAAGCCTCTACAGCCAAGTACAAGCACAGTGCCGATAAGAAGCGTCGTTTGGTGGAGTTTGACGTGGGGGATTACGTGTATGCTATTCTTACCAAATTAAGATCGATTTCTTGCTGGCGAATATAACAAGTTAGCTGCCAGGAAGATTGGCCCTGTGGAAGTCCTCGAGAGAATCAACCCAAATGCTTATCGTCTCAAATTGCCAAGTCATGTGCATGCGCACGGCAGATGTGTTCAATGTGAAGCATTTGATCCCATTTCGTGGTGACAGTTCGTCCAATGAAGATTGCAATTCGAGGTCGAATTCTTTTCAAGTAGGGGAGGATGATGCAGATCAGGTCGCTACAACCTATCTTGAGTCGTTGGACCGTCGTAAGGGGTAGGCGGAACATGGTCCGCCTAATGGAAGGCTCTATCAAATAAGGAAATCTCTAGAAGAATATGATTTAGGTGCCATCTGTTTTGGCATGTTTCTTTATTTTCTAGTAGTCAAATCTACGAATATCTCAGATCTTTTAAGTTTGGTAATTATTCAGTCAATTAGGGATTCACTAGGATTCAGCTCCTTGTTTTGTTGATTCCTTTCCTATCCTAGCTTTCTAGTATAAAAGAAGTCCTTGGGTAACATTAGAAGACAGTTGTTATTGATTATTGACAGAAATAAAGAGTCTTAGAGAGGTTTCTCTAGATTTCTATTGTTTGGGTTTTTTCTTCTTGTGAGACTTCTTATTCCGATAGCTTCCCTGCATCATTTTGGGACTGAAGGAGTATTTTAATTGAAATATACGAGGAGAATGACATTTCTATAAATTTATAAAGAAAATGTGCTTTAGTATGTTTAGTTTAGAAGAAAGAAAATGCCCCCTGTGTTAAGTTTGGATGGAAAAAGACAAAATTGAAAAAGTTGCTCATAGAGGAATTTACAAATTTAATTTTGTTCACTCTCCTTAGAGCATTCGTAGTGGATTAGTCAAAATTGGATAATCAAAAGTTGTCACATCACCTTTTGGTTATCAATTTAAGAGATTGCTGAGATTAGCAATGTAGAGGTCTACAATGGTACAATCAAAATTGAATAACCAAAATTTGTTCCATCACTTTTTCAAACTACAAAAAACTAAAATCTATTAATATAGAAAAAATTTATTTTAATAGTTTTCAAACTAATAAAAATTATTTATTAGAAATACAAATTTTTCCCAATACAAATTTTTGAAATCATTTCGAAAAAAAAATTCAAAAAAAGAAAACAGTTTTTGAAAGAACAAAAATTTTTATTACTTTTTTTTTTTTTGAAAAAACAGTTTTGTGTAATTTAAAAAAAAACTATTTTTAATTTATTTATTTATTTTGACAATATGGTTGAAAAAAAAAAAAGAGGGAGTGAAAATGGAGGAGACATAAAGTTTTTGTGTAATGATGAGGATATGGGATTCACTAAATTTGATTATTGCTAGTTTTGGCTATCCAATTACTAAAATTTGATTAGTTGTTAAGAGGTTGGTAAGTTAAATTATTCCAATGTGAACACTTTTTGGTGCAAATATTGTTAACCTTAGCCACATTTTGATTTTGATTAATCCATTGTGGATGCTCTAAGCATGGTTGCATTTTTTCAATCTCTTAACTAAAAACCCAATGAAAATTTTTACTTTCTTGTGAAAAGCAACTCTTATGAGACTTCCTATTAGAGCATCCACGGTGGAATAATAAAAAATGGATAATCAAAAGTTCACATTATCTTTTAGTTATTCATTTAAGAGATTACTAAGGTTAGCAGTGTAGATGTCCACAGTGGCATAATCAAAACTTGCCACATCACCTTTTTAACTTATAAAAATCTAAAAATTATCACCATATAAAACAACTTTTTTAAAATAGTTTTCAAACTAATAAAAAAAGTTATTAGAAATAGAAAATAATTTTTTGAAAAATTTTATTTTGAAAAAAACACTTTTAAGAAAAAGTTGTAAAAAATGGTTTTTGAAAAAAAAAACATTTTTTTAAAATAACAATTTCTGAAAAAAAAAAAAGTTTAAAAAAACAAAAACTATTTTTAAGAGAGAGAGAGAGAGAAGGTTTTTATGTAATGATGGGAGTACATGATTGAGAAAATGGGGAGGGGGGGGCGGGGGGGGGGGGGGGGGGGGACCACTAAATTTAGTTATTGACAAAAGGTTGCTAGTTTTAATTATTCAATGGCCAAAATTTGATGAGTTGGTAAAATGTTGTTAAGTTTAGTTATGCCAATATGAGCACTTTTTGAGAAAACATTACTAATTTTAGCAACCCTATGATTTTGGTTATTCCACTGTGAATTCTCTTAAAAAAGAGTAAACATTACCATAATTCTTATTGGTTGAAATAGCGTGAATTCCACTACAAAATGATGTCATGCTTATCTAAAAAGTGTATTGCAAGGGTGTAATTTACACTATTTCAACCGATAAGAGGGAGAGTAACGTTTACCCTCTTTTAAGGACAGTGTTGGTAGTAGAATTAGTTATCGTTGGAGGAGTGCAATTTTGTTCACCCTCCTTGAACATTACCCTCCTTCTTATCGGTTCAAATGGTGCAAGTCTCACCCTTGTAATATATTTTTTGATAAGCATAACATCACTTTTGGTCAATTTGGACTTGTTTTGCAAGAGGCTTTTCGGAGTTCTTGGATTTAACAAACAAATACATATTCCAACTCGAGTAATTTGGTTTATGCATTCTTGCATTTTTGTAAACTTGATTTTTTTTGTATTTTATTTTATTTTTTCTAAATTTTTATTAAAATTGATATATTTTGTATTGATGATCTGTCATGACTAGAGGAGTCTAAAAAGGAAAAATTATGACCAAAAGCAAAAAAAAATTAAAATTCATTGAAGACAAAAAAGTATAGTATCAAATAGTTGTCTTTTTTTTTTTTTGTCTAAAGTGTTGTCTTACATAAATTTGTTTCAACAATGGTCCATATTTCTATACTTTTTAGATTTTTCTTTGTTGAGACGGATGATTAATCCTAAAAATTATAACGAAAAGCTAAACAAAAAGTAATGAAAAATTAAAAAAAATACTGAAAAAAATTTTGGACAAAAAAGTTTACAAGAAAGCAACCTAAGATACACAAATACTCTGTGGGGGTTGAGCTTTCTCCGATTGAACCTTGGCGTCGTAATGACTAGAGGTATCCTGAGTGAGAGTCCGATCTGCACACGAAACGCCCGCATTAGTGCCTAAGCCCAGACTGTGTCCACCGCCTTGGTCCCTCTACCGAACCGCGGCCGCCACAATAGCCCCTCAACCTCTTCCTCCCTTGTGTAAAAGGTGGGAGGGGTTGACCCTTCATCTTAGCAAAAATTCCTGGGGGAACGCTCTGAAACAAATACGGCGAGCGGCTTCCGCTGGGCCATCGAGAGTAGATGAGGAGCTGTCTCGAACCCGGGATAATGATGTATCTGCTGCAAAAGGTGGCTGATGGGACTGATGGGGCGCAGACATCAAACGGCTGGGATCGAACCTAGGATGTTGTAGGGGAATACGTGGCTCAAAGGGGAACCCCTGGAGTACGGATCGACGCAGGCTTTCCACGTGGCACAGTGAGAGTGGGCGGCATGGCGTCGCTTCGGTTCCAGTGCGAGAACCCTAGGGTTCCTCCCCCCTCCCACTTCATCAATTATATAAGAGGAGTAGAGTCGAGACAGATTCACTTTCTGTTCCCCCCTCGCTTTCGCTCTCGCTCTTGTTTTGCAGTCGCCTTGGCCACCAGCGTCCGTCGTCGCTCCGCCACTCACCGTCGACCAACTCTAGGGCTCTCAGGTAACTCCGACACCTTTTCTGGTACTTCTTTCAAAGTTCATCACGCCTATTGGCTTTTCTTTTGCACCAAAAGAAAATTTTCAACCGGAATAGTAATAAGGCACCACAGTCGTTTCTATGCGTGGTCCTCCGCCAAGACCCCCTGCAATGGCGGTCTTCCGATATGGCCCAGCGGTGACCCAATGCTAGGAAACCCTTTCCAATGAGGCCCCTCGCCTTACGCCGAGAAAAACCGCGCTAGTTCACCCCCGACTAGAGTATGATGCAAAAAGAACAGCCGTGCTGAAGTAGGAATTCTCACTTTTTTTTTCTTTGTTTAGGTCTTTAGCATGGTGGAATCGAGCATCAACTCTCCGAACGTAGATCCTGAGGCCTATCTGTCCTTATTGGAGACGATTCCGAGCCTCGGTAGGGGATATCGGAGCTTCGATGAACGCTCCAGCAATTTCCTCCGACCTACTGAACTTCCCATCATTCCCGGCATCCACGTTCCCCTCCAAATGGATGACAGTGCCTACAAGGGTGTCAACCTCGGCCAGGGGGATTCTTACAACGTGACTGCCGATCTGGATCCCGAACAGGAGGGTCGTGCCGAAAGGGCGGCGGCCAGAGCTCAGGCTAGCACCTCGACGTCCGGTGATCCACCGAACACATCCGATGCGGGAGGAGTAGCCGCCCCACCGAGAGAAATTGACCTCATCCCCTAGCTGCCGACAGGTCTCGGACCTATGCCATACAACAACTTCTACGGCGACAGTCCAGGGGGTTTCACGAAGGAATTCCGGATGAAGTACTCGATCCTGGATGACGTCCTGGTTGAAAGAGTGACCACTAATAGGGTCCCCTTCGGCGAAGACTTCATCGTCCTTTCGCTCTTCGCCATCATCGAGGGAGGGGTAAGGTTCCCGATGAGCCCCTTCCTCCGTTACTTCCTGGCGGATTACAACCTTGCGCCGATCCAGGTTGCGGTAAACACCTGGCGTATTCTTTGCTCGGCGATAAGATTGGCCGAGTTAAACCATCTACCGTTCACCCTGGGGGACATGATGCTAATGTACATGGTATCAAGGAACCCCAAGTACGACAAGTACGACCTCACCACTCGCCAACACTTTGATCATCTTGTGGACCGCCTCTATGACACCGAAAAGTGGGGGAACGTTCTGGTCAAAGTGTCTGGCAACTTCGAGTGGGGTCCTATTAACCCCCAACTTGACGATCCCTTTCCAACAAGGATGGGTTCGGCAATTGAGAGGCCTTATAAAATCCCTCGAGTGCGAGGGTTCCCCGGCAGCGGGGATAAACCTGGTATTCGTCTCCTTATCTTCCATTCTGAATTGATTTCGTATTTTCCTGTGCATCGTACTGACCCCTTTACTTGCAGATTGCTCCGCACCGAACAAGGGGCTCTTCATTACATGCAGGTGGCCTAATTTGATTGCTCTGCTTCAGTGTCCAAACCGAGACGCACTGACCCTCCTCGGCTACAAACCAACATACGCCGGGTTCGCTCACCGAAAGGATAAAGAAAAAATGGTGAGGAAGACAGTTGACTTGGCCACTGTTGCTGGGCAGGCACTGCAGATGTAGTACTTGGCCCAAGACCTTTCCTCCTCCGGACTGCTAGAGAGAAGAGTGAAAACGGAGCAAATTCCCACTGACAATCCAGAATCAGGGAGTCAGCCCCCAACCGTCACTACTGAAAAACCCCGGCCCAGTCGCCGAAAACAGACGCACTTGGCCATTGAGGGGGAGGATCAAAGGGCAGAAAAAGGGCCAAACTTGTTGAAGAGGGCGTGGAGGTCCTCAACACCGGCCGTCCCTGTGGGCACATGCCCCTAAAAATTTTATTTTTAGTATAAAATTGGGTGCGCCCTTTTTGGAAAGCGCGGCGAAACGCTTGCAATTCAGAGTCGCCACTCGGGTTTTGCGGAAAACCACCCAAGGAACCGAACTTGAAAATGCTTGCTACGTTTGTTTGATTTTGGAAAGGCTTGTAGACTGGACCGTCGTCACCTTCGATAGCTGAGGTTCGGGAACCAGGTTACGAGAGGGAAAGGGTTTTATGGCACCCCCCTCGCCCAATCCGAAGATCGGTCTCTACTCAGGCATTTTGTAAAACATTTGCATTTTTCTCTCATTTATCATCTTAGCCAGTTAGGGCGGGGGAACAGTTAAAGGGGATTAAGACGGTAAGAAGTTTGCATTACGTGATAAAATGTGATGTATGTTTGACCTAAGCAAAGATAATAGATTGAGAACAAGCTCCTGTGAGTGTTCTGAGCGAACTGGAACGTGCTGGCCCTGCGTGATGCACGCAGGATCGAACCTGTATGCACTGGCCATGCCACTGCATACAGACGTGACCTGCGTGTGCAACTTGGGTACTGGCGCGCGCTAGTGAGCTTGGACTCACAACACTTGTTCTCAACCCTCTGGGCTCTGGAAGGGACCAGTGCACACCCAGGACAAGCCACACAGCTATATAAGCAATAATAATATACAGTTACAGACCACATGAGACAGGATCTAAAGAAACTAAAGGAAAGAACACTCCATAAACAGTGTGGGGAAATAGAAGAGGCCTGGATCAGAGATCCATGCAAGGGCCAAGCCACTGGACGTTGGTATAACTTTCGTACGCCGGTTGTTTAGGGCTATACGCCAGTTGACCTTTTTATCCAGTGCTTTGGCTTTGCATCATTTGGGTTATGGAACATGACCAAAGTGACCCCAGAGGCCTTACCAAGCAAGAAAACAAACAGATGGCTACACAGCTCTACATACAGAAAGCAGTAAACTGGTTATTAACATGCAATAAGGTGATCAAAGACAAAAGAAAACAGGAAAAGGATTGTAGACACCTCCCAAACGGGGCATCGCCATACAGATTGATCATGTTTGTTTGCTCGATTGGTTGCTTGCTTCGTAAACCAAAATCATGGACATTCCCATGGCTAGGAACATCGCCACATGATAGCGGTTATCATCAAAACAGAGTCGCCACCCAGTTTATTAAAACTGGGAAAATAGATAGAGATTCTGAGTACGGGAGCCAAAAGTACAGTAAGGGGAAGGTGTTAGGCACCCCTCTCTGCCCAGCCGTGAGACTGGCCCATAATTGTTCAACATGAGACATATACGTGCTTCATTTAATTCTAACACTTAGACTGTTTAATTAAGCCTTTAACAGTGAATAAGGTGAGCCAGGACTGTAATTGAAAGCATGCATTAGAAAGCAGAACAAAACAAAGCTGTCCCAGGAAATTGATTACTCGGCCGGTGAATGGATGTCACGGCCGAGTAATCACACTGGTTTTATGTACCGGCCGAGGGATTGAAGCCCCGGTCGGTGTTCTTCCTCACACCAGACAGAAAAGTTAGTAGATAATCAAAACGCTACGATTGATCATAAAAACAGTAAATAAACCAAACCAGAGGCCGTTGGGCCTCACCACCTTGATCCCTCAGTTGCTTGATTGCTTTGGATTAGTGATGATTGACTGATTGCTTCTTTGGAAACCCTAGGGTTGGGGTTTGAACTTCGGGGTTTGATCGTTCGAGATGTGGCTGCCTTTGGAAGGTTAGGGCTTCTATAGAGGGAGTACGTGAGATGATTTCTGCAGAGTTTTGAGGTATGAGATGGAGGAATTGAATGTTAATTTCGGAACCCAAAGGTTCCTTTATATAGGCATAGGGATGACTCACTCCAACCAATCACAATGCACGATTAAAATTGGAGTTAGAGAGTGACTCTAACTCTTCATGGCAATCCTCTGGCGTAGCCCGAACGCATCGGGATTTGGCTGCTAGGGTTTGGTGAACGGATCAAATGTTTGACAGAACGTTCCAGAATCTGGAAAAAGGACGATCTGGCGGCCGAGGAATGGATCTGGCGGCCGAGGAATCGATCTAGCGGCCGAGGAATCGATCTTACGGCTGAGGAATGGATTTGACGATCTGGCGGCCGATGAATAGATCTGGCGGCCGAGGAAACGATGTTGCGGCCGAGGAATCGATCTTACGGCCGAGGGATTGATCTCTCAGGGAGATTTTCTAGCAACAGGTTGCTCAGGTGAGGAAGTGATGTTAAGGCCGTGAGAACGATGTTACGGCTGACAGATGGATTCTCCTAGGCTTCTGTATTTTCTGTCAAAGGCTATATGGCTCTGGATGGGGTCCTCTAAGTGGCTCAAAGTTCTTATCGAAAGTCCTAAGGTCCTCAAGGAAGCAATCAGCAATCAATGTATCCATTTCATCATCGGGATGGTCCCAAGGTGGGACTTGAAATAATCGTTAGGCCAAATTGGGGTGTCTACAGATGCCCCTCTTTGACTGAACTCAGACGGATCGCGAGACATGTTTGAGTAAGAGTCAAAGCTATAAAAAACAACTCAATTTGGTCCAACCACTATTCCAAGGGGTTTTCGAAAAAGGTTTTTAGTTATGGTCGGGCCGGGAGGCTGCCTACGTATTCCACAAGGGAAATTCAGACCAATCGTAGTTCGGGCAATAAAAGTAAAAAAACTTGGGAGGGTTAGAGACAGAAAACGTACCTTAGGGCTTAAAAAGCCGTAGTGTGACATACCTAGACTGAGCCAGGGTTTTGGCGAAGAGTAGTTGAAGGAGCGCGGGGCTACCTGGGGAGTTTTTTGCGGAGAGCTTCCTTAGTATTTTGGGGTAGATCAGTACACTGCAGGTGCGTTTGCTTTTCTTGATCATCCTTACTTTGACTGAAAGGAGCTCGGTAGAGTAGCCTATCCTTGCGAATGAGCTGGAAGGATTTGATGTAGTGGGGTGGAATCCAAACCATCTGCTGGGATGAGCTGGACGCCGGTTGTTTTTGAGATGTGGGGGGCGCAGGGCCAATATCTAGAGCACGGAGCTTTGGTGATGAGGGAACCGAGGCACGGAGCCGGTTGTAGTCATGAGGCGAGGGCCTGGAGAGTGATAGAATTGAGGCGTGGAGCCTATTGTAGTCTTGAGGCGAAAGCCTGAGGAGATTGGATAGGACCGAAGCGCGGAGCTGGTGTTGATCATAAGGCGAGAGCCTGAGGTGAGCAGATTGAGGCGTGGAGCCTACTGCGGTTATGAGACGAAGGCCTAAAGTGAGCTTGGAGCTTGACAGAACCGAAGCGCGGAGCTGGTATTGATCATAAGGTGAGAGCCTGTGGTGTCAGAGCTTTGAGCTTGACGTGATGAACCGAAGCACGGAGCTGGTATAAGGCAAGGGCTTGAGGTGAAGGAACTGAGGCGTGGAGCCTGTATGCAGTCTTGAGGCGAGGGCCTGAGTTGTCGGAGCTTAGAGCTTGACGTGATTTGAACCGAAGCGTAGAGCTGGCTGCATTCTGATGGTCTGTGCACGGAGCTTTTCCACCATAAGTGTTGGCGTGGAGCCAAAGGATCGAGGCGCTGGACCGATCAATAAAACCGAGGCATAGAGCCGGTTGATTGCAGGGTTGACCTGTTTCATTGAGAGATATGGAGAGTGTATATGTGCGATGTTCGTTTGTTAGATGTGAATAGATATGCAGACTCGACGTGATAATGCAATATGTGCACGGGCCCGTGCGTGTGTGTTTGTTTTAAGCTTAGAGCTTCTATCAAGTTCCAGACTTGAGCATTCAGAGCGTAGAGCTCGAGCATTCGGACGGCAGAATCCGAGCATTCAAAGTACAGGCTTTGAGCGTCCAGTACGCAGTGGTTGGGCATCCAAGCATAGAGCTTGAGCATTCAAGTGTATAACTTGAGCATCCAGTACACAGTGGTTGGGCATCCAAGCGTAGAGCTTGAGCATTCAAAAATGTTAGATTTTTGAGCATTCAGGCGTAGAGCCTGAGAATAGATGTCTTGATTGTTGAGGCGGCTTAGAGCCTGTTGCTTGTTTACGGCTTCGAGCCAGTTGAGATGATGAACACAGGCTTCGAGCCTGTTAAGAACTTGATTGTGTACGGCTTCGAGCCATTTGAGACAATGGGCTTAGAGCCGCTGAGTTGGTTGTTACGGCTTCGAGCCAGTCGATAATGGGCTTGGAGCCGCTAAGATGGTTGTTATGGCTTCGAGCCAGTTGAGATTTGCTTTTTTATGGCTTCGAGCCAGTTGAGACAGTGGGCTTCGAGCCGCTGAGTTGATGAGATGATAGATATGGGCTTCGAGCCGCTGAGATGGTAGACATAGGCTTCGAGCCTGTTGAGGTAATTGGCTTCGAGCCGCTGAATATGATCAATACGGGTGTTGAGATGATTGTTTACGGCTTCGAGCCAGTTGAGATGGTGGGCTTCGAGCCGCTGAGTTGATGAGATGGCAGGCTTGTAGAACTGCTGAGCTATTGAGTATTCCATCTTCCATCTTCCACGGGGATGCTTGGGATGTTTCCAAGGCTAGTTTTGAGTATGCTCGGGATTGCCCCCAAGGCTAGTTCTGAGTATGCTCGGGATTGCCCCCAAGGCTAGATTCCATAGGCTCGGGATTGTCCCCAAGGCTAGTCCTTGACCATATTCCAATTTGTTTAGGGAGGTTTCCATTACTTCCACTGCTGGGAGTGCCTTCCAGAGGCCAAACGCCTTCTAGCGACTCAAATGTCTTCTGGTGGCTAAATGCTTTATGCAAGTTGGCAACATAAATGCTTTCTGGAAGCTAGCAATATAAACGCCTTCTGGAGGGTGCATTGAGTGGAAGTCACAGGATTGTTCTGCTGAGCGCGAGGTTGTGCACATGGCGTGGCATAGAGCTGTTGAGGTGTGGGCGTAGAGCCGCTGAGCAGCACTTGAGCGTCCTCAATGTTTCGGTAAGCTTCCTGAAAAGCAAAAAGTTTGCTTTAGTTCGGAGTTTTTGATTTTGTATGATTTAAGAGAGAGTTTTTTTGTTTTGATTTGCAGGATGAGATCCCTCTTAGCCAGGGGCGTGAATGAGAAGGACCCGTGGTTGGGTCGAAGTTGTTCTGTTTAAAGAAGCTAAGATAACTGTGCCCCCTGTTTAGGCAATGCATGCTTTTTAAACGTCGATTTGATGCCCCTAGCTTTTTATTTGTTTATGCAATCGTGAGATTAACTCCATTTTTGTCCTTGGCAGAGAAACAGGAGACTGGAGGTTCGCGTTGGAGGCCTTTAGTGCACAAGTGGTTTGTGACGTTGTCGGAGCAGGCTCGGGAATTAGTACGTGCTGCTGGTCTTGGGCCGTTTGTTTTGGGCCTCAATCTTCCCAAGATGGATTGGTCGTTGATGACCTCGCTGGTTGAAAAGGTGGTGGGATACTCCCAACACGTTCCACTTTCCTTCTGTTGGCGAGATGACGATCACGCCAGGTGATTTTTTTTTGCTTACTGGCCTATGAGTAGGTGGAGCTCCTCTTTGGGTTAACCCTAGGCTTTGGGAGTGAGTAGGGGATTTGGAGTGGTTCTTGGGCAAGGTGCCCCCTCTTCACTCGCGTGGTCATGTTGACGTCTCTTGGCTGATCAAGACTTTTATGAAGGTTGATATCTTGACTCAGGTGACTGTTGAGTAGTTGACACGGGCCTTTCTTCTCTACCTCGTTGTTTGTCAACAAGGATAGTTCAGTGCATAGGCAGTCTCTAGCCCCTTTGCAGTATTTGGAGGCTGTTTGGGAGCTTGATTGGGGAGCATCTGCCTTGGCCACCTTGTATGGCCTCCTTAGGGCTTGTTCACGGGATAGGACTCTTGGCGGCCACTACCGGGTACTTGAGGTATATCCTTCTTCTTTTCTCGTTGTGATTTTTCCCTTGCTACGAGTGATGGTTGGTGGGGCAACGGAAGCCACGGTTGCCAATTTTGAGCCTTGGCGACGAGTTTTGGACCGATTGACAGTTGACCAGGTACCCCTTGCATTCCTTGTCTTTAGATCTCCATTCCTCAGTGCTGTGGCTGATTTAGACTTTGTTTGTAGGCGAGGTTCGACCCTTGGAGTGGTGTATCAGAGGACACCCCTCTTGCACGTTCCAGGGTTCCAGATTGTACTCGTAGCCTGTTCGAGGGTCCCTTTTGTTAAGCCTGGTACTTATGTGATTGGGTGGCTAGCCAGTGGTGCCCGCGTGCTGAGGATCTTTAGTTTGTTCCTCCTCCTCCTCTGGCGTTGATGAGATCTACTTCTTCGATGTCTAAAGTAGACTTGGAGAATGCTCAGATCAGAGACTAGGCGGATTTACTTCTTTAGGCAGGTGACTGTATGGAGTACTGCCATTTTTCCTTGGTTCTGCCTGCTGTTCCTTCAGTTGCTCTTGTTTGGCCACGGGCCCTTTCCTTTGTCTCCTTCCATTTTGATGACGGAGAAGAGGCGCTTGGTGCTTGCCTCTTGTTTTGCATTCTTTTCCTTGTAGCTTGAGGTTGAATGAGCACCAGCTGTCAGTGGGGAGGATAACCAGCAATCCCCTTCTTCATCTCAGAGATCGTCTTGAAGACGGCGTCACGACCAGCTTTAGGATTTTCTTTTTCCTTCCTGTTCATGGTTAGTAAAGAGAGAAGCAGAGACTGTATTTGTATAGTGAAAGCAACCACAGTGATGATTTGGTAGGCAAGCTTTTTTGTTCATAAAATGAGAAATGCTTTTTATGCCCCTAGATGTCTTGAGTTTGCATGCGATAGTCAGAACATGGCTTTTTAAACAAGTATCTGCTGATAGACAGCAATTTGTGTGAAAATGAAATATTGGCCGAAGAATCGATTACTCGGTTAAAGAATTGATATTGTGGCCGATGTATTGATCCTTCGGCCGTTACTTTGATTTTCCAAAGGTAGATTTTGTTTTGGCCAAGTGGCATCCTCTTTTCTCTTCCTTCTTATGCTTGGTTTTGATTTTCTTACCTTTTGCTTTTGCCTTTGCCATGTTCCATATAGTCCGATTGCCAAACTCGAGAGTTTTCGAGGTATCCTGCTCATTGTGTTAATGACCTTCAGGTTAGAGGGGATGAGCAATAATTCTTGTGTCTATTGCTGTTGCCAATTCTTCGAGAAAAGCATACTCATCTTTTGCGAGCTCAATACGCAAGGTTAGCTATGCTTATCATTGAGTACAAACTTGTTGATGTTTTTTCCTTCTCTCCAAATGTTTGGGCTGCATCTCGATGAGAGATTGCCTACATATCCCTAATCAAGGAATCAGGCCTCTTACGTAGTTCCAAAATCATCACCTTTGAGGCTGAGTTTTCACTCTTGGTTTTTCTTCTCACATGCTCTTGATTTTGCTTAGGTTACCTAATGGAGGTTGAGTCCCTAGCGAGCTTTTCTTTGAATGCCTTAACTTTTGCCTAGGCTGCGTTTTTGCATTTTCTGGCCTAGCAGGCTTTGCTCTTACTTTTGCTTGGGTTTTCAGGTTACCCAACGAGCACTTCTCTCAAGAGGATTTCTGCATTTCGGAGAGGAATCTGATGGAGATATTTTTCTAAATCTCCATTGTGTTTGTACCTTCATAATGAACGAGCTAACCCTAAGTGTTCTCGCGGAGATAGTGTCTTCTTTCTAAGTTTTGACAAAAACCTAGTTTCTTAAGCAACTAGAGTTCATCCTTTCCTTCCTTTTTATCAGCGACACAAGGAACTTGATTCCTTGAAATTTCCCTTATTTGGCAAAGAGGCTATGGTGTATTGGTAATTGCAATTTAGGAAATAAATCATTGAATAAGCATATTCTAGAGGATGAAACAGGAATTCACTTGGTAGAAATTAAATGCCCAAGCAGGGGCTCAAAACATGTTTTAGCTTGATAAAAGCAATGTTTAATGTTCTTTGCCATGTTGTGACTTCTTAGCTATTGTAGCATTTCGAGGTCGTTTTCAAAACCTTTGCCTTTCGCAACTTTATACTCTTTTCCACCCTCTTCTTTGCCAAACAGGGCCTTTGAACTGGATCCATCTCACTGGTGGCTACTTCTTTGTGACATGAGTAGTCCCCAAATGGAAGTGTTGGTCTAGGTTTTCATCACCCTTTCTTCCCCCTTATTGATTGTGTAGTCGTCAGCCATTTCCACTTGATTGAATAGTGATGTTAAGGAGATTCCATCGAGTGGATCATTGTATTCTCCTTTCATTTCGTCAAAGTCATTTTCCCCTTTGCTTGTTCTTCTTCATTACTTTTGTCAGACATGTCGGGATTGATTACTTCCGATTGATCGGACTCATTGTTTTCTTCCTCCTTCATCATGAAACATTCATCCTCCTCTGGGAAGGTAAAGGTTGGCTTGGCTTGATTGTTTTGGACAATGTATTGGCCAGGATTGTATGTGGGGTTGTGAGGTAGGTTTATGAGATCAATGTTTCGGGGTGGTGGTTCAGCATTGTGAGTAGGAAGTGGATTGGCTTGCACATCAGGTTTTGGAAGTTTTATAGTTCGGCTATCAATGAGATCTTGCATGCGGTTATCTGTTTCATGCCTAGGGTGTTGGTGGTAGGCGCACTGTTTGTTAGGATCATGGTTTGGGCCATAGAGTGGCTGAGGAAGTGGTTTGTTTAAAGGTTTGAGATGCCCCTAACGGCTCAGAATGGCTGAGGCTGGAGATGAGGTCATATAGAGAGAGGGTCAAAGTTGCGACCGGGGCGATTTGAGCTTCGGGATGAGCTAATTTGAAAAGGGTCTTATGGTAAGGTTGAGTTAAGGGTGTTGACGGAGGCAGAAGATGTACGGGTTGGGAAGGTTTTCTTGGGTGGAGGAGTTTCTTCTTTCCCAATGAGGCCTAGCTTGATCCCCTCTTCAATCTGCAGCCCAGTAGCATGCAGGCGCTTGAAATCAGTGATAGCTTGAGTGTAAATGTGCGTGAGGTACTTGGGCTGCAAACTCTTGACAACTATTCTCACTTGATCTTCCTCAGAGGGGCGGTTCTTCATCTTGGCGGCTTTTTCTCTCTATCTAGCCACAAAGGTTGCAAAGTCCTTGTTTGACTCATGTTTAGTCATTTCCAAATCTCGAGTTGTTAACTCAATTTGGACGTTGTATGCATATTGCTTGACAAAAGCATTGGCAATTTCTGGCCAAGTATGATAGTGTAATCGAGAGCGCTTTCAGTAAGAGCCCTTTGAAATAACTGAACAATGAGCTCATCATTCAAGCCATTGGCTTCAGAGTGTTGATGACATGGCGGACATGGTTAGTGGGATTGCCAGTTCTATTGAACTTCTCAGGTAGTTGAGAATCTGGAAAAAGGCAGAGTCCTTCAAAATCTAGAATTTGGTCCCCTTGTGAACGGGCCAGAGTACGTTTGATCTCCTTGACTTGTTTGGCCAATTCAGGGTTTTCTGCCAATACCACTTCTTGAGGATTCTCATCTTCCACCGATTTCTCTTCGTTCTCAGCATCTCTTGCTGCTTTCTCTACTAGTAAGGTAGCGACTTTGAACTTGGTGATTAGCAATGATGGCGTCGTTATCTGCCATGAAAGTGGGAGGATTACTTGATGAAGCTTAGGGTTTGATAGATGATTGAGTTTGTTGAGGAGATGACCGCGGAGTCCCTGGAAGTGATTGGGACCGTAGCAGTGTAGGTGTTTTGGCCGGTGAGAGTGACAGACGGGACGGTTGCAAAGACCTCTGTTTGGCATGGCTTCGGGTGTTGTAAGAGTATAAAATTGGCTGTGGTTGCTTCTTTGTTTTACTTATTGTGTCTGCTTTGAAAAGTAGAGTACCTGTAAGTCAGTACTTGGCTTGTGTAGGGTTAGGATTTGGGCTGGAAATCCCAACCCTTCTGCACAGAAAGAGTTAATTACAACAACAGATGGTACAAGGTGTGAGGAAGAACTTGGAAGCGAAAATGCAAGTAGGTTCCTAGCCTGTAGGTTCCTGTCTTAGTTTGATAAGTTCTATGGCTTTCTAATACATGCAAGGTTTTGGTAGTCTCAGGGTGCTCCGTTGTCAAAGGGCACCAGTCCTCTCATCAGCCCATCATAGGCGGTGATTGGGTGATTCCCTTTTTGATATACCACTAGGTACGAGTGACTGTGGAGTTTGCTGGAACCCCCAACATAGCCCGTGTCATGCCGGGATATCAGGTGAACTCAACGGGTTGCCCGCTCGATGCATATGATAAATGAATTAAACAAGGCATGTATTAGTCTTATGTTGAACTTTTTGGTTATGGCTCTCATATTCCCCAGCAGAGTCGCCAAAAACTGTAGACACCTCCCAAACGGGGCATCGCCATACAGATTGATCATGTTTGTTTGCTCGATTGGTTGCTTGCTTCGTAAACCAAAATCATGGACATTCCCATGGCTAGGAACATCGCCACATGATAGCGGTTATCATCAAAACAGAGTCGCCACCCAGTTTATTAAAACTGGGAAAATAGATAGAGATTCTGAGTACGGGAGCCAAAAGTACAGTAAGGGGAAGGTGTTAGGCACCCCTCTCTGTCCAGCCGTGAGACTGGCCCATAATTGTTCAACATGAGACATATACGTGCTTCATTTAATTCTAACACTTAGTCTGTTTAATTAAGCCTTTAACAGTGAATAAGGTGAGCCAGGACTGTAATTGAAAGCATGCATTAGAAAGCAGAACAAAACAAAGCTGTCCCAGGAAATTGATTACTCGGCCGGTGAATGGATGTCACGGCCGAGTAATCACACTGGTTTTATGTACCGGCCGAGGGATTGAAGCCCCGGTCGGTGTTCTTCCTCACACCAGACAGAAAAGTTAGTAGATAATCAAAACGCTACGATTAATCATAAAAACAGTAAATAAACCAAACCAGAGGCCGTTGGGCCTCACCACCTTGATCCCTCAGTTGCTTGATTGCTTTGGATTAGTGATGATTGACTGATTGCTTCTTTGGAAACCCTAGGGTTGGGGTTTGAACTTCGGGGTTTGATCGTTCGAGATGTGGCTGCCTTTGGAAGGTTAGGGCTTCTATAGAGGGAGTACGTGAGATGATTTCTGCAGAGTTTTGAGGTATGAGATGGAGGAATTGAATGTTAATTTCGGAACCCAAAGGTTCCTTTATATAGGCATAGGGATGACTCACTCCAACCAATCACAATGCACGATTAAAATTGGAGTTAGAGAGTGACTCTAACTCTTCATGGCAATCCTCTGGCGTAGCCCGAACGCATCGGGATTTGGCTGCTAGGGTTTGGTGAACGGATCAAATGTTTGACAGAACGTTCCAGAATCTGGAAAAAGGACGATCTGGCGGCCGAGGAATGGATCTGGCGGCCGAGGAATCGATCTTACGGCTGAGGAATGGATTTGACGATCTGGCGGCCGATGAATAGATCTGGCGGCCGAGGAAACGATGTTGCGGCCGAGGAATCGATCTTACGGCCGAGGGATTGATCTCTCAGGGAGATTTTCTAGCAACAGGTTGCTCAGGTGAGGAAGTGATGTTAAGGCCGTGAGATCGATGTTACGGCTGACAGATGGATTCTCCTAGGCTTCTGTATTTTCTGTCAAAGGCTATATGGCTCTGGATGGGGTCCTCTAAGTGGCTCAAAGTTCTTACCGAAAGTCCTAAGGTCCTCAAGGAAGCAATCAGCAATCAATGTATCCATTTCATCATCGGGATGGTCCCAAGGTGGGACTTGAAATAA
This sequence comes from Rhododendron henanense subsp. lingbaoense, assembly GCA_020567845.1. Classification (NCBI taxonomy): domain Eukaryota; kingdom Viridiplantae; phylum Streptophyta; class Magnoliopsida; order Ericales; family Ericaceae; genus Rhododendron; species Rhododendron henanense. The sequence goes on along the minus strand of CM036313.1, from coordinate 15,659,385 downwards.
TCGTTAGGCCAAATTGGGGTGTCTACAAGGATGATCGGTGATCCCCACACCAGTGGTGCACATACTACCATTAGGGCTGTCCACGGATCGGGTTTGGTCGAGTTCGGGTCGGGTTGGACCCGACCCGACTTTTGTCAGATTATTGAAACACTCACCCGAAACCGACCGAACTTGTAGTCGGGCTCCGACCGAATTCTTGCCGGGTGGATTTGGTCGGGTTCGATTGAGTTACCCAAACGCCCAAACATTTCCTGAGTGTAATTGCAGTCCACTAGTCCCATTCTTCAACCAAATCCTCCCGAACAACAATTCCATTCTTTAGCCAGCAAGCAAAAAAAAAATGGAAACTTTGCAATCACAGACCACTGAGACCAGATCATAATCACGATTCACAACAAAATATTACAAAATCACGATTAACAATCACCGATCTACAAAAAAAAAATTTGAAAATCAAATTTTTGATTCCAAAATTACAGCAGCCCAGTGGACAAGGAACGACTACAAACCTTAGTTCTCTTTCTCCTTCTAAAAACCTTCGGTCTAAAACAGATCTACAAAGTACAAACCTTCGTTCTTCTTCTTCTCCTTCTCGACTTCGTTGAGGACGAGGTGGAGATGCCAACGTAGCCGGCAGAGGACTGGTGGGGAAGCTAGCGGAGTGTGGTGGCGGGCGTTTGGGAAGAGAGAACTGGACTGTGGGAAATGGAGGAGTGGAGGAGAACGCCATTCGTCCGGTGAGGAGTGATGGAAGCTGCGTCTGGGAACTGAGAAGTGGGGAATGGCCGAAATGGGGATTAGGGGTTTTTTTTTCCAGTTTTATACTAAATCCGTCGGTCGGATCGGATCACCCGAGAAGTAATTTGGTGCATCCGACACTCGACCGACCAACTAGAAAATCCGAGAAAATGGACCCGAATCCGACCGATCGGGTTGATCAGATCCGTCCATTGCCTTCATTTTTCGGTCGGGTTGGGTCGGGTAGTCGGGCGGGTCGGGCCTATGGACAGCCCCAACTACCATGACTGGCGTACGGCATCCGATTACTGGCGTGCGCCACCTATTATCACAACGATCTTTGAAACTTTGCATGGTATTGATTACCAGCCTTGACCCTGCCAGCCCCCCTCAGGGGTCAGAACAAATAACAGTATCAAAGGTGGTATACCTTTGCTTGAGAGTTTGGAGGTGAGTTTGAACTTGAGATTGAGGCTTGAGGGTTGAGTGATGAATGAGAGGGGGGTGTTATGGACTGTGGTGGACCACTCCTTTGCTTTCTCTCTCAATGGTTGAAAGAGAGACAAGGAAAAGGAGAGAAATAAGAAGAACCAAGGCTTGGCCTCTCTTAATGGTGCTAACCCCTTGCAAATGAATGCAAGGGGGGGTATTTATAGGCTAGACACAACTGAACAAGGCTGGGATCAGTTTGGCATTAAGGCTTGTTTGGCTTTGAGGGAGCCTCCCATGCATTAAATGCATGGGACTTGGCTTGAAAGGCTTTGTAGGAGAGAAGGGGACAGCCCTGGACGATACAATCATCAGGAAAGCTGTAGCCCACGTCAGGGTGGCACAAAAGTCCCGCGCACGTTGCTGAATAAAGTTGATTTGACTGGGTTTGACTGGCGTGCGCCAGTTCTCTACCTGCGTGCGCCAGTGGAAACTGAGTCAACGGTCGATGGCTGACACGTGGCAGTTTACCAGCGCACGCTAGTAAAGAACTAGCGTAAGCAGGTAGGGTTTTGCTATGGCCATTTGGTTCTGGCTTGAAGGGTTTGAAAGAGGTTCGAAGAGGTTTTGGATGGGGTTCAGGACGCTCAAAGCTCAAACACACCAACGAACTTGAGTTATTCTTGACCTTAATCATCACTAGGGAATCAAAGACCGTAAGTAAACTAATCTGGGCAGTCCAGAATGGGGTGTCTACAGTAGCCCCCCTTTGATGGCACTTGGAGCACCATCGACTTGGTATAAGTGACGTCAAAGGTTTTCTAGACACCCTTCCGGGCTATCCAGAGCAGAACATACGAATTCAATGATAGACATGAAACTTAAAGAACTTGATTGACCGGATTGACCGATTGGACAGATCGCCACCGCTGGGGATAATATAGATGGAGGGTTTGCCGTTGAGCCGATTTGAAAGAACAGCTTAGTCCGGGAAGACGAACTCTACCGGGGAATCGTTCTGTTTGTAGGCAAACTCTCCTGGGGAAATAGGTGGACTCTCCTGGGGAATAAGCCACCGCAGATGACCCGACTCCGTTGGGGAAAGATTCTGTTATACGGACGGGAGGACCGTCGTTGATTTGAGATTGGACAGGTGGACCGTCGTTGATTTGAGATTGGACGGGTGGACCGTCGTTGATTAATTGAGATTGGACGGGTGGACCGTCGTTGATTTGAGATTGGACGGGTGAACCGTTGTTGATTTGAGATTGGACGGGTGTATCGTCGTTGATTTGGAATTGGACGGGTGTACCGTCGTTGATTTGGAATTGGACGGGCTCTGCCTGGGGAATAGCTAGCCAGAGGTGAAATCATGGCTTGGGGCAGTATGGGCTGCCATTGAGAGCGGATTTCAGCACTGAAGTGACTTTGGGCCTCAAGCCCAAAGACAACTGGCATACGGCACCAAACTATAGGCGTACGCCAGGTAATTTGCCAGGCCCAGATTTTTAGTTGGCTCAGACCCGGCCCAGTTGCTCCCTTCGTCGTTTAAACTCCTAGGGGCAGTACGAAACCGCCATACTTCGTCTTTCAAACTCCCACACATTCTCAAACTTTCTCCAATCTCCCACTCTCTCTCATTTTCCCATTCCTCACCCAAAACCTCTTACCTGCACTCGTCCATGGCAGAATTCGGCGGCGGCAGCGGCAGCGGCAGCGGGAATAGTGGCCATGGTGAAGATCGGCCAAGGGATGAAACCGAGGCCATTAGGGCTCAATCGACAGGCGAAGCTTCAACAGGTCCTGGTATAGTGGTTTCAGGTGGCAGCGGCGATGATGGTGGCCATGCACAGGAGGCCGGTGGTGATGGTGATCGGCTTGCGCCGGTAGACGAGGGGCGCACGCTGGTGGTTCTGGGTACAACGGGGCCACGAGTGCAAAGGCTGGACTTCCAGAGTGGGGTGGAGGGTTTGGTGGTGACCGGCGGTGGCTTGGGTGGGGCCAGTGGCAGTGGTGGTGTTGACGGTGAGGGTCGACCGAGGTTGCTTCCGAGGGGTTCGGAAAGGGGAAAGGATCCAATGATAGAGGAGGAGGTACCGAGAGCAGCCCACGTGGAACAGGTTGAGTTTATCCCTCCCGAGGGGTCGTCGAGCCATGAGCCGATCATGAGTAGCGACTTGGCGGAGTTTATAGGTGAGGCCTCGCTTGCCCGGCTTATGAGGGAGAACCCGGCAGCGGTGGCGGCAGTGATGGCGGCCCGTGAAGAGAGGCTGCAGCAGATAGCCCGGTCTGACGAGGAGGAGAGACTGAGACGGGAGCAAGAGGAGGCCGAGAGGGCTCAGGGGGAGCTAAAGCGAGAGGCAGAGGCGGCCGAGAGGGCCCAGGAGGAGGGACCCTGGGCGTACGAGGTGGCGGTGACCTTGGCGGAATCTCTTCGTCAGTCGCCTCGTGCTAGGTTTGTGGCGGGGACTTACGTACCGCCGGAGCCACACGTGTTCTTACCGTCGGGGGATGTGAGTTACGTGCCCCGCCAGGCCGACTACGACACAGAGCAGGTGCTGAGGGACCCCGATAGGCACTTGTCCAGGACTTGGGCTTAGGTATAACTTTCAACTCGCCTTGATTTCTGTTTTACGTTGCTGCATTTGTTGGAAACCACACTCGTTGTAGCATGCATGCTATTTCGAACCATTTGTGATCCTTAGAACCTGAATTGACTGGGTAGAATGCCTGAAAACGATAATTGACTGATAATGATGCCGGTAGCTTGAATCGACTGATAGGATGCCTGGACACGATAATCGACTGAATAAAATGCCTTCGACGCTAGATTTGAATGGTAGAATGCCGGATATGATGCTCTGGTAGCTTGAACTTGATTGACATAACACTTCGTTGCTTGACTCGATCGTGGAATATCTTGAAATAATGATCGACTGGTAGAATGCTTTGATAACTTGAAGCGATTGGTAGGATACCCTTGAACTAGTACACTTATTGCTTGATTCGATTGTGGAATGACTTGAAATGATAACTGAAATACAGCATGCTTGTCATAACTGTAGGATTACTCCTGAAATTCTTGATTCGATTGCCTGTTGCATTTGGACTGCATTTACTGACAACCTTTTCCTGTCTAGCTTTTGTGATGTGCAGAGAGGAGTGGTGAGTACCCGGGGACACGGGGGTCCCGCGTACTCGTTGGAGCTGTACAAGGACTTGCCAGAGCGGGTCAGGGCTTTAGTGGATGCCGCGGGATTTGGTCTGTTCATCCCGGTACTGATAGCAGTGAAAAGTGACCACGCCCTGCTGACTGCATTGGCGGAGAGGTGGCACGATACTTCCAACACCTTCCACTTCCCGATCAGAGAGATGACAGTGACCCCGGTGGACTTTGCTGCTTTGACTGGCCTGAGGGTAGGGGGTGAGCCTATTCCTTTTGACCTGGGGATCCATAGGGATACGTGTAGACACCTCCCAAACGGGGCATCGCCATATAGATTGATCGTTTGTTGCTCGATTGGTTGCTTGCTTCATAAACCAAGATCGTGGACATTCCCATAGCTAGGAACATCGCCACACGATAGCGGTTATTATCAAAACAGAGTCGCCGCCCAATTTATTAAAACTGGGAAAAGAGATAGAGATTCTGGGTACGGGAGCCAAGAGTACAGTAAGGGGAAGGTGTTAGGCACCCCTCTCTGCCCAATCGTGAGACTGGCCCATAGTTATTCAACATAAGACATGTAGATACTTTGTTTAATTCTAACACATAGCCTGTTTATTTAAGCCTTTAAACAGTAAATAAGGTGAGCCAATGCGATAATCAAAGCATGCATCAGCAAGCAGAGAAGCAAAACAAACTGTCCCAGGATAATGGATCCCGCGGCCGGTGAATTGATGTCACGGCCGAAGGATCCTCCTGGTTTGATGTATCGGCCGAGGGATCGAAGCCCCGGTCGATGTTCTTCCTCACACCAGACAGAAAAGTTAATAGATGATCAAAACGCTACGGTTAGTCATAAATACAGTAAGTAAAACAAACCAGAGGCCGTTGGGCCTCGCCACCTTGATCCCTCAGTTAATTGATTGCTTCGGATTGAGTGTGATTGACTGATTGCTTCTCAAAAAACCCTAGGGTTAGGGTTTGAACTTCGGGGTTTGATCGTCGGATGGATGGCTGCCTTCGGAAGATTAGGACTTTTGAAGAGAGGGTTTGAGAGAGTATTTTTGCAGAGTGTCGGAGCTTGGGTGAGTAATTTCACTTGTTAATTTCGGAGCCCAAAGGCTCCTTTATATAGGCATAGGGATGACTCACTCCGGCCAATCAAATGGCACGATTGCAATTGCAATTGCAATTGCAATGCAATTCAAACTCCTCGTTGCAATCTCTGAACGTGGCCTGAACGCATCGGAGAGGTAGTGTAGTTGGATCAAACAATTGACAGAACGTTCCAGAGTCTGGAAAAAGGACGATCTGGCGGCCGATCAATGGATCTGGCGGTCGAGGAATTGATGTTGCAGTTGAAGGATAGATCCTGCGGCCAAGGGATTGATCTCTCAGGGAGATTTTCTAGCAACAGGTTGCTCGGGTGAGGAAATGATGTTAAGGCCGTGAGATCGATGTTACGGCCGACAGATGGATTCTCCTAGGCTTCTGTAGTTTCTGTCTGAAAGGCTGTATGGCTCTGGATAGGGTCCTCTAAGTGGCTCAAAGTTCTTACCGAAAATCCTAAGGTTCGCAATCAGCAATCAGCAATCACTGTATCCATTTCATCATCGGGATGGTCCCCAAGGTGGGACTTGAAATAATCGTTAGGCCAAATTGGGGTGTCTACAGATGCCCCTCTTTGACTGAGCTCAGACGGATCGCGAGACATGTTTGAGTAATAGTCAAAGCTGTAAAAAGCAACTCAATTTGGTCCAACCACTATTCCAAGGGGTTTTCGAAAAAGGTTTTGTTATTGTCAGGCCGGGAGGCTACCTACGTATTCCACAGGGGAAATTCAGACCAACCGTAGTTCGGGCAATAAAGAAAAATAAAAAGTTTGGAGGGTTAGAGACAGAAGACGTACCTTAGGGCTTAAAAAGCCATAGTGTGACGTACCTAGACTGAGCCAGGGTTTTGGCGAAGAGTAGTTGAAGGAGCGCTGGGCTGCCGGGGAGTTTTTGCGGAGAGCTTCCTTAGTATTTTGGGGTAGATTAGTACACGGCAGGTGCGTTTGCTTTTCTTGATCATCCTCACTTTTACTGAGAGGAGCTCGGTAGAGTAGATTATCCTTGCGAATGAGTTGGAAGGAATTGATGTAATTGGGGTGGAATCCAAGCCATCTGCTGGGGATGAATCGGATGCCGTTTGTTTTGAGATATGAGGGGCGCGAGGCCAGTAACTAGAGCACGGAGCTTTGGGGATGAGGGAACCAAGGCACGGAGCCGGTTGTAGTCATGAGGCGAGAGCCTGAAGAGTGATGGTTTTTGACGTGGTGGAACCGAGGCACGGAGCCGGTCATAGTCACAAGGCGAGAGCCTGGGGTGATTAGAACTAAGGCGTAGAGCCTGTTGTGGTCATGAGGCGGGGGCCTGAGAAGAGCTTAGAGCTTGATGGAACCGAAGTGCGGAGCTGGTATTGATCATAAGGCGAGAGCCTGAGGTGTCGGAGCTTAGAGCTTGACATGATTTGAACCGAAGCGTAGAGCTGGTTGCATTCTGATGGTCTGTGCACGGAGCTTTCTCATCATAAGTTTTTGGCGTAGAGCCAAAGGATCGAGGCGCTGGACCGATCTATAAAATCGAGGCGTAGAGCCGGTTGATTGCAGGGTTGACCTGTTTCATAAGAGATATGCAGAGTGTATATGTGTGATGATGGTTAGATGTGAACAGATATGATGATGCAGACTCGATGTGATAATGTTGATGCAATTGATGTAAATGTGCACGGGCCCGTGCATGTGTGTTGATTTAAGCTTAGAGCTTCTATCAAGTTCCGGACTTGAGCATTCAAAGCGTAGAGCTCGAGCATTCGGATGACAGAATCCGAGCATTCAAAGTACAGGCTTTGAGCGTCTAGTACGCAGTGGTTGGGCATCCAAGCGTAGAGCTTGAGCATTCAAGTGTAGAACTTGAGCATCCAGTACACAGTGGTTGGGCATTCGAAGAGCTTCGCGCATTCAAAATGTTAGATTTTGAGCATTCAAGCGTAGAGCTTGAGAATAAATGATATCTTGATTGTTGAAGCGGCGTAGAGCCTTTTGAGATAGTTACGGCTTCGAGCCAGTTGAGTGATGGGCGTAGAGCCGCTGAGATGACTGTTATGGCTTCGAGCCAATTGAGATAGTGGGCTTGGAGCCGCTGAGTGATAGCGAGTATAGGCATAGAGCCGCTGAGATGGTTGTTACGGCTTAGAGCCAGTTTGAGATAGTGGGCTTGGAGCCGCAGAGATAGTGAGCGTAGAGCTGCTGGGACGGTTGTTACGGCTTAGGGCCTGTTGAGTGAGTGAATACGGGCGTAGAGCCGCTATGTTAATGGGCGTTGAGCCGCTGAGTGATGGGCGTGGAGCCTATTGAAATGGTTGTGCTGAAACTGTTGAGAAGGTGGACATAGGCATATGTCGTTGAATGGCTTGATAATGATGAGCTCGAAGCTGCTGAGCTGTCGGTGATGCGAGGAGCATGGCGTTGTCGAGTGACTTGTGCAAGCTCGAAGCTGCTGAGCTGTCGGTGATGTGAGGAGCATGGCGTTGTCGAGTGACTTGTGCACAAGGCTATCGAGCGTAGAGCTGTTGTGGTAATGAGCTCAGGACTGCTAAGTGTCTTGCTTTGCTTCGGCCAATAGTTTGTGGAGAGAGAACTTCCTTATGCTTGGATATGCCCCCAAGGCTAGCTTTGATCACGTTGTATTGGCTCGGGGATGCCCCCAAGGCTGACTTGATTCTGCTTTCGTTGGTCGAAGATTCAGAAGCCCATGATTGCTTGAGTTAGTGCACTGAGCATGATCTGATGTTACTGAAGGAAATTGATTGAAGGGCCAGGAGATCGATCTCTCGGCCGAATGATTGATGTTTCGGCCGTGAGAAAGCCAAAAGTCAGAAAATCGATTTAAGTTCGATTTAATCGATCTCACGGGTCATTCTCCCCTTTCTTCCTCCATCCTTCATTCTTCTCTCCCTTTCGAGCGACCGTCGCCGTCCCTCTCTTCCTCAACCACCGCCGTTTTCCACCTTACCGCCATCGATCTTCCGACCACCACGGTTCCGGCCGTCATTTTCCTTGGCTGTCATGGCTTCGCCACCTCCTCCTCCACCGTCATTTGATATTCCTGCCGCATCTAGGGACACGGGCAAAGCTCCGGCCGTTGAGGCCGCGATTCTTGGCGGGGTTTCGAGTTCCCGCGTCTTACGTTCGAGTCGACGCAGAGCCACTGTTGGGGGGAGCTCCTCGCAACCTATTCCTCCTGAGACAGAGCCCGAGGTTTCTACTGATGCAGGCGGTGATGTTCTACCGCCGTTTGATGTTGCTACATACGCCCCTCAGGTTCACATGGTTAGACGTGGCGGTTCATTGCGATATCGTCCTCCTCTCAGCGATGTCCCACCTGAGGTTTTGCACAGGGAGCCGGAGCAGCACCTTGGTTTCACCAATAGGAAGGTAAAATTTTGTCCTGTCAAATGATTTTTATGTATAAGATGAAGCGATAATTTGATATTTGATAGGGAATTTTGAGTTTTCAGAAGTTGCTCCCTGTATAGGCGATGTTTTTGTATTGATTTTCTTCTTCGTATTTTGTCAGGCGAATGAGAGGCTACGCGTGTGGGGAAGCTGCCCCTAGGTGTTTGAGTGGCACGAGAGGCTTCCTCGAGAAGCCAAGGACATGGTTGCTTTGGCCGGCTTTGAGTAGCTAATACGGGGCTTTCATCTTCCGAAGGCTGAGCTGGGGTTGACCACAGCATTGGTGGAGCGGTGGTGGGATACCACCAACACTTTTCATCTTCCCAAGGCTGGAGAGATGACGATCACTCCAAGCGATTTTGCTTTGCTTACAGGTCTGAGAGTTGGTGGTGATCCTCTTCCGATTGACCCACAAATCCACGAGCGAGAGGGTGCTTTTGAATACCTTTTGGGGAAGGTCCCTCTTGTGTCAGAGAGCGGTCACATCACCTATTCCTAGCTTCGGGAAGAGTTTGATCGAGATGATATCCTGACGGAGGTTTCCCTTTCTCAGCTGGTACGAGCTTTCCTTCTTTATCTCCTTGGGCAGACTCTGTTTTGTAATAAGGAGAATTCTGTGCATGTCCAGTTTTTGGCCGCCTTGGTCAATTTGGAAATTATAGCAGAGTTCGATTGGGGGACTCTTGCTTAGCTACGCTGTATGGGCACCTGAGCGCCTGTTCCCGAGGTGTTAGTTTGTCGCTGGGTGGGCATCACCGTGTTCTCGAGGTACATACTTTAGCTTTCTTTGTCGTTCCTTTGTCGCTTCGTTTTCTATATCTCACGCTCGTCTTTTATCTTGTAGCTCTGGGCCTTTGAATATTTGCTGCAGTTCCCTCCTCCGACTAGGCATATTGAGCCTAGGTTTGTTCCAAGGGCGGCCCGCTGGCTGAAAGGGGTCCGGAGGACGTGGTCGCCTATTATGGATTTGCTAGCTTGGAGGCGAGTTTTGGATCGCCTGACAGTGGATCAGGTACGATGTCTCTTTATTCTCTGATTTTCATGCAATTTCTTCATTCTGTTATTTTGATGTTATTTCCCTTATTACAGGTGCGATTCGATCCGTGGGGCACTTTGCTTGACGATGCTCCTTTGGAGTTGACTTTGGCTCGGGCTTTGGACAGCCAGCGTTTCCTCCTGGAGGGGCCCTTCTTGAGAGCTTGGTACCTTGGGGAGAGGGTAGCGAGTCAGTACTTCCCACGCTCTGAGGCGTTGCTGCTTGTTCCTCTTCCTCCTCCAGCTGGCATGAGGTCAACTCATCTTTTGACAGAAGAGGGTTTGCTCCTTGCTCTTGAGAGACTGCCAGCCGTGAGTTTTCTTCAGGCGGGAGATTACTCGACCTTCCGTTTGGCCTCGCTGACCCTACCTACTGCTACTGCTGCTGCTGCTCCCCCTGTTTGGCCACGGGCCCCCAGCTTTATCTCTTTCCACAATGCCAACAGAGAAGAGGAGACGCTGACACCGTGTGCTACGCAGCTCTACGTGCTTCCTACCGGAGTTCAGCAGGTAATATTGTAGATTCTGCTTTAGTTTCCTTCAGTATTCTTCACTTGCTTTGCTGTATATGTAATTGTTTCCTCTGCAGGTGCCTGCTGATGTTGTTCAGGAATGGTTGCGTGCATTCCAGAGTGCAGAGGCCTTGGCTCGACGGCAGCGAAGCCGGATAGTCGCGGTATATATCCTTTGAGTTCTTCTCTTTCCATCCCATATTCTATGTGAATCTGAGTGTCCACAAACTATGTTTCGCAGCTTGAAGCGGAGCAGGTGCCAACGGTGTCAGTTACTCAGAGTGCTGGGGTCAGCGAGGGCGGAAGCACCAGGGCTGGTGACGGAGGTGCTAGAGATGGTGATGGAGCTGATGGCGAAGGTGAAGGATAAAGAATTAGTGTCCCTGTTCCTGAGCGCTTTCGTCCTTCTTCTTCCCGTCCTGCGCCCAAGAGAGGCCGCGGCCAGTAGCTTTCCTTTTTCCTGTATTTGTTAGTTCTAAAACAGATAATTGATATTTGTATTTTTTTATGAAGCAACTTCAGCGTGCTTGGCAAGTATTATTATTTGTGTTTTAAGGGAACATGTTTCGTCTCGAGATACTTTTTGTAACAGATTAAAACATGGACCGAGGAATGGATTGCTCGGCCGAGAATTCCATTCTTCGGCCGTTACTTCTATTCCCTGAAGAGGCTGGACCTTTTGTTGTTTAACCAAGTGGCATTCCTTCCTTCTTACACTTGAATTTGATTCATGCCTTTTATTTGCTCTTGCCGTCTCCACAGCCTATTTGCCATGTTTTTTTTATTTTAGAATACTTTGTCCTTTATGTTGACGACTTCTGAGTTAGAGAGGACGAGCGATGATTCTCATGTGTCTTTGTTTTTGTCAATTCCCTGGAAAACGACTAACTCATCTTTTGCGAGCTCAATACGCAGGGTTAGTTATACCCATCGTTGAGCACAAATCTTTGGATGTTTTCTTCTTCTCTCCAAATGTTTGGGCCGTGTCTCGATGTGAGATTGCCTACGTATCCCAATCAGGGAATCAGGCCTTTTTACGTAGTTCCTAGATCACCACCTTTGGGGGTTGGGTTTTCACTCTTGGTTTTTCTTTTCACATGCTCTAAGTTTTGCCTAGGTTACCTGATGGAGGTTGAGTCCCTAGCAATCTTTCGAGTGCCTTATCTTTTGCCTAGGCTGCACTTTCGCATTTTCTTGCCCTAGCAGGCTCTGCTCTTACTTTTGCTTGGGTGTATAGATTACCCAACGAGCATTTTTCTTTCAAGAGGGTTTCGGTGTTTTGGAGAGGAATTTGATGGAGATGTTCTTATGAATCTCCTATTGTATTTGTACCTTCACAATGGGTAAGCTAACCCTAAGTGTTCTCACGGAGATAGCGTCTTCTTCCTAAGCTTTTGACAAAAACCTAGTTCTTAAGTAATCAGGGCTCGTCCCTTCCTCCCCTTTTGTTATCATCATAAAGAATTAGATTCTTAAGACCCTTTCATCTTGGCAAAGAGACTGTGGCGTGTAGCAATAGCATTTTAAAGGTTGAACCATTAATCAAGCATAAAATGATAAAATGAGAATTTTATTTTATTGCAGAGAATGCCCAAACAGGGGCCCAAAATGTGTCCTAATTTTGTCTTTAGGGAATGAAAGTAATGTTTCATGCGGTTTACTGTGGTATCTCGGGAGTTGCTCCTTTGCCTTTCACAGTTTTATACTCTTCTTCACCCTCTTCCTTGCCAAACAGAATCTTCAGGTCAAACTCAGCTAACACTTCGATCCAGTCTTTGGGAATAGATGTTGAATTTGTTGGTTCTTCTTCCATATCACTGTCAGTCCATTCTTGATCAAAGAAGATTTGCATTACAGGGTACCTTTGCTTGGTAATTTCGTCTTCCCATGTTTCTGCGAAGCCACAAAATAGGAAGTCTTCTCCTTCTCTTACAAACCAACCATTGAGTGTTTTTGGGATCATGAGTTTCTCTTCTTTGACCCTGCTTCCTCTTGCCTTAACCTTTTCCATACTTCTCTTCTTTTCTATCTTGGCTTCTCTCGGGGTGTAGCCAAGACCAAAGGCATATTGATTATGCGGGGGATCAATCATTTGCGGGATGCCTTGTGATCTTTTGCCTAAACCCAACCCAGGGAGGTAGTTTTGTTTCTTCATCATCCATATGGTAGGGGTGCTTATGTAGAAGTTTCTTTCAGCCATCAAGGCTTGCATAGCAGTCGCTTCCTCAAGACTGAATTCAGTAAGGAGGGTTTCCTTGGTTCCTACCTCTTGGACAGGTGTGTCAGAATGAGCTCGGATCGATGAATCCCCCAGAATGGTTATGACTCTTCCATCTACTGCGAATTTGACCTTCTGATGCAAAGTGGAAGGCACCGCCCCAGCGTCGTGCAACCAAGGTCTTCCTAGTAAAAGATTGAAGGTGGCTGGTATATCCATCACATGGAACTCCACGTCTCTTTTGATCTTCTCCATTTCTACTGGCAGCGTGACGTACCCAACCACTCTTCTCTTTGAATTGTCATAGCCCCTTACGCCTTGGCTTAAAGGGCGTATGTCGGTGGCGCTTACCCCTAGCTTGTCGAGGGTCTTTTGTGGACATACGTTTAGAGCAGACCCATTATCCACCAAGACCAGTGGGATCCATTTAGTGAGGCATTTAAGTGAAATGTAGAGAGGTTTGTTGTGTGCAGGTCCTTCGGAAGGTAGATCCTTGTCAGTGAAGGCTATCGTCGGTTTTGGAGCTTTTGACGCCATTATGAAACCCACCAGATCCTCGGGGGTGATGTCGATGGGAACTTTAGCTTTCCCCAAGGTTTTGAAGAAAGAATTACGATGCTCGTAGGAGGACATAAGCAATCCCCATATAGAGATATCAGCTTTTATTTTCTGTAGTTGTCTTAGCACTCTGTCTTCCTCAAGTTCGGTCATTTGGCTCTCTTCTTCTTCTTCTTCCATTACTCGTGTTGAGGTTGAACTTTCCCCACTTAGTTTAGGAGGTTTATACACTCTTCCGCTTCGGGTGAGGTGACCCACTTCTTCTTCTTGGGTGCCCCAAGGATCAGCAGGTTCAATTCTTCCAACTTCCCAATCACTTGGCAGGGCTTGACGCATGTCCAACCACCAATCCCCATCATCAATGGCATAGATGTGGGGTTCTCCTCCTGTCGCAGAGCATTCGTCATTCTTATAGAAGATCAGGGAAGGTTTGGCTTGGGTGTTTGGGATAATGTGTCGAGTAGGATTATATGTGGGGCTATTGGATAGGCTTATGAGATTGATATTTTGAGACGGTGGTTCGTTATTGTGAGTGGGAAGTGGATTGGTTTGCACATTGGGCTTGGGAGGTTTTATAGCTCGACTATCAATGAGATCTTGGATGTCATGACGAAGACGCATGTAGCGGTCTGTCTCATGTCCAGGGTGTTGATGGTACGCACATTGTTTATTGGCGTCATAGCTTGGGCCATAAGGTGGCTGAGGAGGTGGATTATTCAAGAGCCTGAGATGACCTTGGTGGCTTAGGATGGCTAAGGCTTGGGATGGAGTCATATAGAGAGGGTCAAAATTGCGGCGAGGGCGGTTTGTGTTTCTAGATGAGCTAGTCTGGAAAGGATCTTGTGGTAAGGTTGAGTTAAGGGTGTTGACGGAGGCAGGAGATGTACGGGTTGGAAAGGTTTTTCTGGATGGAGGAGTTTCTTCTTTCACAATGAGGCCCAATTTGATTTCGTCTTCGATTTGCAACCCAGTGGCATGTAGGCGTTTGAAATCGGTGATAGCCTAAGTGTAACTGTGGGTGAGATATTTGGGTTGCAGGTTCTTGACAACTATCCTCACTTGATCTTCCTCAGAGGGGCGGTTCTTCATTTTGGCAGCCTTTTCCCTCCATCTTGCCACGAAGGTAGCGAAGTCCTCATTGGATTCTTGTTTGGTCATTTCCAAGTCTCGAATAGTTAACTCAATTTGGACATTGTACGCTTACTGCTTGACAAAAGCGTTGGCAATTTCTGGCCAAGTTTGATAGTGCACAAATTCCAGAGTGAGGAACCAATCGAGAGCTCTTCCGGTGAGAGTTCATTGAAACAGTTGAGCGATGAGCTCATCGGTTAAGCCCATAGGCTTCAGAGTGTTGATGATATGGCGAACATGGTTGGTAGGGTTGCCAGTCCCGTTGAACTTCTCAATGTTTGGCATTTTGAACCGTTCAGGTAGCTGAGATTCTGGGAAGAGGCAGAGCCCTTCGAAATCTAGAATTTGGTCTCCTTATGAACGAGCCAAAGTGTGCTTGATTTCCTTGACTTGTTTGACCAGTTCAGGGTTTTCTGTAACTTCATGAGGATTTCCTGCTTCTTCCTCATCTTTCTTGTCTTCAGCATTTCTTGCTGCTTTCTCGGCTTGCAAATAGGCAATTTGGGCTCGGAGCTCGGTGATCATTGTCTGCCATTTTTGGGATGTAGGTAGAGGGATTGCTTGGCGAAGCTCGGGATTGGGTAGATTGTCGGGTTTGTTGAGAAGATGACCGCGAAGTCCCCAGAATTGATTGGGACCGTTGCGGTGAGGGTGTCTTGACAGGCGAAGGCGACCGATGAGATGACTGTAAAGACCTCTGTTTGGTGTGACTTTCAGTACTGTAAGAGTATAAAACTGGCTGAGGTTGCTTCTTTAATCTACTTATTGTGCCTGCTTTGTAAAAGTAGAGTACCTGAAAGTCAGTATTCGGCTTGTGTAGGGTTAGGATTTAGGTTGAAAATCCCAACCCTTCTACACAGAAAGAGTTATTTACAATAACAAATGATACAGGGTGTGAGGAAGAACTTTTGCAAGTAAAATGCAAGTAGGTTCCTAGCCTGTAGGTTCCTGTCTTAGTTTGATAAGTTCTATGGCTTTCTAATACATGCAAGGTTTTGGTAGTCTCAGGGTGCTCCGTTGTCAAAGGGCACCAATCCTCTCACCAGTCCATCATAGGTGGTGATTGGGTGATTCCTTTTTTGATAAACCACTAGGTACGAGTGACTGTGGAGTTTGCTGGAACCCCCAACATAGCCCATGTCATGTCGGGATATCAGGTGAACTCAACGGGTTGCCCGCTCGATGCATATGATAGATGAATTAAACAAGGCATGTATTAGTCTTATGTTGAACTTTTTGGTTATGGCTCTCATGTCCCCAGCAGAGTCGCCAAAGACTGTAGACACCTCCCAAACGGGGCATCGCCATACAGATTAATCGTTTGTTGCTCGATTGGTTGCTTGCTTCATAAACCAAGATCGTGGACATTCTCATGGCTAGGAACATCGCAACATGATAGCGGTTATTATCAAAACAGAGTCGCCACCCAATTTATTAAAACTGGGAAAAGAGATAGAGATTCTGGGTACGGGAGCCAAGAGTACAGTAAGGGGAAGGTGTTAGGCACCCCTCTCTGCCCAGTCGTGAGACTGGCCCATAGTTATTCAACATAAGACATGTAGATGCTTTGTTTAATTCTAACACATAGCCTATTTATTTAAGCCTTTTAACAGTAAATAAGGTGAGCCAATGCGATAATCAAAGCATGCATCAGAAAGCAGAGAAGCAAAACAAATTGTCCCAGGATAATGGATCCCGCGGCCGGTGAATTGATGTCACGGCCGAAGGATCCTCTTGGTTTGATGTATCGGCCGAGGGATCGAAGCCCCGGTCGATGTTCTTCCTCACACTAGACAGAAAAGTTAATAGATGGTCAAAACGCTACGGTTAGTCATAAATACAGTAAGTAAAACAAACCAGAGGCCGTTGGGCCTCACCACCTTGATCCCTCAGTTGCTTGATTGCTTCGGATTGAGTGTGATTGATTGATTGCTTCTCGGAAAACCCTAGGGTTAGGGTTTGAACTTCGGGGTTTGATCGTCGGATGGAGGCTGCCTTCGGGAGATTAGGGCTTTTGAAGAGAGGGTTTGAGAGAGTATTTTTGCAGAGTGTCGGAGCTTGGGTGAGTAATTTCACTTGTTAATTTCGGAGCCCAAAGGCTCCTTTATATAGGCATAGGGATGACTCACTCCGGCCAATCAAATGGCACGATTGCAATTGCAATGCAATTCAAACTCCTCGTTGCAATCTCTGAACGTGGCCCGAACGCATCGGAGAGGTAGTGTAGTTGGATCAAACAATTGACAGAACGTTCCAGAGTCTGGAAAAAGGACGATCTAGCGGCCGATCAATGGATCTGGCGGCCGAGGAATTGATGTTGCGGCCGAAGGATAGATCCTGCGGCCGAGGGATTGATCTCTCAGGGAGATTTTCTAGTAACAGGTTGCTCGGGTGAGGAAATGATGTTAAGGCCGTGAGATCGATGTTACGGTCGACAGATGGATTCTCCTAGGCTTCTGTATTTTCTGTCTGAAAGGCTGTATGGCTCTGGATAGGGTCCTCTAAGTGGCTCAAAGTTCTTACCAAAAGTCCTAAGGTTTGTAAGAAGGCAATCAGCAATCACTGTATCCATTTCATCATCGGGATGGTCCTAAGGTGGGACTTGAAATAATCGTTAGGCCAAATTGGGGTGTCTACAATACGGAGGCACTGAGGTGGTTTCTGGGCATGATGCCTGAGGGTGGAGCAGAGACGGTCCATTATGACCAATTCCGGACTTACTTGAAAGCACTACGCCAAATTTTACCATTAGCGGCATTAGAAAACCGCCGGAAATAGTCCAAAAACCGCCGCTAATAGACCGCCGGTAAAGCGATTGTCGGGAAAACAAAAACGGCGGTAATAAACCGCCGGTAATACTAAAAACGGCATTAAGAAACCGCCGGAAATATTACCGCCGGGAATGAAATGGGCGATTAATTTTTTTGCCTTCCCCGTGAGTCGAACCCGGAACCTCCGGATCTTTGCACGTGCGTGCGACCAACTGGGCTAACCCGTATTTTGGTTCAACTAGGATAAATAATATTATTTATATTATACGGGTCGGTTTTATTATAAACGGCGGTAATAAACCGCCGGTATTAAAAACAACCGTACATTCTACTTTTTCCGGCGGTAATTTAAAAAACCGCCGGTAAAAGTCACTAAAAACGGTAGTCTTAGGAAAACCGCCGTTTTAGGGTAATTATTCCCGGCGGTTTTATTAATGCCGATAAAAGTGCCTTTTAACGGCATTAAATTAATGCCGGTAATACTACCGCCGGTAAAGCCAAAATTTGGCGTAGTGAAGGGAAGATACCGGAGACGGAGCAGGAGGAGGAGCAGATGGCTAGGGCCTTCCTGTTGTACTTGTTTGGGGCCACCTTCTACCCCAACAAGCGATCTACCGTTCACTCGTCTTACCTGCCTGCGCTTTTTGACCTGAGGACGGCTTCTCGGTACGACTGGGGAGGAGCAGCCTTGGGTACGTGTTACGGGTTCATGGGTGAGTTTTCACGGGGAAAGAAGGCAGCCGCTGGCTACTGGAGGATATGGGAGGTAAGAAACCAAGCATTGTTATTTCAATTTCTTCCATACTTGCACCCTTTATTTGAATCATATATGCGCGGTATCCTGATGCTTTGACTGTTTGAAAACTTGCAGTTGTGGGCTTACGAGGTGCTGAGGATGTACCCGCCAGAGAACAGGTGCTTAGATATGAGGGTGCTTCCTCGGGCCATGATTTGGGGACCGTTGCGCAGGGGTAGGAAGAAGTCGCGGGGAGAGCTTCTCGCCTTTAGGGTGTTCCTCGACGACCTGGCAGGTTCTCAGGTGAAAGCCATTTCCCTTTTATAGTTCGCACCTTGAATTGCTTTAATGCTGTCGCTGATAACCTTTGATGCGTTTCAGGTAGAGTGGGACCCGTGGAGGGGAGTAGGGCCCGAGCCTGAGTACGTGGCACGGAGCACGGTGGTGACCGCGAGCCGTGTGCTGTTGGAGTCGGCCTTCGGGTGGCAGTGGTACTTACGCGACCGGGTGACACGACAGTCACTTCTCTCGTCTGAGTTCATTGTCCCCGGGCCACTTCCGCCTCGCGCTTCACACACCGGGAAGTACACGCTTAGGGAGCTGTGGTGCTACACTGTTCCGGTAGACCTTACCGCCTTCACACGGCCTGATCGCAGCTACGTCGATTACCGGAGGCAGTACCTGGCGGGGCCTCTTGGAGTGATAAAGCACATGGCCGTGCAGAATGAGGCCATGGCGGCTGGCGAGGAGAGGCAGGGTCGGAGAAAGGGCAGGTCAGCCCGTTCTGAGGAGAGGAGCACATATGCTGTAGCGACCGGGCTACCCTTGCTTCCTTGGACGATACCAGTGCGGGACGCGCAGGGAGAGGAGGCCACCATCCAGCTTGAGCCAGCCAGGACAGAGCCAGCAGAGATCACAGGACCGGTATGTAGTATTTTCAGTTTGATTCATTTCCTTGCACCTTATTTGAATTGTATTTGAGCTTTTGCTGACTTTGCTCCCAAACTAAACACAGGTGCCGCTTGAATGGGCGAGGGAGGCCGCTAGCTTGCTGTTAGCCATGGAGAAGGCGTTTCATAAGATAGCGAGTGGTACTCCGTTGCAGTTGCACTACCCACCGTGACTCCGGCCCCAGTTGCGTAGCCCCAGGTATAAACCTTCGAAACTCGCTCCATACCAAATTCGATACTTAAGTTGACTGTGCATGTCTGTTACAATGCATGTTGGATATACCTGCCCTTGATTCCTGTTTCAACATTCAATATACAATATGCACAATGTGTATACTGAGATATCTGTATGAAATGACAATGCAGGGACAGGCTAGGGCAGCTCCTAGGCGGCAGACAGCGAGACCAGTCCCTCAGAAAGGGAAGGGGAAAGCCCCTGCTGCAGCCCAGCGACGGGCGAGCACTACGCGGCCTGAGGCCAGAGGGGTGGTGATCTCTCCAGCAGGAGGGACACCACAGCCTCAGAGGGAGCTGAGGAAAAGGCCAGCCCAGAAGAAGCTGCCTGAGGGGCCCTCGAAGAAGAGGAGGCAAGAAGAAGAGGAGGATGAGGAGGAGAGGGAGACGACGTCCCTCAACAGTGGCTCTGGCTCCGCCAGTGACCCTGGGTTCCGGATTGACCCACGCGACTTGATCACGAGTGAGGAGGACGACGACGAGGCCGAGGACCTTGCGGACTGAGGGCTATCATCGAGCCTCAGAAACTTTACTGTCTTTTGATACCTGTCTTGACACTTGATACTTTGATTTTGAGATGGAGGCCTGCGTGCCCTTTTGGTTTTCGGGCGGATGTGCCCAGTACATGATAGCTTCCTTGTTTTGCTTGGGCCGTTGTGCCTGTCGTACATTTCCGCCTTGGTTTAGAGATACATGCTTCGGTTGATATAATAACTGCATTTTTTGTTTATTAATCTCTTTTTGATACAAATCGATAAAGGAAAAAAATAAACCATCCGCTAATACCTAACATGCATTGATGATGAGCCTGAATTGACAAACAAACACTTGGACATGTACAAACTCGACCTAGCTCGAATAGAAAGGGTGAAAAGTACTAGGATACGACACGTATCATTGAGACACGCGGAAAATAATGAAATTTTGGGCATTAACGGGCCAACACCCCAAATTCTCCTAGAAAGGGGAAACTGACACTTCTGTAAGACCATATGTACGTACAATGACTTATATGAGTGGACGGACTCGAGAAAGACCAACTGATACGAGAAACAAACCACAAAATGCTAAAAATGTCTCAAAAATGGACATAAGACGCCAAAGATGACTTGATATAGTCCCGGACTGAAACCGACACCCCCATACAGTCACATTAGGCTCATATAACGTGTATGGTATGACAAAACTTGGCAAATGTCCCTAGAACGGGTTTTGGCCTTCCGTATCCTCCATTTTAGCCCGACACGGGCTGTCGGAGGTCCGAAATCTTCATTAAGCGCGACGTTTGGAAACCGATGCTTGGACATAGCCCCGGATATCATTCAAGACTTGTTGGAACCATCAAACTTGCAAAACAGGCCTCGGGGCTGAAAGTGGCACAGCTGAGGCAGTGACTGCTGTCAATTGGTTTCTGGTGCAGGTTTTACTGGTGTGCGCCAGTTATTGGTTGTTGTACGCCAGTAACGTGAAGATCATGCGCACGCCAGTAAACCACTGGCGTACGCCAAAAAAGTGTGATTCGGAGCCACTTGTCTGACCGCCTGTCCTTTTTCCTGGGGCTCCTTGTCTTCACCCTCACACGTTTTGCACACGGCTCCTGGCTTCTTAGGAGGCAGTGTCCTTCATTGTAAGGCCCTTTGGAGGGTAGCCCTTGGTTTTGAATAAGGAATAGGAAGCAAAGTGTATGCTTCGGTATAAAGCTGGATGCTGCATGCATTGTGGAGCTTCACTGATACGCCCCATTTCTCATATTCAGCATATTTTTAGCACTTGCAATGGAAAACCCAATTCCTACTCTGCTCAGGCCTTGGCTAGTGCGATTTTTAGGCGTTGACTGGCTAAACTTCCAATACCACGGCCTTTCTTCGTTCCGATATCTCCGTCATGTGACGCTTCGGCCGGCTCTTCTGAGGGCCGCCCTCAGGTTCTGGGACCCTGACGTCCACGTCTTTCGTTTCGGTGACGATGAAATATGTCCAACGGTGGAGGAATTCCAGGCGTACCTCCGAACCTTCACGTCTACTACAATTGTTGTTCCTCCTTATCAAGAGAGCATGCCCGGATTGTTGGCGACCTCGCTCGGCATTTCGCGGGGCTTAGCCAACACCGTCCTCGCGGGTAGCCAGGTTAATATCATGCGGTTGATTGAACTGTATAGTCCAGACGGTGATCTAGATGACATGACATGGCAGGCTCGGTGCCGCTTTGCACTGGTGATCTGTCTGCTTGCTGCTTACCTGCTTGTTCCTGTTGACGGACGGGTCAGCCCCTTGCTGGTGAGCGTTGCTGCTCAAATCGGAGGACAGCACAATGTGATCCCTTTGGTTTTGGCGGAGACGCTCCAGGGCTTGGACCTGGTGTACACAGGCCAATCGAATACTTTCAGCGGTAGCCCGCTCCTACTTCAGGTAAACTCACTTAGCTCACCTTTTTCTGGTTTTTCGCACTTTCTCATTTTACCTCGGCTCTCGGCTTAGGCTTTTCCCTAGCTTCTCACTTGTTTTTCCGCTCAGGCTTTATCTGGCTTCTTACTTGTCTTTTCGCTCATGCAGTTATGGCTGCGGACAAACTGAATCTGCTCCACCCGCCGGCGAACGGCTGGAACCTTTTTCCGAAAAGGATCCATCAGAGAGAGATGAGGTACCCCGAGATGGATATCGAAGAATGGTACTTTTTCCTGCAGCAAATGCAGCCGGATGAAATTGTCTGGAGATGCCCGTGGCTAGAGCTGGCGAACATGACCCTTCACTCTGACGGGTTCGATAGGGTGGTGGTTGCAGGACTGACGAGCTTCACCTTCTATATCCCCGGCCGTATTCTCCGATAATTGGGCGTGTCTCAGGAGAACAACCGTATCAGTGTTGAGGGCTTCCGCGTTCCTAACTTCAATGCTCAGACACTTAATGGGTATAAGAGGCGTTGGGGTTTCAGGGTTCTTCAGGCAGAGATGCCGGATTTCACTATCAGACTGAGAAGAAGGTACAGACAATGGCTAAGAGCAGATGTATTTGCAAGGGAAAATATCGACTGACTCCGGGCCACTTTGCAATGCTTTAAAATAAACTGCGAGCCGTGAGGCTTCTCGAGCATTTTGTTCTGTTTTTATGCTTAACTGTTTTTGGGGCTTTTATGCTCAGCCATTGAATTAGAAATAGTAATTTTGCAATAAAACTGAAAAACGGAGGGTTTCCCCCTTCTGATTCTCCCGTGACACTTTGATTCGTCCCCTAATTTTGTAGACACCCTAATTTGGCCTAACGATTATTTCAAGTCCCACCTTGGGACAATCCCGATGATGAAGTGGATATAATGATTGATGATTGCTTCTTTGAGGACCTTAGGACTTTCGGTGAGAACTTTGACCACTTAGAGGACCCAATTCAAAGCCATACAGCCTTTCAGACAGAAATACAGAAGCCTAGGAGAATCCATCTGACGGCCGTGATATCGATCTAACGGCCATAACATCAATCCCTCACCCGAGCAACCTGTTGCCAGCAAAATCTCCCTGAGAGATCAATTCCTCGGCCGCAAGATCTATCCTTCGGCCGAGACATCCATTCCTCGGCCGTGTGATCTATTGCTCGGCCGCCAGATCGACCTTTTTCCAGACTCTGGAACGTTCTGTCAGACTTTTGGTTTGATCCAACTACACTACCTTTCCGATGCGTTCGGGCTACGTTCGGAGATCACGACGTAGAGTTAGAGATGCATTGCAATTGCAATTGCCATATCGTGATTTGATTGGCCGAAGTGAGTCATCCCTATGCCTATATAAAGGGGCCTTCGGGCTCCGAAATACACACAAGAAATTGAGATACCTACACACTCAATCAAACCTCGAAACTCTGCACAAATACTCCCTCAATCCCATACTCCAAAAGCCCTAACCTTCCGAAGGTAGCCGCTAATCCGGCGATCAAACCCCGAAGTTCAAACCCTAACCCTAGGGTTCTCGATCAAGCAATCAATCGATCACGCCCAATCCAAAGCAATCAAGCAACTGAGGGATCAAGGTGGTGAGGCCCAACGGCCTCTGGTTTGCCTTATTTACTGTCCCTTTTTACTAATCGTAGCGTTTTGATTTCCTGTTAAATCTTTCTGTCTGGTGTGAGGAAGAACACCGACCGGGGCTTCGATCCCTCGGCCGGTACATCAAACCAGGAGGATCCCTCGGCCGTGAGATCAATTCACCGGCCGCGGGATCCATCTCCCTGGGACATTTTGTTTGTTTTATCTGCTTTTTAATGCATGCTTCAATTATCGCACTGGCTCACTTTGCTTACTGTTTAAAGGAATAACTAAACAGACTACGTGTTGGAATTAAACAAAGCATCTATACGTCTTATGTTGAATGATTATGGGCCAGTCTCACGACTGGGCAAAGAGGGGTGCCTAACACCTTCCCCTTATTGTACTTTTTGGCTCCCGTATCCAGAATCTCTATCTATTTTCCCAGTTTTAATAAACTGGGTGGCGACTCTATTTGATGATAATCGTTATCATGTGGCGATGTTCCTAGCCATGGGAATGTCCATGATTTTGGTTTATGAAATGAGCAACCAATCGAGCAAAAACAACGTGATCAATCTGTATGGCGATGCCCCGCTTGGGAGGTGTCTACAGTTTTTGGCGACTCTGCTGGGGATTTGAGAGCCATAACCAAAAAGTTCAACATAAGACTAATACATGCCTTGTCTAATTCATTTATCATATGCATCGAGCGGGCAACCCGTTGCGTTCACCTGATATCCCGGCATGACACGGGCTATGTTGGGGGTTCCAGCAAACTCCACAGTTACTCGTACCTAGTGGTATATCAAAAAGGAAATCACCCAATCACCGCCTATAATAGGCTGGTGAGAGGATTGGTGCCCTTTGACAACGGAGCACCCTGAGACTACCAAAACCTCGCATGTTTTAGAAAGCCATAGAACTTATCAAACTAAGACAGGAACCTACAGTCTAGGAACCTGCTTGCATTTTATTTCCAAGTTCTTCCTCACACCCATTGTATATGTGTATGTTGTAAAGTTTCTCTTTTGCAGGTTAAACCTTAGGAATCTCTCCAAGTCAAATAAACAATAGGTAAGATTAATCAACCTGACTAAAGCAAAAACCTTTTTCAGGAAAAATGACTGCATCATTGTTCACGTCTGATTCGCACTTTCAAGTTGTCACCAAGCTGTCTGGCCCGCTCCACTTTGCTGTTGAAGATTTCAACCCCTCTGAATACATCACTCCAGTAGATCAACCAAAACCTATGGTGGCTATCATTGAAGACAATCATGTCATGTTCGCTGGAACAGTTTATGAGGAAGAGATAGAAGACCTGATTGAAGAAGAAGGGCTTCGCAGGGTTCCAATCTACTTTTATGACCCTTATGCACCTACCGATGATTATTGGCCAATAGACGAGGTCAACAACCTCGAGACTGAAGAGGCAAAGGAAGAAGAGGCTGTCGACAATGACCCACTAGACGAGATATCACTAAACCTGCTCTTTGATGAAGGGGTCACCAACAATGAAATAAGGGTGATCCACCCCATCATAGACAGCTTTGGTAATTGGTGGGGTTTTGTTGGCACGCGACGGGTCGACAACAGCGACGAAGCCGAGGTTGAAGCTCAATTGGAGGAAATAACAGCAATAGCAAATCAAATGGCCCTCCAAGACTTGCAGGGTGACAATGATGAAAGTGCGAATCAAGGTGACAGTGAAGTACTGGTGATCGACCTTGGTGATGAAAAAGACTGCTCTGAGCTAATTGTGGATGCTGAAAAAGGGGCTTACCCCAACTGGACCGTGGAACACACTCTAAAATACAAAATGAAAAGCGCTAATTCTGATCTTAGTTCTGATTCCGATTCCGACTCCGAGTCGACTTAGTCCGAGTCAAGCTTTTCATCCTTTGAAACTACTAAGTCTAGTAAGGAAAACCCGGTCAAAGTACCAAGGCATAGCATTTACTTTGAGTTCGACTCTGAAATGTCTTTTGATAAATTTAGCAATGAGAAGGAAGATTTAGAGTATTTCACTTTGCCTATGATCAATTATGTGGATTCCGACAAACCAAATTTTGAGGAAGAAATTCCAAAAGAAATTCTAGAATTCATCGAGAGAGAAGAGGAAAGGCACGCTAAACCTTTTTCTGAGGACATAATCACAGCAAACATAGGCTCTGAAAACGAGCCCAAAATAGTTAAAATTGGTGCCGCACTATCCCCTCAAGAAAGTGAAAAACTAATCCTTTTGCTAAAAGAATACAAAGATGTTTTTGCCTGGTCTTACGAGGACATGCCTGGAATAGACCCTGAAATTGTTCAACATAAAATTCCTCTTCATTCTGATGCAAAACCAGTTAAACAAAAACTGAGACGTATGCGCCCTGATTGGGTCCTAAAGATAAAAGAAGAAGTCACTAAACAAATCAACGCCGGTTTTCTCATAGTCACCGAATATCCACAATGGGTAGCAAACATCGTTCCCGTACTAAAGAAAACTGGAGGAATCAGGGTCTGCGTAGATTTCTGAGATCTCAACAAAGCCAGTCCGAAAGATGACTTAATTCCCATTACCTCACATAGACGAGCTAATAGATAACACCGCAGGCCATGCATTGCTATCCTTCATGGATGGATTCTCTGGGTATAACCAAATCCTTATGTCCCCTGAGGATAGAGAGAAAACTACCTTCACTACGCCTTGGGGAACTTACTGCTACCGAGTAATGCCGTTTGGGTTGAAGAATGCTGGAGCCACTTACCAGAGGATGGCCACAACACTACTGCACGACATGATGCACAAAGAGGTCGAGGTGTATGTCGACGATATGATAATCAAATCAAAGGAAAGGGAAGGACACTATGGAGCACTCCAAAAGTTCTTTGAGAGGATTAGGAATTATAAGCTGCGTCTTAACCCTCAAAAATGCACTTTTGGAGTAACAGCTGGAAAGATGTTGGGTTTCCTCATCACTCAAAGAGGAATCGAGGTAAATCCTTCCAAGATACAGGCTATCATGGAGATATCACCGCCTAGGACAGAGAAGGAAGTAAGGAGTTTCTTAGGGAAGGTACAGTTCATCAGCAGGTTCATTTCCAAGCTCACAACCACCTGTGAACCTCTTTTCAAGCTACTGAAGAAAGGTACGGATTTTGAATGGAGCCAAGACTGTCAGCAAGCGTTCGAGGCAATCAAGGAATACCTTCAGAACCCACCTGTACTATCGCCACCCATCCCTGGGAAGCCATTGATTCTGTATCTCTCAGTAACAGACACGTCCATGGGATGTATGCTAGCACAAGAAAACGACGCCAAGATAGAGTGCGCCATATACTACCTCAGCAAGAAAATGATGGATTATGAGACAAGGTACACTCCCCTCGAGAAAACCTGTTGGGGGCTAGTATGGGCCACAAAGAAACTGAGGCACTACCTATTAGCACATCCGGTGGTGCTGGTCTCTCGTTTAGACCCAATCAAGTATCTTTTCGAAAAGCCAGCACTTATCGGAAAGCTAGCTAGGTGGTTATTGCTGCTAGCAGAGTTCGACCTCAAATACATGACAAGGAAATCAGTAAAAGGAAGAGCTGTGGCAGAATTCTTGGCGGATCACCCTGTGGCAGAGGCCGAGGCAGAGGACTTCATGTTCCCCGACGAGGATATCTTATGTCTCTTAGACGACACCTGGCAACTTTACTTTGATGGAGCATCAAACCAATGTGGATATGGCATAGGGGTATTGCTAGTTTCCCCAAACGACTCTCACATCCCTTTGTCATATAAGCTAAGGTTTGAAGTCACTAACAACCAAGCTGAATACGAGGCTTGTATTGCTGGAATGGAGGCAGCCCTGGAGCTAGGAGCAAAAAGGGTAGAAGTCACTGGGGATTCAAATCTGGTAGTATCTCAAGCCAGAGGAGACTGGAAGGTCAAGGAAGATACACTAAAGCTATATCACTCTGTGCTGGAAGATCTAATTCCACAGTTCGATTCTGTTATTTTCACACACACTCCTCGAGTGAGCAATAGATTTGCAGATGCACTGGCGACGTTGGCGTCTATGGTCGAAATACCCCTGGGATTCACAATGCGGCCTCTCATGATCGAACAAAAGGTTAAACCAGCATGTGAGTGTACCTTTACCGAGGAAGGTGAAGACGATGGTAAGCCATGGTACGAAGACGTGAAGGAATTCCTGGAAAAAGGAGAATACCCATCCGAGGCCACCTCGAAGGACAAAACGACTCTGCGGAAGTTTGCCGCCCGATTTATAATCTGTGGAGGAGCATTATACCGAAGGGCACACTTGGGTCCAAGTCAACTTTGCGTCGCAACGGAGGACAACCACAAGGTAATGGAGGAAATACATGAAGGAATTTGTGGGCCACACATGAATGGGGCAACGATGGCAAAGAAGATCCTGCGTCAGGGATATTACTGGACTACAATGGAAGCCGACTGCGCTGATTATGTCCGCCGATGTTACAAATGCCAAACTCATGCTGATCGTATGCGTATTCCCCCTACAGAACTGTACAGCATGACATCCCCCTGGCCATTCTCCACCTGGGGGATAGACGTTATTGGGAGTATAAATCCAAAGGGGAAATACAAACATCAGTTCATCCTGGTGGCTATCGACTATTTCACCAAGTGGGTAGAAGCAGCCTCTTATGCTACTCTCAAAGCCACTCATGTGGCCAAATTTATTCGCACTAATATCATCTATCGATATGGTGTACCTCACGAGTTCGTCTGTGACAATGGATCGCACTTCAAGGGGGCGACAAAGAAGCTTTTCGCTGAATTTGGGATACAAAATCATCGGTTATCTACTTACCGACCTCAAACTAATGGAGCAGTTGAGGCTGCAAACAAGAATGTCAAGAGGATTCTGCGGAAGACTACCGACACCTACACAGACTGGCCGGAAATGCTACCTCTGGCGCTATGGGGATATCGAACAACTGAAAGGACTTCAACTGGGGCCACTCCCTACTCTCTGGTCTATGGAATGGAAGCTGTCTTGCCTATCGAACTGGAGTTACCTTCATTGAGAGTTCTAGCTGAGACTGGAATGATCGAAGAAGACTGGGTTCAAAACCGCTACGACGAGTTGGCACTACTAGACGAAAGGAGACTGAGGGCTTTATACCATGTACAAGGGTATCAACGCCGCATTGCACGAGTGTTCAACAAAAAAGTGAAACCTAGGGACGTCAAGGTAGGAGACATGGTGCTCAAAGCGATTCGTCGCCACGTCTCGGACCCAAGGGGCAAGTTTAGACCAAACTGGGGAGGCCCCTACCTTATCAAACGCATACTTTCTGGAGGAGCAGCATACATTGCAGACTTGGATGGAATGGAATTCGCAACGCCAGTCAACGTTGACAAGCTAAGGAAGTATTACCCATGAGAGATGCTCGTTGGACCGAAAACTACAAGGGTGGGCGGATCCAAGCAAAAATTAGAGCAGCCTGCTAGGTCGAAAACCCGCAAGGGCGGCTTAGGCAAAAACTAAGGCATAAATAAAACGCTCGCTAGACCGAAAACCCGCAAGGGCGGTTTTTAGGCAAAATTTAGAGCACAAAAGGAGAGGAAAATACCCGAGTGGACCCTGACTAAAAAACAAAACAAATCCCCTTTGTTGGAACTACGTTTATGGCCTGATTCCCTCCATGGGATACGTAGGCAATCTCTAAAGTTTGAGATTCGGCCACTGCTATCATCATCACTTTCGAAATTTCTAGGTCTATCCTAAAGCATGTTCATCATCAAATCATGGCAATAACATCTTCAAAGAAAACGACCAAATGTTTTATTATTTCCAAAGAGAGAGAACAAAGCAAACCTAAACAATTCTTAATCCATGAAAGCTAGAATCAAACAAACATCTTTTGAAAAACATAAGCAAAGCGTCGATCTCTAGGTCTTCCTTCTCTTTGCACTACTACCCTCCAAAAGGTTTTTCTTCAACCAGCGTTTATAAGAACCCGATAGCTTGGCAACGAAGTTCTCAGCAACCTCCTGCATCACTCTATTTGGCCAAAGACGCAGCATATTGCGACGGAAGTTGGCATCATGGATCTTAGAGGCAATGTACTCAGGGTCACCCAAGATTGCGGCTTGTTCAGCCCCAAACTGTCTTTGAAAGCGAGCAGGGAAGTAGAAAAAGACTCGAGTAATGCCAATCACTGCTACACCAAAGTGGTTCATGGTACTCGCGGTCATGCTCTCGATACCATACCAGGGGCAAACCCATTGAATCCAATCACCTCTGCAAGTCTTCATCCACGCTTCCCAAGCAGCCTCAGTTGGGAACTGGTTAACCATGTGACGCTCCGTACACTGGTCTGGATTGTAAGGAAGTCGCTCCGGCGCATCCCACACTTTTAGCTTCTCAAACAACCATACCTAAAGAAAAATGGAAAATTGTGAGCTGAGAGAACATGTGAGTCAAAACAAAAGAGTGATGAGTGAAAAGATAAATTTGACAAATGAAAGAGCGAACCTGTAATAGCAAGGGACTGCCTGAGAACTGGGCTGTAGGACTACCCTTCATCACATCTAGACCCATCAAGGTCTCTGCCAACACTAAGCCAGCAAAACCCACACGGTTTCCAATTTGCTGAGCAAGGTTAAGCAATATAGGATCAGCATGACCAGAGGAAGGGCCAAGCAAGTAGTAATGAAGGAGACAAATGCACAATGCATGAAAGCACGACTTCTGTAGGGAAACTTGGCGATGGGCCTCAGCTGTACCGAAACGCTGAATAAGTTGCAGAATCTCCAGCCTTCCTTTCATTAGGAAGAATTTAACTTCATGTTTCTGAACTTGGAGTAAATCCTTCAGGAGATCACCCCGGTTGAATAAGGGATTAGGGGCAACAAAACCTTCCCTGTCTGAATGGCCCGTAATGGCCGCAAATTGCTCGATAGTAGGACACAACTCCTCTCTCTTAAAGCGAAAGACGTGAAAATCAGGGTCCCACAAACTAGCGGCTGCCCTAAGGAAGGCAAAATTCACGGGAATGTGACGAAGGGAAAAGAGGAAGTCCATGCCAAAGGACTTAAAGTGCAGACGGTCAAGGCCATTAAAGGAATCCAACCACTGATCAAGGATTGGTTGTGCCATGTGCAAGGAAATTGCTGCTGACAATGCTATCGGGTTCGTAGAACGCGTACTTATAGGACTAGGTCGAGTCTTAGTTCGAATCGGAATCGGATTCTTAATCCTCGGAAATTTAGTCGGTCTCTCGGCCGGTACTTCGATAAGACGGCCGTGGGATCAATCCACCGGCCCGTAGATGATAGGGTTGACCTACAAGTCAAACCCAGGCAAACCAAACGATCCCTCGGCCGCCAGATCGAAGTTTCGGCCGCGTAACCATTTGGTCGGCCGCCAGAACGGCTATTTTACAGACTGTTCCCACGGTTCAGTTCGTTTCGTTGGATTAACGAGAGTATCACACGTAAACAACGTAACACAGCATACACAATCACAACAGCAGAGCAAAAGGTTTTTATTTCATATATCGAAAGCTTTTTACATCACAAGGTGGATCATCTCACATTTCCTAAAACAAACTATACATCGATTTCCTGTCGAACTAATCTTTGCAGGAACAAAAAAAAAAACAAACAAAGAAAGAAACAAAAGGGGAGCAGAAGAGGATGTCGAACCCTCTGGTGGTCCGAACAAAAGAGACCAGCTGCAAAAAAGGAGAGGACACCCCTGGGACGGTGTATACCGGAGGAGTACTATGGTGCAAAAGAGACACCACATGGCCCAGAAAAACCACCACACCGCGTACCACCGCCACACCAGGAGCTCCGTGTCATGGAAACAAGTCACCCATGCGAGGGCCCCTAATCAAGCATACCCATGCGAGGGTCCATGATCAAGCGTCAAGACAGGACCAAAAGCGAACGCGGCCTCCCTCCGCGCACGCTAACCATGTCAGCATATCACCCACGGCCCGGAGCTGTCGGAAACAAGGAGAAGTGAAAAGGGGGGGGGGGGGTCTTCGATGGAAGCTTTGGACGGAAGGAACGGAGAAAGAAGAAAGGAAAGTGAGACGAACGGCTGAGGTCGTGGCCTTTTATAGGCCCCTGGAAATGGAGCGATTAAGCGGCCGAGACATCGTTTCCTCGGCCGATACATCAATACCTCGGCCGAGAGATCGATCTCCTGGCCCTTCTGGATTTTTGCTCAGTGCACCAACTCAAGCGATTACAGACTTCTAAGTCTTCGGTCAACCAAAGTAGCCTTGGGGGCATCCCCGAGCCAATACAATGTAATCAAAATTAGCCTTGGGGGCATCCCCAAGCATGAGGAAAATCTCTCTCCACGAACTACTGACCGAAGCTCCCACTACGGCAAAACAAGACACCTGGCAGCTCCGTGCCCATATCAATTCACTCAGCGGCTCGAAGCCTGTATCAATTCAGCGGCCCTGTACCTATCATCTCTACACAACTCAGCGGCTCTACGCCCTCATCTATACCATCTCAGCGGCTCCAAGCCCACCGTTTCAACTGGCTCGAAGCCATAGCAATCAACTCAGCGGCTCGAGGCCCATTATCGACAGGCTCTACGCCTGTACTTATTCAGCAGCTCTACGCTCGCTATCACAATCTCAGCGGCTTCGAAGCCCATTACTCCAACAGGCTCGAAGCCTGTATCTATCGTCTCAGCTGGCTCAAAGCCATAGCAACCCACTTAGCGGCTCCAAGCCCATTATCGGCAGGATCTACGCCTGTTATCACAACTCAGCGGCTCCAAGCCCATTATCTCAACTGGCTCGAAGCCGTAAACAAGCAACAGGCTCTAAGCCGTCCCATCAATCAAGACATTTATTCTCAGGCTCTACGTCTGAATGCTCAAAAATCTAACATTTTTGAATGCTCAAGCTCTACGCTTGGATGCCCAACCACTGTGTACTGGATGCTCAAGTTATACACTTGAATGCTCAAGCTCTACGCTTGGATGCCCAACCACTGTGTACTGGACGCTCAAAGCCTGTACTTTGAATGCTCGGATTCTGCCTTCCGAATGCTCGAGCTCTACGCTCCGAATGCTCAAGTCCGGAACTTGATAGAAGCTCTAAGCTTAAAACAAACACACATGCACGGGCCCATGCACATTTGCATCAACATTTTCACATCGAGTCTGCATCATATCTGTTCACATCTAACGAACAAGCATTGCACATATACACTCTGCATATCTCTCATGAAACAGGTCAATCCTGCCAATCAACCGGCTCTATGCCTCGGTTTTATTGATCGGCCCAACGCCTCGATCCTTTGGCTCCACGTCAACACTTATGATGAGAAAGCTCCGTGCCCAGACCATCAGAATACAACCAGCTCTACGCTTCGGTTCATCACGTCAAGCTCAAAGCTCTGACACCACAGACTCTCATCAACACCAGCTCCGCGCTTTGGTCCCATCAAGCTCCAAGCTCTAAGCTCACCTCAGGCCTTCGCCTCATAACCGCAGCAGGCTCCACGCCTCAATCTAGTCACCTCAGGCTCTCGCCTTATGACCAACACCAGCTTCGCGCTTCGGTCCTATCAATCACCTCAGGCTCTCGCCTTACGATCAACACCAGCTCCGCGCTTCGGTCCTATCCAATCTCCTCAGGCCTTCGCCTCAAGACTGCAATAGGCTCCACGCCTCGATTCTATCACTCTCCAGGCTCTCGCCTCATGACTACAACCGGCTCCGTGCCTCGGTTCCCTCATCACCAAAGCTCCGTGCTACAGTTACTGGCCCTGCGCCCCCCATCTCAAAAACAAGCCGGCGTCCAATTCATCCCCAGTAGATGGTTTGGATTCCACCCCATTACATCAATCCCTTCTAGCTCATTCGCAAGGATAGGCTACTCTACCGAGCTCCTTTCAGTCAAAGTAAGGATGATCAAGAAAAGCAAACGCACCTGCAGTGTACTGATCTACCCCAAAATAACTAAGGAAGCTCTCCGCAAAAACTCCCCAGGTAGCCCCGCGCTCCTTCAACTATCTTCCGCCAAAACCCTGGCTCAGTCTAGGTACGTCACACTACGGCTTTTTAAGCCCTAAGGTACGTCTTCTGTCTCTAACCCTCCAAACTTTTTACTTTTCTTTATTGCCCGAACTACGATTGGTCTGAATTTCCCTTGTGGAATACGTAGGCAGCCTCCCGGCCCGACCATAACAAAACCTTTTTTGAAAACCCCTTGGAATAGTGGTTGGACCAAATTGAGTTGCTTTTTACAGCTTTGACTCTTACTCAAACATGTCTCGCGATCCGTCTGAGTTCAGTCAAAGAGGGGCATCTGTAGACACCCCAATTTGGCCTAACGATTATTTCAAGTCCCACCTTGGGACAATCCCGATGATGAAGTGGATATAATGATTGATGATTGCTTCTTTGAGGACCTTAGGACTTTCGGTGAGAACTTTGACCACTTAGAGGACCCAATTCAAAGCCATACAGCCTTTCAGACAGAAATACAGAAGCCTAGGAGAATCCATCTGACGGCCGTGATATCGATCTAACGGCCATAACATCAATCCCTCACCCGAGCAACCTGTTGCCAGCAAAATCTCCCTGAGAGATCAATTCCTCGGCCGCAAGATCTATCCTTCAGCCGAGACATCCATTCCTCGGCCGTGTGATCTATTGCTCGGCCGCCAGATCGACCTTTTTCCAGACTCTAGAACGTTCTGTCAGACGTTTGGTTTGATCCAACTACACTACCTTTCCGATGCGTTCGGGCTACGTTCGGAGATCACGACGTAGAGTTAGAGATGCATTGCAATTGCAATTGCCATATCGTGATTTGATTGGCCGAAGTGAGTCATCCCTATGCCTATATAAAGGGGCCTTCGGGCTCCGAAATACACACAAGAAATTGAGATACCTACACACTCAATCAAACCTCGAAACTCTGCACAAATACTCCCTCAATCCCATACTCCAAAAGCCCTAACCTTCCGAAGGTAGCCGCTAATCCGGCGATCAAACCCCGAAGTTCAAACCCTAACCCTAGGGTTCTCGATCAAGCAATCAATCGATCACGCCCAATCCAAAGCAATCAAGCAACTGAGGGATCAAGGTGGTGAGGCCCAACGGCCTCTGGTTTGCCTTATTTACTGTCCCTTTTTACTAATCGTAGCGTTTTGATTTCCTGTTAAATCTTTCTGTCTGGTGTGAGGAAGAACACCGACCGGGGCTTCGATCCCTCGGCCGGTACATCAAACCAGGAGGATCCCTCGGCCGTGAGATCAATTCACCGGCCGCGGGATCCATCTCCCTGGGACATTTTGTTTGTTTTATCTGCTTTTTAATGCATGCTTCAATTATCGCACTGGCTCACTTTGCTTACTGTTTAAAGGAATAACTAAACAGACTACGTGTTGGAATTAAACAAAGCATCTATACGTCTTATGTTGAATGATTATGGGCCAGTCTCACGACTGGGCAAAGAGGGGTGCCTAACACCTTCCCCTTATTGTACTTTTTGGCTCCCGTATCCAGAATCTCTATCTATTTTCCCAGTTTTAATAAACTGGGTGGCGACTCTATTTGATGATAATCGTTATCATGTGGCGATGTTCCTAGCCATGGGAATGTCCATGATTTTGGTTTATGAAATGAGCAACCAATCGAGCAAAAACAACGTGATCAATCTGTATGGCGATGCCCCGCTTGGGAGGTGTCTACAAATTTCCTTCGACCTTTGACACAGACCTTTGATGTCGAACCATGGATCAAGTTGATAGCATATGACCGGGTCTCGAGGCGAGACTGCCTACATATCCTCTTTCAAGGAATCAGGTCAGAACGTAGTTCAGGCTAAGGTTCACTCGTGTGTTTTATCGCTCCTTTTACGCTCTAACTTTTGCCTAGTGCCGCCTTCACAGGTTTTCGGCCTAGCGAGCTTTCAACTTTTGCCTATTTATTTTTGCCTAAACCGCCTTCACAGGTTTTCGGTCTAGCAGGCTGCTCTGACTTTTGCTTGGGACCGCCCACCCTTGTGGTTTTCGGCCCAACGAGCATCTCTCAAGGATTGAAACGTTTGAGTTGATCCAGGTTGACCAAAGTGCTGAATTCATTGCCGTCGAGATCGATGAGTTGAGCAGCACCCCCGGATAGAATAGTCTTGATGATGTAAGGTCCAGATCGTTTCGGCCGGAATTTCCCGCGAGCATCAAACACTGGAGCCCGTATTTCCTTTGTGACCATGTCTCATTCGACCAAGCCCTTGGACTTCACCTTCTTGTCAAATGCCCAAGCGATTTGACGCTGATAACCTTGAACGTGATACAGAGCGCGGAGCCTCCTTTCATCAAATAGCATTAGCTCGACAAACCTTCCGCGGAGCCACTCAGATTCCTCCAGACCACTTTCAACCATGATTCTCAAAGACGGAACCTCCAGCTCGATGGGGAGTACTGCTTCCATTCCATAGACTAGGGAGAAACGAGTTGCACCGGTTGAAGTTCGAATTGACGTCTTATATCCCCATAGCGCCAACGGCAGTTGCTCATGCCAATCCCTTGCGGACTCAACAGTCTTCTTAATGATCACCTCAATGTTCTTGTTTGAGGCCTCGACTGCCCCATTCATTTGCGGACGATAGGTGGTTGACCGGTGGATCTCAATGCCGAACTCCTCGAAGAGCTCTAGGACCCTTCCCTTGAAATGACTCTCGTTGTCTAACACAAATGCCTGAGGGACGCCATATCGGTAAATGATGTTCTTTCGGATGAATTAAGCTACCTGGACTGTTGTCAAGACCTTGTATGATTCAGCTTCGACCCACTTAGTGAAATAATCTATCGCCACCAGTATGAACCTGTGACCATTTGAAGCAGGGGGCGTGATCATCCCAATAACATCGATTCCCCACACAGAGAAAGGCCACGGTGAGGTCATGCCGTACAACTTAGTTGGAGAGACATGTTGTAGATTGGCATGGATTTGACATTTGTAGCAGCGTCGCACGTAGTCGATGCACTGAGACTCCATTGTAGACCAGTAATAACCCTGCCGGAGGATCTTCCTAGCGAGCATAACACCATTCATGTGAGGACCGCAGACTCCTTCGTGAATCTCCTCCATTATCCTTGTTGCTTCGGCACCGTTGACACATAGCTTGTGCATCCCACAGTGAGACCTTCGGTACAGTTTCCCTCCACAAATGATGTACTGAGTGGCCAGCCTTTGCAGAGCAACCCGATCCTTTCTTGAAGCTCCGGCGGGGAACTCTCCACTTTCCACAAAATTCCAAATATCATGATACCAGGGTAGGCCGTCATCAACATCATCGACAGCATTGACATACGCATAAGCGGGCAAGTCTCTCTGTTCAATTACAATTGGCCGCATCCTAACCCCTATTGGAAGTTCGGTCATTGAAGCCAAAGTTGCCAAAGCATCGGCGAACTGATTCTTCAAGCGTGGGATATGGGTGAAAGTCACCTTATTAAAGCGAGGAATCAGTTCTTCCAAATCTTGGTGATAAGGCTTCAGCTTTTCCTCACGAACCTTCCAATCTCCATTGGCTTGAGAGATTACTAGGTTTGAATCTCCGATTATCTCGATCTTCTTGACCCCAAGTGCAATAGCAACTTCCATCCCGATGATGCAGGCTTCGTATTCAGCTTGATTGTTGGTGACGTCGAAATTCAGCCTGAAAGCGAGGGGGATATGAGCACCTGCGGGCGTGATTAGCAATACCCCAATTCCAAACCCCTTCTGATTAGCTGCCCATCAAAATAGAGCGTCCAAACTTCCTCGACAACCGTTAACACATCTTCGTCCGGAAAATTGAAATCCACGTCGTCAGGTCCATCGATTGGGTGGTCGGCCAAGAATTCTGCCACAGCACGGCCCTTCACAGACTTCCTTATGACATATTGGACATCGAACTCAGCCAGCAGAAGCAACTAACGCGCTAGCTTATGGGTGAGCGCTGGCTTCTCGAACAGATACTTGATAGGATCCATCCGAGAAATCAGCTTCACCGAATAGGCTAGCATGTAGTGTCTAAGCTTTTTGGTAGCCCAAACTAACGCCCAACACTTCTTTTCTAGAGGGGTATAGCGCTCCTCACTTCCTACCATCTTCTTGCTTAAATAGTAAATGGCCTTCTCGACTCCCTTGTCTCCCTCCTGTGCTAGCAAACATCCCATCGCTGTTGGAGTGATGGACAAGTACAGGATCAAAGGTTGTCCAGGTGTAGGTGGCATCAGGACTGGTGGATTCCGCAGATACGTTTGGATAGATTCAAAAGCAGCTTGGCACTTCTCCGTCCATTCGAAACGAACATCCTTCTTGAGCAACCGGAACAGTGGTTCACAAGTCAGAGTTAACTTAGCGATGAAACGGCTGATAAACTAAACTTTTCCCAGAAAGCTTCGCACACCCTTTTCCGACCGTGGTGGCTCCATTTTGAGAATTGTCTTGATCTTAGACGGATCGACCTCGATTCCTCTTGCTGTGATTAGGAACCCCAACATTTTGCCTGCCGTGACCCCAAATGTGCACTTCTGCGGGTTGAGGCGCACGTTGTACTTGCGGAGCCTCTCGAGAAACTGTCTGAGTGCCGGGATGAAGTCCTCCTTCTCCTTTGCTTTGACAATCATGTCGTCGACGTAGACCTCAACCGTCTTATGGATAAGATCATGTAACAAAGTGGTTTGAGCCCGCTGAAAAGTACAACCAGCGTTTTTTAGCCCAAACGGCATCATCACATAGCAGTAAGTTCCCCACTCAGTGACAAAGGTTGTCTTCTCTTGATCCTCTGGCGCCACAAAGATCTGGTTGTACCCTGAGAATCCGTCGACAAAAGAGAGCAAAGCATGCCCCGCCGTGTTGTCCACAAGCATATCAATGTGAGGCAAGGGAAAACTGTCTTTGGGGCTTGCTTTATTCAAGTCCCTAAAATCGATGCAGACTCTGATTCTTCCATCTTTCTTGGGAATAGGCACGATATTAGCAACCCACTTCGGATACTCAGCAACCCTTAAGAACCCAGCGTCAATCTGCTTGGTGACTTCCTCTTTGATCTTTTCAACCCAGTCTGGTCTCATTCTGCGGAGTTTCTATTTGACAGGTATAGCCCCAGGTGCCAATGGAATTCTGTGTTGTATAATCTCGGGATCAACGCCGGGCATATCCTTGTGAGACCACGCAAAAACCTCGAAGTATTCCTTGAGCAGATCGATTAGAGCGACGCGGTCCTCAGGGGACAAGGTTGAACCGATTTGCATCGTACGGGGGTCATCCTCGTCTTTCAAATTTATATAAATTACTTCTTCTTTTAGAGGCTGAGCATGCATTTCGTCTTCCCTTTCAATGAGGGAACGTAACTCAGCCGGGATGGTCCCATCGAAGTCTGTTCCTTCATCGTTGGGGTCAACACAGTTTATGTAAAAGTCTGCAAAGTAGCCAGAAGTGGGATCATTCATTCCATAAAACCCAGACGGGTTGCCAAGTACAGTAGACTCAAACTCGAAGTAAAAGCTATGACGTGGAGGGCCGAGAGGCACAAACTCCGACTCTGAGCTAGACTTAGACTCGGTGTCAGACTCAGACTTGTCATCAATGCATGTTAAGCGTGGAGTGAAAATGCAGTTGTTAATACTACCCTTGGCTTCCACGATGAGAGAGGTCGGATCCTCGAGAATGTCCGGAGAGTCGGGTCCAAGCATTAGCACTTCAGTCTCCTCTGTCTCGCCAACCAAACCTACTTGGGAGAACAGCATCTCCAAGTCCTCTTGATCAACATCCTGCAGCCAATCAGCCTCTTCCTTGACCTGGGCCAACTGCTTCTTGAACTCTTTTTCGGCTAGCTCTTCCTTTGCTATCTCATTCTCACTGTCGGACCAGGTGTCTGTAGCGAAGATCTCAAATCCCGGTAGCCACATGCCAGTCTCCGGATCCCAAAATGGTTCAGGCTGTCCCAAGTATGCGATGCCCCCTCTCTCGCGAACAAAGTAGCTGTCGGGGATACCATAAAGGGTTCGAGGTTTTCCCGCACCTTTCCTCTTTTTGGCCTTTTTGGCGGGGGGAGTGTACCCCAGACCAAATTGACCTTCGGTAAAGGGAAAGATAGGGAACTCGGTGATCCCTTGCTAGTTTATTCCAAGCCCCAGACCGGGCATGAAGGACATTCTCCTCATGATTTCAAAGGCTGCTGAGCTAATGATGAAATCGTCCTCCACGGCAATGGCAAGAACTGAGCCTGAAGTATTGAATGAAAACCCTCCAAAATCTGAGTCTTCTTCCCCGTGCGTGATTCCCAAAACAGGTTCATCGTCTTTGAGCGGGCGGATCCCAGAGTCCCCGCAGATAGTCAGAGTCCTAGTCGGAAGCCCCAGCATAACCTTTTGGTGCAGAGTTAATGGCACTGCCATAATGTCTGGCCTATGCAGCCATGGCCTGCCCAACAGCAGGTTGAAGGTGGCAGGGATGTCGACCACATGAAATTCCACATCCATCTCAAAGCACTCAGCATCGAGCTTGAGTACGATGGTCCCTTCCACCACACGGTGGGTGCTATCATAGGCCTTGACGGCCAGATTAGACGGCGCGAAATCCTTCTTGGCAATCCCGAGGCAGTACGCGACCCTTAACGGACAGACATTAATAGCGGAGCCATTATCGATGAGCACAGTCGGGATCCAAAGTCTATTGCATTTGACGGTGATGTGTAACGGACGGTTGTGATCAGTTCCCTCGACAGGCAGATCTCTTTCGGTGAAGGTGACAGAATGCTTAGAGAGTAGACGTGGGATGAGGGCGATCATTGCCTCGGGTGTGATGTCAGTCGGTACCTTGAGTCGGGCTAGAGCTGCAGATAGTTTATCACGATGCTCCTTTGATGACGCGATCAGACCCCAGATTGAGACGGCGGCGGGAATCCTCTCAAGCTGTTTTTGAATCACATCCTCTTCTGGGATCCCACTAGGAACTATAGGAACGTTCCTTGGAGCAGCGGGAGCAGCGGGCCTTTGAGTTAGAGGGTTGGACGAGCTCCCAACCTGAATGTTTGGTGGCTGAAAAACTCGGCCGTTCCTCGTCACATTGGCCACATCCCACCGAGAAAACGTGTCGACGGTGTCCCAGAAGTCAGCAGGTAGCTCTTCCATCTTGCGCTTCCCTTTGTCAACCGTTGCTGGCGAACCCTATTCCGGCATTACCCCCCAGTTCAGATCTTCCATTACCAAACCCTCCCAGAAAGCAGGGTCTTGTGCAGCGGCTTCCTCGAATGGCTTCCCCGGATTAGTGACAAACGGCACATCCCAGAAACCTCCGTCGACCAGGGCAGTGTTGACGGTCCAGACCTCGTTGCCCATGTTTATATCCGCAACCTTATTGGCCTCCCACAGATCAGCAGGCAAATGAGTCTCATTAAGGTCGACAATCTCATCCATGTCCCACAGGTCAACGGGCGGTGCATCCAACACCATGATAGAGCATTCATCGTTCGGAGCCACAAATGGGCGCGATTATTCCACTGGTATAATGTTGACGGTCGGGTCGCACCCAAGATCAGTGCACAAGTGAAGTGCATCCGAGACCTTGTCTGCCAAAGAAAAGAGATCTCTGAGCTGGCGACGTTCCTTGGGAATGACTTCCCCTTCCACATAGTATTCCAAGTATTCCTCGTCAACGTCTTCACTATCACCAGCCCATCCCATGTGGAAGTTCTGATTCCAGTCTAGCTGTGCGGCGTCAGGCTGCGGGTCCCACACATACTCCTCCTCCTCGGGGTTGACCGGCTCGGCCTGATAGTACAGCATGAATAAAGAGAGGCCGTCGAGCGGATCTGACTACGCAACATTCCACTCCTCTTCCAATTGATCAATCCCTGCCTGATCGATCTGCGGAGGTGCAGGGAAACCCAAGTGATAGCGTTCGTTCCAGTCATTACCAAGTTCTAGCCACTCTTTTATCTTGTCTTCCATATCCCAGCCAACTGCCAGCATGTTGATGTCGAGATCAGTTGGGAAGGCCACGATCGGTTTTGGGTGCCTGTCTGAGGTTATATGGTCAGTGGGGTAAAATATGGTGGAGCTAGGGGAGATTATGGTGGAGCTGAGGGATATCTGGTTTACTTGGTTGTTATGATTTGGTAGGGAGTTGGAGATGACGTTGGGCTTGGAAGGAGGGGTAGGAAGGGTACCATTGTCCATCAAATCCTGGATTGCGTGACTGAGGCGATAACAAGAGTCGATGTGATGGCTAGGCATCTGGTGGTAAGCACAGAAAAGGTTGGGGTTATGGCTAGGTGGTGGATTTTGAGGGAGTGGAGTGGGAGTCAAGGGCCTGAGGTGGCCGGTCTTGACTAACTTCTCCAACACCAAGGAGAGAGGTGCCTCGAAGTTGGCGAAGTTACGGGGTTGGTTGCGGTTTCGGGGTTTTTGAGGGGTTTGAACTTGGTTGACATCAGCGATGTGATTAGAGCTTTGGGTTGTGGCATTGTTGCTGGTAGCAGCTGTGTTGGCATAGTTGTTTCCGCCAAAGAGGGCAGTGATGTTCCCGGTGTAGGCACGGGGCTTAGACTTTGATGCTGAGGTAGAGGAGGAAGTGTCACTCATTGGCAGGATTCCAGTTTGTAGGGCCTCTTCAATGGCCAGGCCAGAGTCAAAGAAAGTTTCAAAGTTCGCCCCTTGGACCAGTACAAGGTTTTTGGCAAAGTCGGGCTGCAAATTACGGGAAATGATGCGGATCTGGTCCTTTTCGCTCGGCCGATCGGTCATAAGGGCTGCTTTAGCCCTCCACCTCTGGATAAAGTCCGCAAAGGACTCCTTTGCATTCATCTTGGTTGATTCCAACTCTCGCGTAGTCATCTTGAGCTGGGCATTATAACTGTACTGGGCGTTGAAGGTGGTTCCAATGTCTTCCCATGTTCTTCGCTTAGAGATGTCAAGGGACAGGAACCACTGAAAAGCTGGGCCGGAGAGAGTATGAGGGAACAGTTGAGCCATGGCTTCCTCTTCAACCCCATGCAACTTCATAGCACCGTGGTAAGCCAGCAAATGGGTTTTCGGATCTCTAGTACCGTCAAACTTTGCAAAATCTGGCATCTTGAACCTTTCGGGTAACCTGGCATTCGGGAGCGGGCAGA
Source organism: Rhododendron henanense subsp. lingbaoense (assembly GCA_020567845.1). Classification (NCBI taxonomy): domain Eukaryota; kingdom Viridiplantae; phylum Streptophyta; class Magnoliopsida; order Ericales; family Ericaceae; genus Rhododendron; species Rhododendron henanense. The sequence goes on along the minus strand of CM036313.1, from coordinate 15,617,273 downwards.
GGCGGTCCATGTCCAGAGCACCAGCACCTATCTTTTCAGTCTTGGCAACAGCCTCTTCGAGCTTGGCCATTTTAGCGATGAGAGCGGCCATTTCTGGATTTGGAGCAGGGTTTTCGAGTCGGGGAATGTCCTCACCGGCGAGCTCACGATCGCGCCCTTCACCGGCTCCCCCTCCAGCTGGGAGTCGTTCCTCAATCAAGGCGCGGAGAGTGGCCATAGAGGTATCGGCTTGATCAGCCCTCTGCTGCATGATAGCCATATTATGCTGGATGTCGGCCAGAACGGTAGCGAGGTTTGGAGTTTCAGCCATGTCGAGAACCTCTATTTTGACCCGGACGAGTTTCGGAGATGGAGAGAAAGGAGATGGTGGTGAATCCTCCCCTAACAGAATGCAACCCGGAGCTTCCGTTGTGGCAGACTAACAAGCAGACCCACCCAAATCTTCTCACAGACAGACCCGGCGGACGTTTCCAAGTAGGTTTGGCTCTTGATTCTGATCTGGACGGTGCAATGACTAGACAGTAAAGCATAAGAGCTCAGTGACAGCCTGCAGCAATTTTATTTGAAAAGAAGGAAAAGATGCATGTCAACGTCGTCGGTGTCCTCCTAGACTCTAGAGCTAGCAGATGAACCAGTCTCACAACGTTTGGATGCTGCCAAGATCCTCAGATTTTTTTTTCGACGGTGTATCCTTTGTTTGAGTCGACTAACACTAAGAGATGTCAAAGCAGCCTAAGCCCTTGGCTATTTCTTCCTCAAAGTTTCAATTTTGGAATGGAACAACTTAGTGTTAATGACATGATACTGTAACCAAGATGGCGTAAGCAGCACTGTGCCGGAGCCTGAGCGGTGTAAGTATCATGGCATGTTCCTCGTAGTCCCTGGTTTTCTGTTTAAAACCTCGATCGGGTTTAGACAAGGACTTAGAAAGCCTCGATTTCTCAAAGCCTCGTGGACTCAAGGAATTTGAAAATTGGAAACGTGCACCCTCGAGATGCACGACTCTTCATCGGTCCAAGCAGCGTCCTAATAGGCATAAGACGGGTCCGAAAGAAAGACATCTTAAAAGCCGCCCAAGCATGCTCCTACGCAAAGCGGAATGAATGTATGTACAGGCATGCGATAAGGAAAGCAGTAACACATAGACAGTTTTATGGGGGTTAGATGCAAATAATCCTACCCTGTGGGTTCCTGTCTTAGGTTGGAAGGTTCTAGTGCTTTGTACGCATGGAGAGGCCGGTTTTGGCTTGAAGGGGTTCCTCTGACTAGAGCCGCTTTATACCTCCCATTGCAATGCGTATAGCAAAGCAATGGTCAAACGGTAATACGTCTCATCGTCGTCCAAGGTTGTTGGGCATTCGAGGACCCCAGGCTCCAGTAAACTGTGCCGGTTACCCAAAACGCCTCAACGAGACTGACCAACACCGATGCTAATGGAGAGCGCCGAACATGATCGAATGAGAGAGAAATGCGATGTTTTGGAAAATGCCTTTTAAAGCTTGGTTCACTTTTATTAATTAGCACTCGGAGAAAACTACACAAGCGAACAATAGTAAAAGCCCCAGTTCAGATTGGTCGGATATAGAATCCTATTACGTTACCATTCCTTTCTTCAGCAGCGCGGAGCGTACTATTTTGACAGACTTTTGAAGATTGTTCATTCATGTATTAATTTCCGAATGTTAATTAACGAAATGTCCCCAGCAGAGTCGCCACTGTGGGCACACGCCCCTAAAATTTTTATTTTTAGTATAAAATCGGGTGCGCCCTTTCTGCAAAGTGTGGCGAAACGCTTGCAATTCAGAGTCGCCACTCGAGTTTTGCGGAAAACCACCCAAGGAACCGAACTTGAAAACGCTTGCTAAGTTTGTTTGATTTTGGAAAGGCTTGTAGACTGGACCGTCATCACCTTCGATATCTGAGGTTCGGGAACCAGGTTACGAGAGAGGAAGGGTTTTATGGCACCCCCCTCGCCCAATCTGAAGATCGGTCTCTACTCAAGCATTTTGTAAAACATTTGCATTTTTCTCTCATTTATCATCTTAGCCAGTTAGGGCGGGGGAACAGTTAAAGGGGATTAAGACGGTAACAAGTTTGCATTACGTGACAAAATGTGATGTATGTTTGACCTAAGCAAAGATAATAGATTGAGAACAAGCTCCTGTGAGTGTTCTGAGCGAACTGGAACGTACTGGCCCTGCGTGATGCATGCAGGATCGAACCTGTATGCACTGGCCATGCCACTGCATACAGACGTGACCTGCGTGCGCAACTTGGGTACTGGCGCGCGCCAGTGAGCTTGGACTCACAACACTTGTTCTCAACCCTCTGGGCTCTGGAAGGGACTAGTGCACACCCAGGACAAGCCACACAGTTATATAAGCAATAATAATATACAGTTACAGACCACATGAGACAGGATCTAAAGAAACTAAAGGAAAGAACACCCCATAAACAGTGTGGGGAAATAGAAGAGGCCTGGATTAGAGATCCATGCAAGGGCCAAGCCATTAGACGTTGGTATAACTTCCGTACGCCGGTTGTTTAGGGTCGTATGCCAGTTGACCTTTTTGTCTAGTGCTTTGGCTTTGCATCATCTGGGTTCTGGAACATGACCAGAGTGACCCCAGAGGCCTTACCAAGCAAGAAAACAAACAGATGGCTACACAGCTCTACATACAGAAAGCAGTAAACTGGTTATTAACATGCAATAAGGTGATCAAAGACAAAAGAAAACAGGAAAAGGATGATCGGTGATCCCCACACCAGTGGTGCACATACTACCATGACTGGCGTACGGCATCCGATTACTGGCGTGCGCCACCTATCATCACAACGATCTTTGAAACTTTGCCAGCTTTAGGGCCAGGACTGGTATTGATTACCAGCCTTGACCCTGCCAGCCCCCCTCAGGGGTCAGAACAGATAACAGTAGCAAAGGTGGTATACCTTTGCTTGAGAGTTTGGAGGTGAGTTTGAACTTGAGATTGAGGCTTGAGGGTTGAGTGATGAATGAGAGGGGGGTGTTATGGACTGTGGTGAACCACTCCTTTGCTTTCACTCTCAATGGATGAAAGAGAGACAAGGAAAAGGAGAGAAAGAAGAAGAACCAAGGCTTGGGCTCTCTTAATGGTGCTAACCCCTTGCAAATGAATGCAAGGGGGGTATTTATAGGCTAGAGACAACTGAACAAGGCTGGGATCAGTTTGGCATTAAGGCTTGTTTGGCTTTGAGGGAGCCTCCCATGCATTAAATGCATGGGACTTGGCTTGAAAGGCTTTGTAGGAGAGAAGGGGACAGCCCTGGACGATACATTCATTAGGGGAGCTATAGCCCACGTCAGGGTGGCACAAAAGTCCCGCACACGTTGCTGAATAAAGTTGATTTGACTGGGTTTGACTGGCGTGCACCAGTTCTCTACCTGCGTGCGCCAGTGGAAACTGAGTCAACGGTCGATGACTGACACGTGGCAGTTTACCAGCGCACGCTAGTAAAGAACCAGCGTAAGCAAGTAGGGTTTTGTTGTGGCCATTTGGTTCTGGCTTGAAGGGTTTGAAAGAGGTTCGAAGAGGTTTTGGATTGGGTTCAGGACGCTCAAAGCTCAAACACACCAACGAACTTGAGTTGTTCTTGACCTTAATCATCACTGGGGAATCAAAGACCGTAAGTAAACTAATCTGGGCAGTCCAAAATGGGGTGTCTACAGTCCCAAAGGTGAATCCTTGGAGCCGTTTGCTCCAAGTCTCGAGTGCCCAGATGGGCACGTGATCACCGTCGGCGACAGCCTGGGGGAAAACCCCCTCCTGGCCATGACCCTTCTGAAGGGCTTGGCCCTCCCCAAGGATATGGAGAACCTGCAGACAGCAAAAGCCAAAAACATGGCCGAACTATGCCTCTTCCTTGCCAAGGTATGGACTTCCACCCTTACTTTGAAAATTCAAACTGTCCTTTCCAGATGTTTCAACTCTCTTTCGTTGTAGGCCGGACAGTGTGCCAGCAGGGCCTTCGGCGACATGGATGTCCTCCTTGAGACCAAGAGGTCTCTCAGGGGAGACCTGGAGGCAATGAGAAAGGAGGCAAACGAGGCCACCGATAAGATCGAGGAGCTAGAGGCAAAAGTTGCTGAAGCCTCGGCTGGATTGGAAGAGAGGGACCGCTTGTTGATGCAACTCAAGAAAGTTGAGGCCGAGCGTGACCGGCTAAAAGAGGAGAAGCAGCGGATGGAGGATGAGCTGCCGGAGAAGCTTGAAAAGGCTGGCGATGCTGGTTATAATGAGGCCGGCGAGTACTATCAACAGCTGGTGGTAGGCCTCGTTAGAAAGGCCTTCAAAGACAGAAAGCTGAAAGGAATCAACGATACTCACGCCTCCTCTTTCCTCCTCGGATATCAGGTCGGTCTTGATTATGCCGAGATTCCCGAGGCTGATCACCGAAGAGAACCTCCAGTGGGGCCCCCTGTGGATTTGCCGGGACATCTGCTTCCATCCGAGCAGCCCAATCCAACCACCGATAAGCCGCCAAATCCCACCGAGCAACCTAATCCAACCACTGACATGCCGCCAAATCCCACCGAGCAACCCAATCCAACCACCGACAAACCGCCGAATCCCACCAACGGCTCCACCGAAGCATAGGTTTTCTTTTGCATGTTTCTTAGAATTTGGGGTCGGCAAGGAGTAGCTTGTTAGAGCTGAGCCCCTATTTTGTAATGAACTAGTATTTATAATGAAAATTTCAGTATGTCTGTTTCAGTATGTCTGTTATATTGTTCCATATTTATCGCATTTCATGCATGTTAGACCACATATTGCACTTCATGCACATGGTTAAACAATTTACTCAGCCCTAGCATACCGTACCCAGCCCCTGATCCGGGAGAAACACACCACCAAGAATGGTTCTGCCGTATCAAAAGGAAAGGTAGAAGCTGGGTATGCTCCCTTCAGGATATGGCATGAGGCATTTCGCCGAACAGGATCTGAGAAAGCGTGCCCCGGCGCCCTCTGGTCTTAACAAGCACAATGATCCCACCGAGGGTAATAGGTCAAGCATTAAACGAATCAAAACATGTTTTATTTAAACAAAAAATAAAAAATTATTACTAAAGGCTTAACATAGATAGCTGAGGCGTAAATCCTAAAGACATTAAGCATAAATTTTTTGAAGCAGTTGGGCATTCCAATGGTTCGGAATCGCCGTACCATCCATCTCGGCCAGCTCGTAGGAGCCGTAGCCCACTTTCTTAACAACCCGGAATGGACCCTCCCACTTCGGCATGAACTTCTTCAGTTCCTTCTTCTAGACAACCTGCCGAAGAACTAGGTCATCGACGTTGAACGGCCTGATCCGCACATTTTTGTTATAACTCTGGGTCAACTTCTGCTGATACGCCGCATACTTGACATGGGCGTTATCCCTGAGTTCATCAATTTGATCTGCCTCGGCGGCCAACATGGCATCGTTCGTCGGGACATCAAAAGTAGTAGTTCGAGCCGTCGGGCGGGTAACCACCACCGGAAGCACTGCCTCAACACCGAAAGCCATGGAGTAAGGGGTTCGGCCAGTGCCACGCCGTGGAGTGGTTCGATAGCCCCACAGTACGTCAGGAAGCTCGGCTTCCCACCTGCCGCGCTTATTAGTGAGTCGGCGCTTCAATCCGGCGGAGATGGCTTTGTTTGTTGCTTCGGCCTGACCATTTCCCTGAGGATAGGAGACGGAAGCCGTTTTCATCTGAATGCCGCGTTTCTGATACAAGGCCTTGACTGCGTCGGCGACAAACTGGGTACCATTATCGGATACAATGGCATATGGCACGCCGAACCTGGTGAAGATCTGCTTCCAAAGGAAAGCTTCCACATCGGCGGCCGTAATCGTGATGAGTGCTTTGGCTTCCACCTACTTGGTATAGTAGTCCATGGCCGTGATAATAAGCGTGAAACCACCTGGGGCCTTTGGTAACTTGCCAATGATATCGACCCCCCACTGGGCGAAGGGCCAAGGACTGGAGACTGGTTGTAAAGGGAGGGTTGGCTAATGGATCAAAGGAGAGTGCTTTTGGCACGTTGAGCATTGTTTGGCGAACTCTGAAGCAGTATGTACCATCCTCTTCCACCAGTATCCTTGAGAAAGGGCACGATCAGCTAAGGAACAACCGCCGGAGTGGCATCCAGCACTTCCACCATGCAGCTCTTTGAGGATTCCCAATACTTCCTGGTCATGGACCACACGAAGATTGGGTCTAGTGTAACATCGGCGATACAGCACACCGGAGGGATCGAGGAAGTAGGAGGCGGATTGGCAACGAATCTTGTGAGCCTCTTTACGATCGGTTGGAAGTACGGCATGCTGCAAATAGGAAATAAGGGGATCCATCCAGCTTGGAGCTAAACGTATATCCATAACCTCCAAGAGTGCAGGTGCGAAGCTCGGTGCTGGGACCTCGCTGAGGACTATTGTTCGGTTGCCATCACTCGAGGCACAGACGGCTCCGAGACCAGCCAGAGCATCGGCGTGAGAGTTGAGATCGCGCCCAACATGATCAAAAAACACATTCTTGAACGAACCGATCAATGCAATGACCTGGCTCATGTACTTGTTCATGCGGGAATCCTTGGCTTCGTAATCATCATTAAGTTGGCTCACGACGAGTTGAGAGTCGCTATAAACCTGAACCTCCTCGGCGCCCATATGCCGAGCAAGACGCAACCCGGCGATAAGGGCCTCGTATTCAGCCTCATTGTTAGTTGCGGGGAAGCCAATGCTGAGGGCATGTTCATGCATTGTTCCACTCGGTGAGACCAACACAATACCAGCGCCTGCTCCGCGGTTGTTGGATGCCCCATCGACATGAAGTCGCCATGCGTGGCCAGTAAAAATTTTTGCTCGGTGAGAAGGGATGGGACATTTGGTGATGTATTCGTTATGCATTGGATGGCTTAACCGAGGTTTAGAGGCAGGTACGACTGCGTCATCGACCGGAACCGGCTCATCGCCCTCTTGCAGGGCCACCCCAGGAGAGAACTCGGCAACGAAATCCGCCAGCACCTGGCCCTTAATCGCCGTTCGGGGCTGGTACCGAATATCGAAGTTAGCCAACTCCAGAGACCATTTGCACAGCCGGTTTGACAAATCTGCCTTTCGGAGGACGGTCTTTAGCGGATATTCGGTAATGACCACAATAGTGAAGCTTTGAAAATATGGCAAGAGCTTCCTCTTCGCTGAGACCAACGCGAGAGCCAGTTTCTCTATCGGTAGGTAGCAAATCTCGGCGGGCAAAAGCGTCTTGCTGATGTAATAGATCAGTTGCTGGTCAGTACTACCCTCAGTGATTTGTTGTCGGACCAAAACGGCGCTTGTGGCATGCTCGGAGACGGCGAGGTAAAGGTACAGCTCTTTTTCTTCCTTCGGCACAACGAGTAGAGGGGCTTGGGACAAGCAGACCTTTAACTCAGAGAGAGCGCGATCGCATTCGACCGTCCACTAAAAGCTTCTTCGGCTGTTGCCCTTTATTGACTGAAAGAAAGGACGGCATATGTCCGAGGATTTGCTGATGAAACGGTTAAGGGCTACTGCCATGCCAGCCAGGCGCTGGACTTCCCTCACCGTGGCAGGGGCCCTAAGCTCCTGGATGGCCTTGATTTGACATGGGTCGGCTTCGATTCCCCGATGCGTAACCAGGTGTCCAAGGAACTTCCCAGACCCAACACCGAACACATACTTCTCGGCGTTAAGTTTTAGACCGAACCTCTTCAACACGTTGAATATTTCGCCGAGGTGGAGAAGATGATCTGCCGCGTCCTTGCTTTTTGCTACCATATCGTCAATATATGCTTCCATCACCCGACCTAGCAACCCTTTGAACAACAGGGCTATCATTCATTGGAAAGTAGCCCCAGCGTTCTTCAAGCCGAAGGGCATCACCAGGTAACAATAGGTGCCATTGGAGGTGATGAAGGCAGTCTTCTCCTGGTTGTTCTTATCCATGGTGATTTGGTGGTACCCACGGTATGCATCCATGAAGCTCAATCGCGCGTACTCGGCTGTGGCGTCCACCAACTGGTTGATCTATGGACAGGGGAAACAGTCTTTGTGACATGCATCGTTCAGGTCGGTGAAATCGATGCATACGCGTCATTTGCCATTCTTCTTTTTGACTACCACCGGGTTTGCCAACCACGTTGGGTACTGGACCTCATGAATAGCCCCGGCATCAAGAAGGCGTTCGACTTCCTCGTTCACGGCATCCGCATGCATAGCCGAGGATCGGCGTGGTTTCTGTACAATGGGCCTCCTCCTTGGGTCATCATTCAAAGAATGCCTGATCACATTGGGACTTACGCCCGGCATCTCATAAGGAGTCCAAGCAAAAACCTCCATATTTCCTTTAAGGAACTGGACTAACTAGTCACGCTCGGTTTCATCAAGTGCCGAGCCAACCAAGAAAAACCGGGTTCTATCCTCATTGACTGGTACCCAAACCAGATCTTCCACGGCTCTATCACTGGCCGGTCTGCCGATCTCATCTGGTCCCTGTAGTTCCTCTCTCATGGTTCCACCGGGCCTATCCCCCTTCGGCGACTCAGGAACTTCAATCCACTGAACCTCATTTGCCCTGCCGTTTCCACATATGGAATTAACGAAACATTTTTTGGAAGCCATCTGATCCCCCTGAATTGTTTCCTGCCGCCCAGACTCGCCGATGAACCGTACGCATTGATGGAGCGTCGATGCAACGGCCTTCATGCCGTGCAGCCAATTGCGGCCCAGAATTGCGTTATAGGGGCTCGGCGAATTAACCACGATAAACTCCACGTCAAGCTACACTGTGCCGGCATAAACTGGGAGCACTATCTTGCCGAGTGGATAAATTGGAATCCCAGTAAAACCAACCAGAGGGGCATCTACTGGGGACAGACGATCCCTTGGGAGTCCAAGAGCCTTGAACGCCGAGTAATAGAGGATCTCTGCCGAGCTACCCTGATCGACCAACACTCGACGAACCAACTTCCGCTGGAAGGGGATCGATAGGACCAAGGCATCGTTATGGGGCAAGGACAACCCTTCCATGTCTTGCTCGGTGAATGTAATCTCCCATGTATGACGAGCATCTATCTTGCGTTTCAAAGATGGTTGTATCACCATCACCTCGCGTGAAGGATGACAGAGCTCTTTGTGGAGCCTATCGGCCTGGCTTGGATCCATTGCACCGTGGATGCATTGTATAACCCCATCCAGGACCCTGGCCCGTGGCTGGACCCCTGCATCCGGCGACTTAGTCCGATCAATCCACCGATCCATCCTTCCCTGCTGGACAAGCTCTTCAAGATAGAGCTTAAATGGCTGGCACGCCGTCGTATAATGTCCCTGTTCGTTATGGAATGAATAGTACACCCTTTGGTTTGGCTCCCTCCCATCGGCGGTCCCCAGTTTTTCCGCCGCTCCTGTTGGCCATTGGTACCCAGGTAGCTGTCCACACTCTCGGAGCATACGAAAGATGGGCTCCTTGAAGTAAGTGGTGATGGCAAGATGATCCCGTCCATCACTTGGAGGTCGGTCCCATGTCTTCCCACCTCCCCTATTTCCTCCGTCTCTGGATCCTTCCTTCTTGGCGATGGTGTTTACTTGTTTCTTCACTTCCTTCGCAGATAGTTTGGTTGGGTCGGCAACTTCTGCAACACCGGAGCCACTGATATATTCTTCAAGTTCAATATAGCGGGCAACAGTTTGCATCAGATCTGACATATCGCTCGGCGGTCGGAGCATCAATTCCTTGGAGAGGTCAGAGGTTCGACTTAGGCCGCGTTTGAACGATGTTGCTGCGGTCTTCTGGTCACAGCTTTCAACCATGTTGTAGACGTTATAGAAACGATCCGAGTAATCTTTCAATGACTCGCCGCCTCCCCTTCTTAAGTCTGTTAGAGCCTCAACAGTCTTCGGCCGCCGATTGCTTGCGACGAAACGAGACGTGAAGGAGCGCTCCAACTCGGCGAAGCTACCGATCGATCTAGGCCTAAGCTGCGTGTACCACAACATGGCGGCATCCGGCAAACTTAAAGAGAAAGTTCGACACATCATCGCCTCGCTAAGTCCGCAGAGTGCAGCCATCGACCTGAACTGCTGGACATGGGTCGGAGCATTTGATTTCGGGTTGTAAGTGTTGAACTTCGGTACTTTGAAGTTTGAGGGTGGAACCTCTTCCATTATGGCCTTAGAAAAGGGCGACCCTGTCTTCTCGGCTGTGGCTACAGCCGTATCCCTGTTGTTCGGCGCAATAGCTGCCGAGGGTGCGATGTATGCCTCGTGGACGGCATCTCTGGAACGCTTGTCAGAGAGGGGAGCCCGAGTTCCTCGGCCACCAACGCTCGGCTCAGGCGAGCGCCGTTTCTTGGATCCCGATGCCTTCCCTACTTCCTTCCTTAGGGGAAGAACCGTGTGTTGTTGTGCCACTCGATATGTCGTTCTCTCACCGGTCCTTGTGTTCAAAACAGTTAACGCTCCACCGCCGTTACTGACTTCGCACCTCTCCTCTGGGAGCAACCCCTGGCTGTCCTCGAGTGCCAGTGAAGGTCTGGCTGAATGCCTTGGCGATTGTCCTCGGGAAATATGGGCAGAGTGCCTCGGCACATGCTGTTGGGATCGGTGTGCGGAATGCCCCAGCGAACGTTGCTGTGAAGGAGTGGCTGCTTCTTTCCCACATTCGTGTCGCCGATCCCTAGAGCTTGTTGTGTGTCGATCATCCTGCGGGCCTTGAGATTCGGCATGGTGGCGAAAGTTTCTCGAACCATTCCCCCCGTTTCCGCTTCGAGGAGCTACTTCGGTTCGTGTCCCCCCTCGAGATTTCGAGTGAGCACTTGATGCCGTGGCGCTCGCTTCTGGAAGCAATGTTCAGCTATTGTGGCCACCGCCGTATGTCTCGTCGTGGGGGTCTGTTCGGTGTCTTGACTCCAAATGAATGCGCCCATTAGCGTCCAAGCGACACAGTGGGCCGAGCCTTGAGAAGGCGGAAGCCCTAGTAGTGTCAGCCGTCTGGGTTGGATGGGCGGCATTCCTCCTCTTGTGTCGCCCCCTAGACCTGGAGACGGGAGGCCCCTCCTGGTGTGCTTAGAGCTCCTGCACCTGTGTCCTTAACCGCAGGAGCTCCTCTGCCATACTCACCGAGAGGTCTGGCGGAGGTGGTGGTGGAGCCGTAAGACTAGCCGCCGAACGATTGACCCCGTTGATATGGAATGAAGCCGTTCCCATGGCACGGCTTCCAGTCCCAGCGACTGTTGAACCTACCATCGTGGAGCCATCGGGTCCCCTGGTTGGGGTTCCCATAAGACCTAGGTCTGCCCGCACTTGGTGGGTCGTTGGGGAGAATTGGTGTGTCGGGATATTCGGATCAAAAAATGCAAGACCAAGAGGTCGTCCATCCGCGCCGGTCATCTTCGGATGGGGTAAAGAGAGAAGAGGGAGAGGTTATAAGGAGAAAGTACCACCACAGTTTGAGTTTTTCACGTCCCCAGTAGAGTCGCCAATTGTGGGGGTTAAGCTTTCTCCGATTGAACCTTGGCGTCGTAATGACTAGAGGTATCCTGAGTGAGAGTCCGATCTACACACGAAACGCCCGCGTTAGTGCCTAAGCCCAGACTGTGGAGGTCCGAGATAGGCACTCCGACGGTCTAGTAAGCAAAAAGGGAAATGAGTACTTTGGGTCAATTTAGGGTTTATGGGGGGGTTTTTGTCGTACATCTTTCACCTGTAGCCATCCTCCTTTTATAGCCAAAGGAGGCGCATAAATCGGCCCACGCGTACCCACCACGCGCCTGGCGATGAGTCCGCCAATCTTGGTTTTAGATAGACTTCCCAATCACGGATCAATCTTCTCTCCCACATTCCGCTCCTACAATAAGGGGTGGGATAAGACGTGAGGTTGGCCACTCTTGCCCGTCTCTTCCTAACTCCTCTTCAAGTTAGGGGGCAGAGGAGGCTCGGCGAGCGTTGGTTCCGCCGGATAGACGACACGGCTTTACCTTAGATCCTACAGGGGCAAATCCCTACACGTTTGGCAGGAAATCGCCGATCCGAAATTCATCTCCCTCGGATCGACACTATGGGCAGCATGCCCTTAAAATGAGAGAAGGATTCCGTTCCTTTCCCAAGGCAATGGGCCCGGATCGAGGGAGCGTGAGCGGAGAATGCAGGCGCTCGGAATACAGAGTCGCCACTCGGGTTTTGAAGGTCCGACACCCAAGGAACCGTATTTCGAAGCACCTGTCGCACTGTTTGATTTGAAAAAGTGAAGGAACCAGTCCATCATAACCATATCTGGGTTCGGGAGCCAGGTTACGAGAGGGGAAGGGTTTTAAGGCACCCCTCTCGCCCAATCCAGAGATCGGTCTCTACTTAGGCATTTTGAAAACATTGCGATTCTTCTTTTATTAATCAATTTTAGCCAATTAGGACGGGGGAATAGTTAATCAGGGATTAAAACTGTAACATGTTTGCAGGATGTGATAGATGGCATGTTTGCTCTATTGAAACAGTTAGAATAGGATGAGAACAGATTGCTGTGGGAGTTTTAAACAGACTGGAAAGCCCCTGTTTTGGAGTGTCGTATGTAGGAGGAAACCAGTATGCACTGATCAAGTCAATGCATGTTGATCATACCTGCGCACGCTACTACAAGACCTGCGCGCGCCAGTAAGCCTAAGCCCACAGCTCTTATTCTCAAACCCTCTGGGCTCTGGAAGACCAGTGCACACCCAGGACAAACCAAGCAGTTTATGCAGTTATAATGTACAGTTTAAAGGCTAAAAAGCCAAACAAATAAACAAAACACCCCATAAACAGTGTGGGGACAAAATAATAGCCTAAAATCAAGTTAACCATGCAAGGCCAGCCACTGGTCGGGGACAAACAGTCGCTCGAGGGTTCCAAATTGTTGCGCGACGGTGCGCGCTGGTCAACGCTCCATTTGACCATCGCGCGAGGGTTTGGGTGCAGCGCGCGATGGTTCGAGCCAACTTTCTAGTGTCTGGTTTTTCACATTTCTGGGTTCTGGGACAGGTCCAGAATGATCCCAGGGGTACTCCAACAGAACAGAACTAAATATTGAAATGCAAGCTAGCAATTTAAGCTCTAAGAAAAGCAGTAAACTGGTTTTTTGCATGCTTAACAGTGAGATATATGTAAGTAAAGTGTAAAACAGTAGGACACCAATCCCCACGCGGTCCATCGCGCGCTGGCACGAAGTGTCGCACGCGTATATAGGACCATCGCGCGCTGGTTCCTACCATAACGGTTTTGAACCTCTGCCAGCTTTTGGGCCAGGACTGGTATTGATTACCAGCCTTGACCCTGACAGCCCCCCTCAGGGATCAGAACAGAAAACAGTAGGTATGCTATACCTAAATTGAGTTTGAACGGATGATTGAGCTTTGATGTTTGAAGTTGAATGTTGGGTTTGAGTGAGAACAAACTATGTTTTTGAGTGCTAGGTGAGAAACCAAGTGTTTCACTTGCCAATGGAGGAAAGATAAACAAAGGGCTAGGGTTAGAACCTTTGTGCTTTGAATTTTTGTAACCCTTTGAAAGAGAAACAAAGGGGGCTATTTATAGGCATGGAGGATGAATCTGGTTGGTGCCAGGAGAGGAACTCAGCCAGCCACGAGGCCTGGCTGAGGTTGCATTGGTGGCCAAGTTTCTGCCTTAAGAAAAGTAGGTGGGGACTGACCATCGCGCGACGGTTCCAAACTGTCGCGTGAGGGTGCGCCCTGGCGCGCGATGGTTGCGCCCTGGCGCGCGATGGTCAACGGTCAAACTTTGTCCACCTGGCAGTTTGAGCATCGCGCGAGGGTTCTAGTCTGTCGCGCGACGGTGTGCCCTGGCGCGCGATGATTGCGCCCTTGCGCACGTCAGTAGGGTTTTTGGCTTTTGGAAGCGGCTTAGGCTAGATTAGGTTCAAGGGTTTTTCAAACTCTCAAAGCTCAAACACTCGACATTCCCAGGGTGTTCTTGATCCGTTTCATCATTGGGGAATCAAATACCGTAAGTAAACTAATCTGGAAACCCAGATTGGGGTGTCTACAGACACTACGGTTAGTTTAATCTGGTTCGGCTAGGTTAGGATCGGTTCATCTCCCTCGGACCGACACTACGGTTAGTTTAATCTGGTTCAGCGAGGTCAGGATCGGCTACATTCCACCGATCGAGGTTGCCCGCCGACTCATAAGCGACCAGTTCATAGGTTCGGCCCATAGGAGTGATGTGTCCGCCGCCTTAGTCCCTCTACCAAACCGCGCCCGCCACATACTCCTATAAGTTATTGCAGCCAGGAGGATTGGATAAGATCACTCAATTATAAGTACACAAGAGTGACCGACTCGACATTGTGACTGACTCAGCATTCTGACATCGCATTTTTACTCCATAGACACAAGTACGGGAGAAAAGAACTAAGTTCTTTTCAACCTTGTCTTCAGCCTTTCCGAGCCTATCTGATCTGAAATTACGTGAAGGGAAAATAAGAGTACTTGGGTTTCAAGCAGGATGCAATGCGTCCCGAAAGGAGACACCTATCATTGTTAACAAGAATCGTTTCCTATCATAGAAATCTTTCCCAAAATGATGGTCATTTAGCTTAAACCAACATTGATAATACTCCAAATGAAAACAAGAGTATGGAGTTTACTCACAAATCACCCTCTCTACAACTTCAGAAAGCTAAGAAAGTCGCGGACCCGGGGATGCTGCCAAGCGGGGGTGCTTGGTAGCAGTGCCGAGCAGCCGATCCGGCCGTTCATCTCGGCAATCGACGGCTTGGATCTTGACGGTTCAATTAGAAAAGAACTGAACTATATTAAACGACGGTAAAGGGGGAGTGAAAGAAGACAACTTGTGAACAACTTAAGAGATCAACTAGTACGGAGTATTTCTCATTTCTCCAAGAGCCCCATTGGACCGTATGAATTGGTGAGAAAAAAAGGTATGTTGAAGTTTCTCACCAAATTTCACCTAAAAAAGGACCATTTCTACCAGCAATTGTCCAGAAACTTTATTTTTTGAACTCAAAAATCCAAGATTACTTGAGTAATGAATCGAGCATCATTATAATGATTCAATGAGGCAAAAGCCGAAGATAGTCAGTTCTTCAATTGAAGTTGTTCTTTTAAATCACTGAGCCAACGCAGAAATTCAGAGTTATGGTCAAACGACTCATTCATACACAAACCTTGATATCGCGAACTGCGCCTTTTGATGATTTTTTTTTTTTGGTAAGTAAATTTTTAGGAAGAAATTAAATAGCCATCTTGTTTACAAGACTTATTTAGGTGTTCATCCTAATAGATTTGAATACCTATGTTCTCATCCTCAAATTGTCATGTTACCCCATTATACCCCTTTTTATATATTAATATAAATACTATTTTCTTTAATTACCATGCCCCCACCCCTTTCACGGATCAAGATCCGAAATCCCATTTCAAACCAATTACTTATGTTCCTATTTTAGAGGAACTCGTCCAAATCCGATACTGGGCCTCCGTTCTTCAACTCACTTGGGCAACCCTCTTTCTCAACATTAATTCCATCACTGGTAACCAGCCATCCATCCATCTCTCTCTCTCTCTCTCTCTCTCTCTCTCTCTCTCTCTCCATGTTTCTCTTTTAAAAAAAGAAAAGAGAAAATCTTGTACCGGTAGTTATGGCCACAGCCACCATGGCCGATCACCTCCACCGTCTCCGCCTCACCGTATCCGATCAACCTCACCATCACCGTCAACCCCATAGTTGCTGTCCGACACCATCAAACCCATCATCCATTTGGATCTCTCTCTCTTGATCGATGACCACCGTCGCCACGAGGTCCTTTAGAGGATCAAGAGCGGTGGTCGTGCTAGTGTTGGTTTCTGCATCAAGCAAAACAAAAAAAACAAAAAAAAAGAAAGAGAAAGAGAAAAGCTTGTACTGGTAGCCATGGCCATCACCATCTTCGCCTACGGAAGTGGCAGATAGGATTCTTCACGAGGTCATTTTAGGAGGATCGTTTTCAAGGATCAAGAGGTGGAGGCAAGTGGTGTGGGGTTTTGTATTTGTCGTGTCCCCAGTGACTCCCCATCACCACCGATCATACCTCTCCCCTTTTATTGGGTAATCAATATGGATCTCAAATGTTGTCATGTTTGTAGCCGATAAAATTTTTTTTTATCATGTTTGTTCATTGTGTTTGCAAATTCTTCAGTAGTGTTATGCAAATAAGAGTTATCATGTTTGTCACTAGTGTCTGCAAATCATCATGTTCAGTAGTGTTATGCAAATAAGGGTAACGTTGATTTTAGAAATTTGTGTTTGTTTGGGGTTGTTCGAAAGTTATCATTCTTGTCCTTTGATTGGTACTATTTTTTTATTGTTATGTTTTTCGATTTTTGTCATGTTTGTGAATTGATGATATTTTTTTTCATCTATCTCTATTGAAACCTACACTTCTCAAAACTTGTCATGTTTTCTGATTTTTGTCATGTTTTTTATTTGATCATATTTTGTTCATCTACCTCGATCGAAACCTATGCTTCTCGAAACTTGCCATGTTTTACGATTTTGTCATGTTTTTTAATTGATCATGTTTTGTTCATCTACCTCGATCAGGTTTTGCCATGTTTTGTGAATTGATCATGTTTTGCCATGTTTTCCGGCTTACACATTCATTTTTGTTAGAGTCGTGTTTTCTTTTTAGATTTTAGGGGAATGAAAATATGAGAGAGAAGATTAGGGGAGAGAAAAAATTCAAAAGATTAGGTGAGAGAAATGTTTGAAAGAGGAGAGAGAATTGAGATAATTAGAAAAGATAAAAACAAAAGATTTGAAAAATTAGGAGAAAGAAAGGGTAGTTTAGGATTTAATTGAATTTGAGGATGGAAAGATAAGTATTTAAACACATTATGATGAACACCTAAATAAGTAGGGTAAAAATGATGGCTAATTAAGTTCTCCTAAATTTTATTGGGAGATTTAGTAGGAGGTCCACTGTAAGAATTTCCTAAAGTCTCGGGTCCACACTATCATTTTATAACATATACGGTCCACACTGTAATTTTATAACATAGCATAAGACAAAAATACCCCTGTTTTTACTCTATAGTAGAGACGTTCCCAATATCCAAACCTAAACCCTACTGTTACGTTCTCAAACCGATCGATCGGAGAAGACGTTTCTCCTCCGACTCCTGACATCGGAGAAGACACGACTACTCCAACCTCTCTCTCTAGTTAGCTAAGGAAAGTAGCAAGCACCTGCTCCTCCTAGGGTTCTTCTATCTGCTGCTCTGGTCCCATTCCTAGGGTTTTCTCTCTCCGGCGTTTGAAAATCATGATCGTCCGACAGCTCGCTGGTGCCTTCCAAGCACGAAGAGGGAAGGAAGAAGGAAGCCCCCGACTCTGAAAATCACATACATTGTTTAGTGGAGAGGAATACATTCAGTAGTATTGTTTGTTTGTGTCTGTTCGTGACTCCCCATTACTCAGCTGAACTTAAATACAGGTATCTGAAATGAGAGAATTACTACTTTGTTTGTTTCGAATCATTGGCTACCAATCCTTTCTTTGGTCCTAGGGTTTTCTCAAACACCTGCCCCTAGGGTTCTATCTGTCCAATTTTTTGATTCCTTGCTTTGGTTCTAGGGTTTTCTCTCTCCGGTGCATGAAATCCAGATTGTCAGACGATTGACAGCCCTGCTGATTCCAGATTTTGCGAACTCTTGCAAGCCCTGCTGCATTGACAGTCACAATGAGGAACAAAAGTACGTATAACAGATTTAAATTCAGTTTTCAATTTCTTTTATCTGTAAGCCCCTCCATCCAATTCCGTAAAACTATGCTTGTATATTCCTTATTTTGTATGTCTCCAATAGCAGTATCTCTGTTAAGTTGGTTTTTTTTTGCTCATTGCACTTCGTAGTTGTAGTTCAACCTCATTTCTAATCCAGTGATTCAAGCCGAATAATCAGCATAGCTAAAACATGTGCTCGTTTGAAGAAATTGTAAATTGACAACTGTTGTCAGTTTTTTATTCTCTTGTTTTTCCTTTTGTCGTTGGCAATGGCTTTACAATGTGCCATTTTCCTTTAAGCTATTTTTTGGCTGAACAATGGCGATATTTGGATAATTACTGCCTGTTTAGAACTATTTATTGGGGACCATTACTACTTACTTAGTTCAGTTTGGTTTTCCTTCTAAATTTCCCATATATCCGAAAGCATTCCTATTTGCAGGCTTAAT